>OX419743.1:12400000-13000000 GCA_948477245.1 Thumatha senex
TGTTTTACAAAATTTATTTCAAAAAATACTATACAGTTTTTATTTTTATTTTCTTTATCATAAGTGAAACTTCTTTGTCGACGTATGAGAGAAATTTTATACTAAATAAAAAAATAACCGTATCGTAACAGAACATTGAGCAACCAGGGCTACGAACACTTCACGCTGTATCCCTGACGGGGTAGTCAGAGAGGACAGATCGCCAGGCTTCGCGATCCATGCATACTTCTTTCGCTTCTTCAAGATTCATCAATCGCTTCATACACGCACCTCTCGGTATTCGAGTACTTTTGACCTTTCCGTTTTTGAGCAATCTCTTCAGGTGGTCTTCATATATAAGTCTCGGCCTACCCCGACTCCTTCTACTCTCTACTTTCGCACAATATAATCAGTTCAGTTCAGTTATCTTCTTAAATAGATTACTCCATATAATATCAGCTATCTGCCAGTAAAAACCCTATTAAATTAGTCAAACTGTTTCAGAGATTAGTCAGACAGGCAGAAAAAAAGACATTGATTTTTTCGTTGTCTACCATATATTTATACTTACATACGCATTTAGTGAAAACCTGTCAATTTTGAACTATAAATAATCACTAAAATTATCATTTATCACTGAACATCATATTTTGATGCGACCAACCACAGTTTTGTAAAAGAGAAGTACAATAAATAAAGATCAAACCGAAAAATAGCACTTTCATGAACTAGCGCGGCTTACTGCAGTCTTGGCTGCACAACGAAGAAGCAATTTTCTGCGGATGTGACGTACAGTGACACAGAATTATTATACCCTACCTAATCTAAAGATATGACATGTAAAGCTGCGGGCATCTAGCTGATGCCCGCAGCTTTACTCGCGTAGTGAAGTTTTCCCGTACCCGTTTACCCCAGTGTTATAGTAAGCTAGTATGTTATCATTAATGGCAGGTTCCAATTTTCTATCTTCGTTAAACATAAATCGCTATTAGTGTAGGAAATATTAGCGTTAGCAATCATATTTAATTGCTAAGACTCCATTCGTATTAATTTAATGAACAGTACTTGGTAAAATTAATTATTGCTAAGAGACATCGATTACGCAATAATTGACAATAAGTCACGAACCCACAATCTCCCTCCAAAACATGACTAAGCGCATCGACGTTCGCGCCGCTACTGAGTGGCGAGTTGTGAATGCTAAATTAAATTGCCAAAACTCATAACTATAATTCACGACAAATTCATATCGCAGGCGAGCTGTGAACGCTGCGTCGCTGCGACGACTAAATCATAAGGCAGGCGAGCTGCGAATGATGCGTCGCTGCGATTGCTAAAATGAATTTTCACGTCTAATTCATGAATGGATCGTGTCATTGTGCTATTGCGAAATACGGAGTGTGTGAATGAAAAAGTGCACGGTTGATATTTAGCCCATTATTTTTAACTATTAAATGCTTGTGTTTGGGGTTATTTATTCCATTTTAGTATAAATTTTTTGACATTCTGTGAATGCCATTGAGTTGAGTAAGAAGTCGAAATTCGTACGTACTTTTTACGAGTTGTAAATACTTTGGTTTTTATGTATTATTCTTTTATTTTGAATATATAAACCCTAAAATCGTGTGATTGTACTTTATTGTAGAATAAATAATGTAATACAAAATGTATTTTTTGGGTTCCATCTCTCGAAAGGAAAACAACGGAACTAAAGTTTTTTTTATTTTTATTGAATTGAAAACTTCTTTTAGAGCGGTACGCTTATTTTTAGATGATATAAATATCTGGACCCACGACACCGTTAGGCATATGCATGTATATATAGCAGACCGCGAACGCGTCTAGAAAAATATTTATTCTTGACAGTTAATTTGTAGATTCAATATCTTGCTACTAAATAATAGAATCATCATCATTATCATCTAACGTTAATCCCGGTCATCTTCAGTTCTTATTAAAAAATATTGTGTAATCAATTAAGACTCTTTCGGTGTAGAATTTTTTTTCATCATCATCATCATTAACGTCGATCCCGGAAAATTTTCCGTTTTTTGGTAATTATTAAATTTTCTCAGGAACGGAAGGACCTAGCAAGTTGATGTTTACTTCATTGATGTTCATATTAGCATAGCAATAGTACGTCGCATGCTAAGAGATAAAAATTAGCACGCTAGTGAAATTATCAAAAAATAGCATTAATTTCCATCACTAATCGCTATCACATATAAACAGTTGATTTTTAACTTTTGTGACAGATAGTTCAATGTCATAGGTTAATATTTCTATCTATCTTTCATTATTAGTCCATTGAAATGTTAAATTATTTAGACCTTACCTTGCGTTTTTTAGAGGACGTAATTTTATTTTTTTGATGTGTAGGAGGGGTCAGCATAAAGCTAAAACCAAGTTTGTGGGGTCGCCACCCTTGTCCCACGGCCGCTATCTTGAAAATAGGGGTTGATATGGTTTTTACTATATATCTCTTAAACTACTTAACTGATAAAAAAAAATTGTTAACATTTTTTGTTGCAAATTAAATTCTCTACAACTTTGATCCGAATCTTTTTGTCGTAGAAATATAAATAAAAAAGTTATAAGCGAAAATATTCAGAAATTCGTGAAATACATTTTTCGATAAAACTTTTCTGTTTATCATTTTACGAAAAAAATAAATAAATAAATAA
Organism: Thumatha senex; assembly: GCA_948477245.1. Taxonomy (NCBI): domain Eukaryota; kingdom Metazoa; phylum Arthropoda; class Insecta; order Lepidoptera; family Erebidae; genus Thumatha; species Thumatha senex. Next base: position 12,402,664 of record OX419743.1, read on the forward strand.
ATATCCATCACGCCTTATCCCCGAAGGGGTGGCAGAGGCATATTATATGCCCACTTTTCACCGTGTGGATTCCTGTCCCACGTAATAGGTGGTGAGCCCATTGCCGTGTTGAAATAGACAGACGCAGGTTGTGGCTACCTGCTGTTGAAATTTTCAAGCCGCCCATAAGGCCTTCAACCAGGCTTAACGACTGTCATTTTACTGGCAACCGGGACCAACGGCTTAACGTGCCTTCCGAAGCACGGAAACGCTCGCAAATGTAAATACCACAAAGTGGTCACCCATCCGAGGACCAGCCATAGTGAAAGTTGCGTAACTCAGTGATCGTTTACAGAACACTGAGACCGCGGGGCCACGAGCGCTTCAATCACGAAAAAAACGTTTTCTAAATACTCCATCAACGCTTGAGGCTAGATTTTGCCTTATAAAATCTACTCTCAAGCGCCGATTGAGTATTGAGAAACGTTCTGGAATACGGCACTCAGTCTGCTAAAAACTTGACGATCGAAAAATGTAACGATCAACAACACACAAAAGAAAATTTATTAATGTTTGACAGGAAAGAAAACATGCTCTTTTTTTATATTAGGTTAAAAATCAAATTGCTCAAAATATTCTTGATTAAAGTTGTTTAAATTTGATTGAACAATTGTCAAAAATAAAGTAGAGTTTAGATATCACTACCAAATTCCTTTGTAGCGTAAAATTAATCAGAGTAATTTAATTGTTGGGTCAACGGAAGTAATTTCATTGATATTTCAAAAAGGGTTATAATGGAGGCTATACAGTACATTTTAATCAATATGTGTAAACTTACTGTCGAAAATCACTCACCTTAGTGCCAGTTTTATACAATATCGCGACTTTAGATTCCAGGTTTCTTCGAAATCCCCCGCGGGGTATGAGATTTTTCGCCAACAACTACAAAAATGTAGGTTCCTCATAAGTTCACGGAGAAGTGGGCTGCTCGCTGCTCTTTCAGAAGCAAGCCTAGACAGTGGCGTGCCATGAGAACTACATGCACGCCGATTACTTCATTCTTAAGAAGTGGAATAGCACCCAAACTCTCCCGAGGAAGCGGTATAACGGATAAAACCCGAACCGCTGATGCAAGCCCTGGTGTAATCCTTGCAAGGGGTCACCTGGAACTCCCGGTCATACTCAGTTGGATGGTTTTTGTCGGGAAAGGTCATCCATGAGAATTTCCATATGTAAAAACGCGCCCAAGACAATATATTAGAAAATTATACTTGTTATAATGGCACATCTCACACAAAAGAAAGTCCCAAAACTTTTAACAAGGTTTTTAGAATTAGGTGCTCTTCATTGGATATCATCGCAAGTTAAAGTTCTAAAAACAATTTTACCCTAATGGGCAGAAAAAGGTTAATTTGAACATTCACCTAATAATCAGGCATAACCGTTCGGTGAGAAAATGATTAATATTTTTAATTTTTAGCATGACTTTAGGCATCTTCGAAAACGTAACGGATCTGACTTTTCCCACAGGAACTTGTTCCCGGGATAAAAAGTAGTCTATGTGTAATTTTGATGTATAAGCTATATTATTGTAAAGTTTCATTAAAATCTATTCAGTAGTTTTTACGTGAAATAGTAACAAACATCCATACAAACTTTTGCATTTATAATATTATTAAGATGTGCAAATACGAAATCATAGCATGGATTTAAAACAATATTTTTTAAATCCTTTCTATGATTTTGTATTGACAAAATACATCTTGACAACATGGCTTTACATCCAACTTTACTTGGCAACCAATTACATAAAGCTGAAAAATTTGTTTGTTTGGTTACTGGTTCCATTTGAGAAAATATTTTTATGTGGATAGCCATTTAGCGAGGAAGGCTATTGGACATTTTTGTTGGATAGCCTATTTATCGAGAAAGGTGTAATCATAAAGGCTACAGGACATTGTTGTTGGATAGCCTATTTATCGAGAAAGGTGATAGGCTATATAAATCAATATACATACATACATATTGTCACGCCTTTATCCCCGAAGGGGTAGGCAGAGGCATATTAAACGCCCACATTTCACCGTATGCATTTTTGTCCCACGTGACAGGTGGTGAGCCCATTGCCGTGTTGAAATGGACAGGCGCAGTCTGTGGCGACCTGCTGTTGAATTTTTTTAAGCCGCCTATAAGGCCGTCAACCTGCCTTAACGACTGCCATTTTATTGGCAACCGGGACCAACGGCTTAACGTGCCTTCCAAAGCCCGGAACTGGGGTGCGTCTTAAGAGTCGAATAAATTTAATAAAATGTGTCTATTTTAGATGTTAAATTTGGAAGAAATCTTGAACCCGTTGACTTTTTAGCGAGGTAGTAACAAAAAGGCTTAAAGGTCTTATGTACTAGACACTAATTAGCTCGACCAATTAAAGTCCTGGTAGTCTCGGACTAGAATATTACCCTATTTATTGACAGTATAAATCATTATACTGTCAATAAATATGGCAAATTTTCATACAGTATTGTAAAATTAATAAACGACGGATTTAAATGGGTGCCACGGGGGTTTGAAGTCACAGGGGAATTCTCAGGGCTGAGTATTACTTTAACGACCATGCTCTTAAATTAAGCAGAATTATATTTTTAGAACTGTCTAAATCCAAGTTACTCAGGAACATTGTTTTCTAAGCACTCCTGCCCAAGAAAAGCAATGCTTTAACTCGATTATACTGTAATACGAAGCGTGTCTTATCTAACAAGCGCATTGAGCATATATTACAGATTTTTACAACTTATTACTCTTTGCACTACAAAATATAACTCTAATATAGTAAAATCGATTGTGGATAAATCTAACTAACCAATATTGCGTTTCACCTAAATCTATAATTTTACTAATTAGATAAAGCTGAAGAGTTTGTTTGTTTGGTTGAACGCGCTAACCTTAGAATCTACGGGTCGGATTTTAAGAATTATTTTTGTGTTAGATAGCCCATTTATCGAGGCAGGCTATAGACTATTTATCATCACGCTGGAGAGCAGAGCAGTAATCAAAAATGTCGACAAATTGGGCAAATTTTTATGCATTATTGTAGAATTTCGAATTGTAGAATAGAACAAAGATGAAGTAAGTCACGGGCGAAGCCATGGGCGTCACTTAGTATAATATAAAACAAAGTCGCGTTATGGAAGGTTTCACCATTTATACTCGTAACTCGAGAACAAGCAAATTTTTATGTTCTTTGTGTTTTTGTTTTTTTCTTTATCTAGAATTGTTTATCAATCACGCGTTAACACCGAAGGGGTGGCAGAGGCATATTATACGCCCACGTTTCATCGTGTGCATTCCTGCTACGAGTGTATTCCTTATATGAAAGGAATAATATGTAAAAAAAATACTAACTTGATTCAAAGGTGATGCAAAAATCGCCGGAGAGTTTTTAAATAAACTGAAAAAAAGAAAAATAGACGGGAAGTCTATTTAAACTTCCAACGTGATCTTTTTTCAATTTATATAAAATCGATATGTGTTATAACAAAATAAATTCATACAGCTGAACATATAACTTCCTCCTTTTTCGAAGTCGGTAAAAAATCCGTGACCTCCATTCAAACAGCGGAAGTTGTACAAGTAACGGATGTAATCGATTTAGGAGCTTACAAAACACGGCTCAATAAATACTTATACGAGATTAATGATATAGTTAATCACCAGTCACAGTTTAATGAACTGAAATATCTGATGAGCTTTTTACTTTCAGTATATCTAGAATCTTTTTCACACAACAAATTCTTACTCCCGTACGCTACAAGGTATAGTTAGTTAACCGTAAAAGATGCCATCGAGGGCTTTTCTGGGATAAAAGGGAATAATATCAATGTATATATAGACTGCCTCTGTGGCGCGGTGGGAGTGTATCCGACTGCTGCGCAAGAGGTCGTGGGTTCGATTCCCACCCAGGATAAATAATAATAATAATAATTTATCTTTATTTTCAGGCATCATGAGAAAAGTTACAGTTGTTATAAACTTATTCTACGGCCCATAGATAAATACCTTAAAACTAAAAATACATATAATATAAACTTAACCTATTTTACACGCGACGTCGACGTGTCGCGGGGCTAAGGGTCGCGTGTTGGCAGACGTCCTATGAAGCGTCGGAACTTCACCCCTGTCGGCCAAAAATCGGGCCTCAAGAAGGTGGCGATGCGTAGTGTGGGAACCCTCACCACAAAAGAGTTAAAACTCACTTTGTGATGTGATTCCAGCTTCTCCACCCTCAAATCCAACCCGGTTTTCTTCTGGAGGTAGTCCACGACGTCTACGACGTTCACATTGTAGTGAACTCGCGATACGTAGATCAACGTAGTCGGTACCTCTGGTCGGAAGTGCTGATCGGTAGGTCTTGAAGCAGTACCACATTGGTTCTTGCAGGAGGGCTTCTTCTTCTTCTTCACCACTACCGTGAAACCCTCTGCGTCACAAGGTTCCTTACGCGAAGCCTTAACGGGTGCAGTGCTGCGCTGAGTGACACTGCTCTGCTTCCAAGCAGCTGACAAGCAGGCAACGTGACAGTAGTCGGCACCATCACGGGGGAAGAGGCGGCGGCGGGGGCGGCGGGGCGCGTAAAACTTTGTGTGATAAGCACGATGGTTTTTCAGTGTTTGTGTGTTATTTATCTATCATATGTATGTATTTAGAAATATATAAGTATGTTTATCAGTTATCTGGTTATCATAGTACAAGCTCTGCTTAGTTTGGAATCAGATGGCGTTGTGTATGTTGTCCCAACGATATTTATTTTATTTATTTATTTATATTGATTTTTTTTATTTATTTATTTAAAACTTTAGCACAAAGTACAAGGCGGACTTAATGCCTTAGGCATTTTCTACCAGTCAACCTTAGGGTGATGCAGAGATGATATTAGGTAGGTGCTCAGGGATATGAGAAATTGTACAGCATACTATATGATATACATAAACACGATTTACACAAATACATAAATACATACATACATATACACAGACATACATACATACATATATATACACATACATAAATATATAAATATAATAAAAATGGACATAGTGACGAAAAAGAAAACATTATTGTTTTAGCTATGGTTCACTATAAAGCAGCCGTACCTTCTCCCTAAAGGATTCCCGACTAGTAGACAACCTGACATCAAGAGGGAGTGCATTCCAGTAAAGAATTGGTTGCACAACGAAAGAAGAGTGTACAAAACTAGAGTTGTGAGTGGGACAGAGAAGGAGCAGATTGTTAGAAGAGCGTAAGTGTTTGTTATGATTAGAACAGAGTAGTTGAAAATTTGAAATTAAATAAGGTGGAGCATAAAGGGAATTTAAAAATGAATAGACCATAGGTACCGCACGCCAACTGCGACGTCGACGTATGGGCAACCAACCCATCTGCTCCCGATAAGTAGAGACGTGGTCATATTTTCTGAGATTGAAAAATCGAATGCAATTATTGAGAAGTCGGTCAAGCTTATTGAGCAGATCTGCATTCAGGGCGAAATAGCACATATCACCAAAGTCAATAATAGGAAGGATTAGCGTCTGCACAAGCGTTATCTTAGCTCTAACTGGAAGAAAGTTTTTCAGTCTGTAAAATGCCCGTAGTGTTCCAGTAACCCTCTGGCTGACATTGGTAACCTGAGAACGCCAATCCAGAAAAGAATCAATGTACAGCCTCAAGTTCTTGACAGTAGACGTAACCGGGATAGGGACTTAAATATACATTATGGCAGGCTTACACCTTCCAGCCTACTCATCATCCGAGAGCTTCCTACAATTAAACACTGGCATTTATCCGGGTTAACCGTCAGGCCAAACCTATCACACCAGCTCCCAATTGCATCCAAATCTCTATTAACTCTATCAATAGCCTGCGCAATGTTATCAACACTCGCTTGACTATACACCTGCAGGTCATCGGCATACAAGTGATACGCACACTGAAGGTCAGAAGTGAGAAAATTAATAAATATAGCAAATAGAAGAGGAGAGAGTATACCGCCTTGAGGGACCCCAGCATCAAGGTTGCACCAGCGAGATGAAGTATCATCAACTAAAACTGATTGTTGGCGGTGCCTAAGATAAGAGGAAAACCATTCCAGCTCGTCAGATGAGATCCCAATGTGGCCAAGAATAGCCAATAAAATGTCATGATTGACGCTGTTAAAAGCATTCGAAAAATCTACCAGCACTAATACTGTAACCATACCCTTTTCCATTCCGTCTCTAACATCGCCAGTTACCTTCAGGAGAGCAGTAGTGGTGCTGTGTCCTGGTCTAAAACCAGATTGAAATGGACTTAATATGGCATTGCGGTAAATAAATTTCAAAAGTTGGCCTTGCACACATGCTTCTAACACTTTAGACAGAAAAGGAAGTATTGAAATGGGACGAAAGTGGTTAGGAAGGGAGGGGTTAGAAATTTTAGGCAAGGGACGCACATAAGCTTTACGCCAGAGAGCAGGGAACTGACCGGAATCAAGGGAAAAGTTAATGATGTGACAGATAGCAGGCAGGAGTTGTTCTAGGATAGTGGTAATCATGCGGCGGGTAATGTTATCACAACCAACAGCTTTAGATTTTATTGAAAGAATAGTTTTTTTTATCTCATCCTCGGAAACTGAAGAAAATTTAATCATAACTAGGAACGGGCAGAACCGCCAGAGAGTCCACCGTTTGACGCTTGAGTTGACCTACCATGGTCTGTGAGGTGGAGAAATGTATATTTATGGCATCCAACTTAATAGTCTTAGGCAACTCCAACTGCCTAGTCCTACCAATGCCCATAGAACCCAGAAATCTCCATATATCAGCAGGTGAAGATGTGAAAATACTGTTAAAGATGTGTCGGCGTTTAGTGTTTCGTATGACCTGATTACACCGATTCCGAGCAGTCCTGTATAGATCCCAGTGGTAATCCGATCTATTATATTTAAATTTACGAATTGGTCGGTCTCTGTATTTCATTGCAAGTCGGACCTCAGTCGTAAACCAAGGTGCTGGAGGACGCTTTAATTTCACTTTCTTAATAGGTGCATGTCTATCATAAAGATCAATGACAGCTTTGTTAAATACAAGAATCTTTTCATCAATACTGTTAGCCTCTATCAATGACTCCCAGTCAATCCCAGCAGCATCGTTACGTAGTAAACTGACATCTAATTTCCCAAAACAACGCATGTGCAGAACTTTGGGTTTCAATTTCGGGGGTTTGAGAGTATAGGAAAGATAAATCAGATCATGCCGAGAGAAAGCTGGAGCTAAAAGTTGTCCGTGAGAGTGAACTAGAGAAGGGGAAGAGGTTAGAATTAGATCAATCCATGTATCAGGTACATCCACATTGTGATGTGTAGCTTGTAGCGGTAACACATGGAGACAAGCCGCCTCAACTATGTGTTGCAATCTGATAGCACGCGAAGAGCTAGGAATGAGGAGATTAGTATTAAAGTCACCCATGATGATATGATGCTCATAGTCAGACCCCAGAGATTCCAAAACCGATTCCAAATTGGTGAAATAGTCAACAGTGGGGGGGGGGGGGGGCAATAAACTACTCCTAAAAGGACCTTGACCCCCTTAACCCACACTTCAAGGAAGAGAAACCGCACTAGCCGAGTACTGGAGGGGAGATGTGGCTACAACTTTGTAAGGAAAATCACATCGAAGATATATCGCAACCCCACCCCTCCCCTTACCCTCTCTTTCATTTCGTACTTAAATAAAACCTGGTAGTGCATAGTATGTGGAAAGAAGATTAGGTTTAAGAAAACTTTTAGAAATCAAAATGGCATGCGCCTGGGAATTGGTAAAAGTTTCAATGAGGTCATTATAATGGTAAGGCACGCTTTCTGCATTTATATGACAAACATTTAGAGTTCGCCCTATTTCTGTCTCAAAACATCTAAGGAGTTGATCACCTAACGTACTCATTACAGAGCCATAACTGTCATTCTCAGATAAGGAGTCACCATCATAGGCCGAGTGAAATGACAAGTTATCATCAGACAAATCACTCATAATAGTAAAATGATAAAATAAATATTATATATAATACTTAACTAAATAAAATACCAATAAATACAAATAGTAGAATAATATAATATACCTGTGCTATACAAAGTAGAAGTAACTTCTTCACAATCTCTGCACCACCCACCAGCAAACACACACCACTAAAGAAAAATATTGTAATATTACATAATGCACCTACTGAATATGACTATGAACTGTGGCTACTGGAGACAAATTTTATTAAAGTTACCACAGTAACAAGTGCGGAAGTTGGCTATCACACTAGTGTGTTATGACCCTAAAACAATCTGTCAATTATGTCAGTCATGTCATGTTTTGTTGATGAAGTTTACAAATCGCATTCAGTGGGTACAATAACAAAATATGTGCATATATAAACAAAGCCAAGTGGCACACAATTTATAGCTCATTATTTAAACAAAATAAACTGTTTTTCTATATATTTTAGGGTTGAGGCCGCGATATAATCCCTCAGTCGATATAAGTATATATAAATGTATGAGTCATCCTCTAAATCACCCACTCTAATGATAAATACCGTATTAAAATCCGTTGGGTAGTTTATAAGATCTAAGCGTATGTACATTCATACGGTATATACAACTTCATTTTATATTATCCTACTAATATTACAAACGTGAAAGTTGGATGTTTGGATATTTTAAGTTTAGTATTAAGTATGGATATTTGTTACTCTTCTACGCAAAATCTTCGTATTAGATTTTGATGAAACTATACAATAATATAGCCCACATATAGGCAACTCGTTTCCCGGGAACAAGTTCCTGTAGGAAACGAGGACGGGAAAACTTTACCACGCGTGTGGAGCTACAGGCTTCAACTAGAGTAAATATAAAGAAGCTCAACTTCATAAATCACACCTCACAGTCACATTCGGCTATGGCAAAAGGCCCTTGCGAGATCATTGAGGCTAAGGCTAGTTTACTCTGAGAATGGTGGCCCTGCTGAACTACTGACCAATGGATGAAGTCATAGCAAAGAAAAGGAGAACTCGAAAACCCTAACCCAAATCCTTGTAGTCAAAATGTCTGGCCAACCTGATACAATAAGATCAATCGACCTTCCAAAATGATTGATAGAGACCTACGTCTTGTGGCGGATTGATAGGCGGATATGATTGATTGATTTGATAGATACAATTTGTACACAATTGGTTAAGGTTCAGTAGGTATTTTTTCTGTTATCCTTACACACATCTCGGTAAACAAAAATAACGTTTTAAGCTCAAAATTTATACAACTTATGTTCACCTCTTTTGCACAAAATTTGCGGTAAAATGTTGCTATAACTTTTCGTCATCTTTCTCTGTTCTTTTTTGTTTATTTTTGTCTTTTATCACTTTTTGTATTGTCATCCACTTATAAGCAATAGTCAAAATTATGTATTTAGCTCATCGTAGAGTTAGTTGAATATCAATCGCAAAACTCCATCCGAACAGATATACAAGAAAGTGAGTTTTTTTTTGGGACTAATCCCACTCGTATTACCATTACTGTGACTCCTGTAACCCAGGATCTACAGAAATTACCAAAACATTAGAAAAATACACCGAGTTCGATCTCGGTCCCAGGAGAAGTTAGCATGTCTCGGAACCCTACGAAATTAATCAGAAGATAATTTGAAGAAGTAGGAAAAGAACGTAACAAAGTGAAAGTAAAGAAAGTGAGTTAATCAAATCATGGTAAAACAGAACAATCAGAACATGTTTTCATGGAACACAGATAAAATTAGAGAATTTGTAAGCAAATCGGGTAAAACTAAAGTTTCAACTATTTAATGAGCCCGTGTGCGCCACAAATGGTCGCTAGGTCAGCATTATGCTAACCTAACGAGAGTATAGTTAGGCGCTTTCAAATATACATTGGAGACATCACGTGCTAGAGAACAAAAATAAAAAATAAAAAGGGTTTAGCAAATACTAATGAATTAAGATGTCTATTTAACAATACTATAATTATTTTATTATAAATTTTATTTTTGCAACATTCCGTATTATCAAGACTGCTGCTGCCTTGATAATGTGGAATATTGCTTGTGTGTAGGCAAAATATGTGTCGACATCATACGACAATTTGAAAAGCACAATATTGCAAAAAAATAATTTAAAACAAAATGATTATAGTTTTTTTACATGAATTTCCGCCATGTAACGCCTGATTCAATTACTTATGTTATTTATTTTTTATACAAATGAGGTGGCGAAAAACTTGCGGCCCACCTGATGCAAAGTAGACATTTGGCCACAGGCCCTGCAAAAACTTTCTAAGAGACCTTTTGAAGAACCCCATACTGTAGAGTGTAGACGTTTAGGAAAATTCAGGCTGGGAGAACATTCTAAAATGGAATAGACACTGTTTCTAAAGAGGTCTTTCGAAAGTAGGTTCTCCATTATATTTACTTACTAGATAAACCGCGAACCCTCATATCAGCCATTTTAGATCAAATACTAACAGTAAACAGCCGATATTTAGCCGTCACAATATTGGGTTATATCCACCCATAATGCGCGTTGGGCTTATGGAGTGAAATGTGATTACAGTTATGAAAGGAAGGTTTAATGTTAATTCGATACTGCAAAATAGGTAGTGAGAGACTGCCTATTTTATTTATCTCTCTAGACTATGTATTCAACAAATATTTATAGTTGGGTCATTGTAATAGGCCACATTTGACACTTCGTCGAAAATCACCAACGTATCCATGTAACGGCGGGTATAAAATATTATTAAATTTTTCGAAATTGGTACTACACAATTGCTGAACTTTTTTCAGTTACAATTACTTATTTTATTGACTAAATGCCCAAAGAAGGCAATTTTACTATTTACTGTCACTAATGGTAAAAAAAATAAAAATGTCTGTTCAAAAGAACTGAACGTCGTTACAACGTTGGGGCAGTGAACCATTTTCCTTGTTACCAAGGAAATCGAAATTTATTAGTAGAATCGAATGCAATGAGACTTATTTGTAATATTCCACCACTTTAAAACGTTTTATTTTAATCATACTCATCTTCATAATTGCAACATTCTTATGTTGTATATATTCATTATTTTTATGTTTGTTTAAAATAATTTACAAAAACAGGGTCCGTGATCCCATGTTTAGGGCGAAACCCATATTGACACTTCGAGACAGTACACTATTACAACGTTCAAAGTTACAACTATGTTGCCGGAAAAGTCACAAAACAACTAAGTAGCGCAACTGCGTCTGTTTATGTAAATGCGAAAAACTAATTTCGATTTTAACACGATGTTCACCAATAAGGCTTATGTACTTACATGTTTTAAACCACGTGAAGGAGTGGGCGTTTGGTAGTAGGTATTCATTGCAAAATATATATCTTAACATCAAAGAACACTCAATTCCTCAAAGTTAATGTTGAATCTGTCATCGTCGACTATGTTTTTCATTTACCTAACGGTATTACTTAATATAGTTAAGTACCTCCAACATAGTGGGTTCGCGGCTCGCGCCCAATGCCTACGTCCTGTTCAAACATGTTCATATTTGTATTCGTTAATGGCTCCGCAATCGAAATACAATTTTCACTTCAACTTTAATCATACTGTAACTGGTGGAAATATTTGCAAACGCGCAAACAAACAAGATAGCTACTATTTATTTATGTGTTTACGGATCTTTGCAAGAATCGAATTATTTTGTGTTTTTCTTTTAAATATGTTAAGACTTTAAAGTTTTTACGCTTTCGCAATTTTCACTCATATTTTTATCAGATTGGTTAATAGATTTATTCTTTATTGTAACACCAAAAATACATTTTAAACTTAAAAGTAAAATAATACTATAATACTAAATTGGTTTTAAATTGGCGGTTTTATCGCACAAAGCAATCTCTCACCTACATACAGGCAAAGTTTTGAATAGAGACCTGTTAGGAGAACTGAATTTGGGGCAGAAAGTAACATTTCATTTAAATATCTTATTCACACAATATACCGTACACATATACATGTTTCATTCATACACCTACATAAACACATACAAATTCATATTAAAACATAAATACATAGAAATATGTTACATACATAAATACCTATTATATAACAAATATTACAATAAATATTAACATTGTCTATTCGGAGGCAGAAATTACTTGGTACGAGTATAGCCAATGTCTCTCAAGTAGTGGTCAGCGCTTACAAGTATTTTGAATGCGGAGTGCCCCACTAAGATGAGAGAAGCGCAAGAGCACTACTAACTTTTCCCGAAGTGCTTTGACGATTTTTGATACACTCATAATTTGGATTTGTATTTTTAACTTATAGTCAAAAGCTTTGGGCCATGATGTTAATAGAGAACTCATTAAGTTTCAGTTAAATTTTTTTATACTTTAAATTTTATTGATATCCAAAAACCGCGAATTCGTCACTGGCTAACTGACAACCATCCAAATTCTAGGGTGCTTCCTAAAGTACTAGACAGCTGAAATTTATACCACATTTCAGCGTTCTAGTACTCAAGTAAGGAAGTACCCAAGAATTTACTGTAATTTCTACTGTCACCACTTAAATTGGCATTTTAATTATACAAAAACTATTTTTTTACAATTAGTACTTTCCCCCCAATCCCTTAGACTTGGGGATAGAATTTTGAATGAGACTTACGCAAAAGACATTTACTATTGAAAATGAAACATCTTTATTTATGTAAGTCACAAAGTAACACTTATGAACGTCAAGAATATTGCTTCTACATTTACATTTACTGCCAGATTCGCAAAGCAATAGATAGAGCCTAAGGAAAAGCCAATAAAACTCATGGCCACTCTTTTCTAACCGCCAGTAATTACATTAGTTTGATAAACATGATATTTGACCAATTATATAGTAATGAATTTATACAAAAAAAATACACAAAATACAAACAACCTTGTCAGCCACATCCGTAGGTAGTAGAAAAAACTGATCTTCGTATAAATACGATAACGATATTAGTAAAACAAAATAGAACTCGTAGATATTGTTGTCATGTAATCAGACATCGCTACTATCTGCGGAAACAAGATAAGCCGGTGTACAAACCCTCAACGTGTGTTGGACAGTACCGGACAAACAGGACATGCACGTCTGTTCGAGATGTGAACATGTAAATCGATATGTTAGCAACTTTAGCGAGAAACCTGGAAAATGTTGGTAGCATTACCTACCTAAATACGCTAACAAGTGATTAAGAAATACATTCTAAGTGCATGATATATAATAATTAATTTTCTGTTTATTTATTTGGAGGTGCCATCTGGGTCAATCAAATAAAGCCGACCATCCTATTCCAAATTTATCCTGAAAATTATCAAAATCAAACCGAAAGATCACATCAGGATGACAGCTGTCATTCTAAAACATTCATTCATTATGTTTCATTCTAAATCATTCAGTCTATAAAAGTCAATATTGAAGTTGTTACGTATGTAATACATAAAAACATTTCCTGAAGTTCGATTCACCGAAAACTTGAGGAGAGTAAGGTTTCCTTATGCCTGTCCTACATCCCTTTCTTTGAGGAGTTCGGTTCGTCATTCCTCCGTTACAATTAGTAGAGGTTATCCGTGACCGTTGTGCGTTAGGATTGACGAATCGAGGGTGTGTGGTGGGATCCTCCTCCCCTCCTTTATTATCGTTAAGTATATATATTGTAATCTTTGATTCGATTGATTTAAAACTCCATTTTAATGTTAGAAAGAGACAAATTCAGCAAGAAAAGAAAATTGATAGAACAGTTTTCTAATGTAATATACAGAAGTGGTCTTTAATTGGATTTTTATAAGACAACCCTGTATTGGGATAAAGAATAACCGCTAAACAGCTATGGGAAAACTTTACAACGCGGGCAGAACCGCTGGTTTCCGTTAGTGAATAAATAAATATATTAGGACACTTTATCACATAATTATCTGATATATATATTTAAAAATACATAGGTACATATTATGTATAGAAAACATCCAAACTCCGAAAAAAACAATAACACATATTTATTCCGGGATTCGAACAAGAATGTTCTGCTTTGGTCGCATACGCTAACACTGCACCACTGAGGCAGTTAATTAGATTCAATATTTGTGTTATATAATAATAAGCTCCTACCTATAATAAACTCAAAGGTTACGGAAACAGCTGACGGTGGTATCGCTTGTATATTCAAAGCCAGTCGGCCGACATTCGGCTGAAGTTCTGAGAACATCAAATATTGGTCTTACTTATATAGTTGATTTCTTGCGGGAATCAATACTTACAACATATCCATCCCGTCATAAGTGAGGTAAAGTCATTATTCATCAAGTTATTACAAAAAAAGGGATTAATGATTTCATTGCTAATATTAAGAAAGTTCTAATAGGTAATTGATCTGTCTGTCTGACTGTCATCGTAACTTCCAAATCAAATCAAAATCAATCAATATTTTTAGAAATTTTTAAACATATCTATCAAGTCCAATTTAAGAATTCTACTGACTAAAACCACACGGTGCTCTTATATCTGCTTATAGCCGGGAGTCACGGTTATGGTAGATACGAAAGGTAGGCCCAGAGCCCCCAACTTTGTTGCCCTCAAAATTGTCCGCCACCGCGGCCTGGCCTCAGAAGATACCGGTGATATTCCGTTTCTTTGGGGGGTTCCGGTATTATCCTACTTCCTTGGGGTCGTGAAGCGCGTGCGTGTAGCTCTCACGCCTCCGTCTAGGCCTTACTTCCTGGTCAGAGTATCTGCGATACTCAGTGGGGAGTCTGCCATGTATACTTTGCGGCCCCGACAGGCTAGGTTGCCAGCTCAAACTGCAATCCTTTCCTAGGCGGTATGTCTTGAGTATCTTTACTACATTCCTTGGATATAGTTATTATACATTTGGGGAACTATCGTGACGTGAGAGAAGGAAGCTAATTTAATTATGATTTTTTTACTTGTGTAGATTCAAACATTCGAATATTTTACCTACTACTTTCATCCAAAGGTTGCTTGGAAGAAATTGCTGTGTGCCCATTGCACTTTACTTTAAAAAACAATATCTCCCTACCTAATTTTATTTTTAATCACCTCTATAACTTTAATACCAAGACATCTCGCTATTAAGACTACAAAAACTAATAACATAATAAAGCCGCTAAATACTGAAAATCTTTCTTCAAGTATTTATCTGCTTCAAACTATAACTAAAGGGCATAAATAAAGCAAAACCTATAAGGCTTTAAAGCAACAATGAAAAATACGAACCGTTTTGCGTCGGGTGGCGGTGGGAGGGCGGCTCGTAGCGAGGAAGGCGCACATGAACAATGCGGCCCTGGCGAGAGCACCACTGCACAAATAAAAAAAACACATGAACAACCCCTCCAATTATTGACGTGGGCATGAGATGAGAATCCCTGGTATACAGGCGTGTAGCCTTAACTTTTGCTTACGTTGCACGCTTTGTTTCGTACTCTACAAGCTGCTGCAATAAAGTTGAACATCATAATAGTTTACAACTGTTTCTACATAAGTGGAAACTTTGGTAAAGCTATAATCGAACAATGTTAGTTTTTCTGCACATAGTTCTACAGTATAGGCACTAGCTGACCTGGTAAACGTTATTTTGCCGGAGTACTTCCTTTTTCACAAAGGGGTATACAAAATAGTCTTCTCGCTTTTCTAACGCTGTATCCCTTACAGGGTAGTCAGAGAGGACAGATCGCTAGGCTTCGCGATCCATCTGCATACTAAATGTAATCATAATTTACGACAACGCAGATAGGGACATCAAACGGCCGGCACACCCAACAATGACGAAAATAAAAAGTCAAACCAAAGGTACTTCTAGCACCCAAAAAAGGAGTACCACAAGTTATAAATCCAGGTATGGTTTGGAAGTAACTGAGAATACGCAATGATGAAGCAGTTATTATAAATGAATCATTGTGAAAGTTTGATGTTTCTAAAATAGAAATGAATGCTTGCAACTGCTGTTACAAAACGGTTGGCTGTTAATAGTGCCAAATAGGTACAAGCTGAAAACATTACAGCCATTAGCTTTGGGAGCGTCGCCAATGCAATGTACACAAGGGAGAACGGTGCAGCATTCTTGACGTTTTAAACTAAAATACCATTATTTAACCTTTGTAAAGGGGTCATAATTTTATTTCAATTAATATTTGTGGCTAGTTTTACGCAGGGAAGCTATGGAGCTCCGTAACCGTAACTAAAACTATCGTATATCCGAAATAAAAAATCTATCAGTAACCGAATCCGATATAAAACTATCGGATAATTACGGATAAAAACGGAGTCTTAACTGATTCAGACAGACAGGTTTAAGTTTCATTAGATACCAATAGTTTGTTTACACTGAATATGTAAAAGTTTTCGTTGAGGGATTATATTACTTTTAAACTTAAAAAAAAACTTAACTATCTTCACGCTGTATCCCTGACGGGGTAGTCAGAGAGGACAGATCGCCAGGCTTCGCGATCCATGCATACTTCTTTCGCTTCTTCGAGATTCATCAATCGCTTCATACACGCACGTCTGGGTATCCGAGTACTTTTGACCTTTCCGTTTTTGAGCAATTTGCTCACGTGGTCTTCATATGTTAGTCTCGGCCTACCCTGACCTCTTCTACCTTCTGCTTTCGCCCAATATAATTTTTCGTCAATCGTTCCTTAATCATTCGTTAGACGTGTCCAAACCAACGGAGCATGCCCTTTTCCAGCTTAACGCTGACACTTTCATTCAAACCTGCCATATTGCGTATCACTTCGTTACGTATTCGGTCGGCCAAGGTAACGCCGCACAATTTTCGAAGTGATCGCAACTCCACAGCATTCGATTTACTTTCATGCATCTGCTGACATACCCAGGTTTCGCTACCGTTAAGCAAAGTTGGCACTAGCACTGCGTTATGAATCGCCAGTCATGCTTTTTTTACGATGCTTTGTCACTTTACTAATTGGGACAAAGCACCGTTACCTCTGTTTCCGGCAGCTACTCGCCGTTCTACATCCGAATCACATCTTCCATCCGCGCTAAGAGCTTCAAGCTAAGACCCTTACTTTCACACTCCTCTTTCATATTAGTGACTAATGCCCGAAGGTCGGCTTCTGATGAGGCCATGAGCACCGCATCATCAGCGTACAGCAGACAATTTACTGAAAAGTCACCCAAATTTTTGTGTTTTACACTTTCCATCAGGTGGGCCGTATGCTTGTTTGCCACCTCAGTGGTAAAAAAAAGTATATTATTACCAAATAATATGATTGAAATTCAGTAATACCTACCAAATAATAACTAAATAATAAAACTAATTTAATGTTAAAATTTCTTAAAAACCGAATATCCAAAACTGAAATTATCCGAAACTAACGGATAATCCGAAGTAGATACATATTCGTATCCGTAACCGAAACCGGTATAATATTATTGTTCTATCCGTAACCGATCCGAAATTTTATATCCATGTCATCCCTAGATTTACAAGATGTGTACAAGATCTTCAGTTTGGGGCCGAAATGACGCCATTTGCCAGGAGAATTTGTTTGTTTGGTTGAACGCGCTTATCACAGCAACTACTAGAACGAAGTAAAAAAAATTTCAAAACATCGATGAAGGCTGCCAATGAGGGCGAAACATTAATCATAAAGTTACCAATACGAGCAAATTTCAATAAGTGTCACGGGGATTCAAAGTATGTTACGGGCGAAGCCGTGAGACACAGCTAGTTATATTATCTTTGGCTATTCATCAAAGTGGTCACATACCATTCATTCGATTTCTATTATTCTAAGACTGTATTGCTTACTTACCAATTTTTAGACTACCGTTGTTCATGTCTTCGATAGTATATATTGGAAATCCTTCTAGAATAAGCAGATTTTCATTGTAAATTTTCCAATACTCCATAAATTCTCAATTTACACTCGGCCCAATTAGAACAGTTTTTTCAGGTGGTGAGTTTTTGCATTTTTTCAACAACTCACCACCTGAAAAAACTAAAAACGTTACGTGGGACAAAAATGCATACCGTGAAATGCGGGCGTATAGTATACATATGCCTACCCCTTCGGGGATAAAGGCGTGACCATATATATGTATGTATTCTCTCATAAAGCGACATAAACGCCATCGACCACCATTATATCTGATATATCATATCATATGGTTAGTTATGTAATTTAGAATCATTGATTTTCAACATATTTCTAACATTTTAAATTCTTCCTAAACAACAATACATACTTACTAAACAACAAAGCAAGAAAAAATAGTAGTGAAATTCTCTTAACACCTTAATCCAAAAAACTCACGTCGGAAATACAACTTATACATGATGACACGTATAATGGTATAGGTAGGAAAGTACAGATAATAACAAAATTCTTAAAAAAAAAACAATTATCTGCGGTTGATGACAGCTGTACGTACGAGTACATACAGGCCGACCTCATAACATTTAAAAATTACAGTCCCTTCAAAATAATAGGCTCGTTTGGTCTGTTGTCATGATACAATAGAATGCTTTTTGTGATTATAAATTACTCTTATTTAGGATTGTAAAACATCGTGTAACTGTCGTGTATTTATCTATCACGCCTTATCGCCGAAGGGGTGAGGCATACATATTGTATGCCCACTTTTCACCATGTGTATTCCTGTCCCACGTAATAGATGGTGAGCCCATTGCCGCGTTGAAATAGACAGACGCAGGTTGTGGCTACCTGCTATTGAAATTTTTCAAGCCGCCCATAAGGCCTTCAACTTGATTTAACGACTGCCATGTTACTGGCTATCGGCTTAACGTGCCTTCCGAAGCACGGAAGCGCTGGCAAATGTAAATGCCACAAAGTGGTCACCCATCCGAGGACCAGCTATAGCGAAAGTTGCGTAACTCAGTGATCGTTTACAGAACACTGAGTCCGCGGGCCACGAGCGCTTCTATTCTATTTAAATAATATGTAATACTCCTGTACAATTTATTGCGATGTATAATATCAGATGGATATACGCAATAGCAGAACCATTTGCGACATTGCTGATAAACTGCAGTTGCGTTGCTTTGATTGATATGGTCACATTTAGCTATAGCCTCCTATATACATGAGAAACAAATTGTTACCATCGGGATCTTTCTCTGACAATGCATGATATCTATACTAATATTATAGAGCTGAAGAGTTTGTTTGTTTGTTTGGTTGAACGCGCTAATCTCAGTAACTACAGGTTCGATTTGCAAAATTATTTTTGTGTTGAATAGTCCATTTATCGAGGAAGGCTATAGGCTATATAGCATCACGCTACGACCAATACGTGCGGAATAGCAATGATAAATGTGGCAAAATCGGGGACAAAATATTCGCTTTGATAGATTCCGTTGCGAACGCTGCGTAACCGATTAAAGTTACGTAAAAACTATGTATTACATAATTATTCCCCTTTAAAAGTTCTAAAATAAAGTCCGCGACAGCATATAAATACGTCTATCTTTTAAGGTTAACTTACTATCATCATTTTATTGTGAATAAAATTGTTCTTAAACTTACAATTACTTCATTACATACTTAACAAGTAAAAAGTATGGCCTATGATTTGCGATTTAAACATGCGCGACGTCGCGATTAGCCAATAGCGAGCGAGCTCTGCAAAGTTCTCGCGTCTCAAATCAAGTAATCAACTATAACAAACGAGTCAAATATCGGGCAAATATTCATATATTATTGTGAAAGTAATAACCGACGGGATTAAATGGGAGCGACGGGAGTTAAGGCGAGACTGATAAAAGACTATATAATCACGCTACTACCCTGAACAGCGGAGCAGTAATCAACAAATCAGGTAAATATTCATACATTATTGTAAAAGTAATAAACGACGGGATTGAATGGAAGTGACGGGAATACAGGCGTGACTTATAAACTGACGGGAGTTCGAAGTATGTCAAGGGCGAAGCCGCGCGGGTCAGCTAGTCATCAATAAAATGGTAGCAAAAAAACCGTTACTCCGTGATCATGGCGCTTGCAACAGTGCCGAAACATCGGATGCTCGCGCGTTAAAGTTACATGGTAAATATCCCGAAAATCAATATTTTACGTATGTGAATGACCATGACAGTTTAAATTCTTAAAACAAAAAAACCGTTCAAAATTGATATAAGATTTATTAACAGCTTGTTTGAAGAGAGAGACTTACGATTTGTTTATATTAATAATCAATTTCACCAATTAATGAAATTGTGAATGAAGACCAATCAATGAATTACGCTATCAATATCGAAAATCTCGGAAAGTAATTTATACCAAATTTCGAAGTTTGAAAATGTATTTATGATAGAAATTGTGTAACAAGTGTGTATCCGTGTAATACTTTCCGCATGAGTGAAGACAAGAGGCAAAAGCGAATGAGAAATCCATTGGAAATCAGGAAGGCGTGGGGGTATGGGTGGTGGGCCGTCGAGGAGAAGGCGCCGATACAACCTCCCCAGGATATAGCAACCACTAAACACATTTCATAGTCGTATGTAAAGATGCTCTGTGAATGTTATTAAAGTCGAGTGAGAAAAATGTTCATTTCTATAGAATATGGTGATATTTATGTATGTAGAGTATGAAAGGAGCATTTTTCGTATTAGCTTTTTGGTTTTGATGTTACTTTGGATGCTTAATGTATCACAAAAACTTTGTTGACGGCGAAATCGGTAGTAACTAAGGACATTATAACTAATTAACTCAGACGTTACGTGGCGGAAATCCATTTTAAAAACTGTAATTCTTTTGTTTTAAAGTTATTTTTTAAATTTTCCGCTTTTTAAAATGTCGTATGATGTCGACACCTATTTCGCCTACACACGAGGTATTATCAAGACTTTTTTCAAGCTGAAGAGATTGCGCGTTCACCTCAACCTTTTGTAGTTCAAACGTAACCAAACGATAGCGCGATTTTAGTTGTTTAGTCTATTTGCGAATAAACTAAGCAAAGCCGAAGTATGGAAGTCTGTTTGTTCGTTCAGCAAAGTACACCCGTTCGGAATATTATGTATTGGAAAAATAACTGGATTGGTAACCATCATCCGATTTTACCAAGATCGATGTCATTGGCGATATTGTATTATTTTCTTGTTCTAGTTTAACATAAGGTTTATGACAAAGTAGGACTGTTGTCTAGACGTTTACAGTAACGTTGTTTGGCAAACTTTTTGTAATAATTTAAGGGTTTACATAAATACATATTGTCATGCATTTATCCCCAAAGGGGTAGGCAGAGGCATACTTTACGCCAACATTTCAAGGTATGCATTTAATATCAGGGTTATTTAAATTAAGGGTTTAAAGATTTTATTAAGAATAGAATAGAATAAACTTTATTGCACACCATTATAAAAATAAATCATACAATGAGAGAACAATTTTATTAATGTACAGAGGGCGGCCTTATTGCTAAAAAGCAATCTCTAACACGCAACCTTTGGATGCGCTCGTGGCCCCGCGGTCTCAGTGTTCTGTAAACGATCACTGAGTTACGCAACTTTCACTATGGCTGGTCCTCGGATGGGTGACCACTTTGTGGCATTTACATTTGGGAGCGTTTCCGTGCTTCGGAAGGCACGTTAAGCCGTTGATCCCGGTTGCCAGTAAAATGGCAGTCGTTAAGCCTGGTTGAATGCCTTATGGGCGGCATGAAAAATTTCAACAGCAGGTAGCCACAACCTGCGTCTGTCTATTTCAACACGGCCATTGCCGTGTTGAAATAGACAGACGGCTCACCACCTATTACGTGGGACAGAAATCCACACGGTGAAAAGTGGGCATATAATATGCCTCTGCCACCCCTTCGGGGATAAGGCGTGATGGATATTTATTTTTTATTTTATAGAAATAAAAAAACTGAAATTTTGCTAAAATCACAACAAAATTTCAGTTATTTTTAATTTCGTTTTATTCTCTAACAAAAGCTTGTGACTACACGGGACTTGCATGAACATTTAGGTAATAGTTTTTTTAAGTTTATTATCGTGGATAGTTATTTGATAGTAAATAGTTTCATTTGTATTGACATTAGCTGTCTTTCGATTACATTGTGACTGTCTAATTTGATGTCAATTCGAAATGACAAATTGCAGATTTGTCACTAATCTCATTATACCTAAGATTATCTAATTTTAACGTTTTACAATTTTAATTCAGCAGGTTTACAAATTGAATAGTAGCTGTTAAACTAACAGTATGACAAATTAAATTAAACATTTTGTTTCAATTGTTCCAGCGCTACCGAGGCCATAGTACGAATTCATCGTAAAAGTACAACCACGCCAGCCAGTTTTTTTCATTTTACCGAAATACTTTTACACCTGGCACAATTTATTACCTTTGTTGAATAAATATGAAATTGGAGTAAACATTTCTCTCTGATGGTCGTAAATCTTCGATTTAGCCGAACGTTCCTATCGAGGCCCCTGTAACTCAGTTACGATTTTCTATTCTTCACAATATCGCAGCTCGATTCGATCGATCCAAACTCTCATGTCTTTTAAATCTGATAATATTCTAAAAGTCCGTAGTTTTTTTATATAAAATATGATAATTTAATATTCTCGTATATGACCTCTATCTGTCGTACGTACGTATCTTGGCTAATGGAGCAGAAAAACACTTCAAGGGCTACTTCAATAGATTTCTCTAGGGCTTTACTATACACAGAACTAAAATATTACAATATTCTCGAAAGATCTCTAAGTTATTTTACACAACACACTCAATCTTTTTCATTAAAGTTCATAAAAGCATCAAACGTAAGTGTATTTATACAATTGGTCAGCGTATTTTACACTTATACACATATTAGTTAACATATTGATTTAAATATCTCCATTATTTGTGTAGTGATGTCAACTGAAAGCAATATAATTATGCTAAGATTCGTGGAATAATTTATATTGTAGAGTGTATTTAGAAAGAAGAAAAAAGCCTTCCTCTATTTCTTAGGGAAAAGATATAACGATACAGCTTAACAATTGAAAAAAAGAAAGAAAGAAACTGTGGAATTGTGATGAATAATTAATAATGTCACTTATTATTACTGCTAATTTTTTTTTTGCTATTCTCTGAATTATCATTAATTTAGTCTAATCAAGATCTTAAAGCTCCAGTCTCAGGTAATTAAAGATTTTAAGACGTTCTTAGTATAAATAGATCAGTTTTAATTATCTTCTTCTTAATGTAGTTGTTTCAGTTGTTTTAAATCTCTACATGGATTTGGAGCCCGAGGTCCACTTTTATTTGGTCCATATAGTTTGGATTTTGATTTTCGGCAGTGTTGGAAGTTACTGCATCTAAAGGACGATGGTTAATTTGTAATGCAATTAATAAATATTGCGAGAAATAGTGGTGAAAGAAAAATACCACTCTGCGTTACACCAACCGAGACATTGCTCCAGGAAGAAATAAGTCATCAGTGCAAATAAGCTGCTGGCTTGCAATATCGAAACGAAATTAAAACGGTTTAGAATAATTAAATAAATATCCATCACGCCTTATCCCCGAAGGGGTGGCAGAGGCATATTATATGCCCACTTTTCACCGTGTGGATTTCTGTCCCACGTATTAGGTGGTGAGCCCATTGCCGTGTTGAAATAGACAGACGCAGGTTGTGGCTACCTGCTGTTAAAATTTTTCATGCCGCCCATAAGGCATTCAACCAGGCTTAACGACTGCCATTTTACTGGCAACCGGGACCAACGGCTTAACGTGCCTTCCGAAGCACGGAAACGCTCGCAAATGTAAATGCCACAAAGTGGTCACCCATCCGAGGACCAGCCATAGTGAAAGTTGCGTAACTCAGTGATCGTTTACAGAACACAGACCGCGGGGCCACGAACGCTTCTAGCGACGACACGACACGAGCGGTTTAGAATAATTCTGATGTATAATTAGCTTCCTCAAAAATAATGACACTGAACTTGAATAAAACTGATTTATAGGCCAGCGCAATATGAACTTTCCATTTTGGAGGGAAAATGGACCAGCCCATGAGTAGTTATCAAGAACACAACTACGTGGGGCAGATAAACATAGCAAATTATCTCTCAAGTTACACTGTGCAAAGTAAAAGAATGTTCAAATTGCACGACCGTTATTGGACTTTCGATCGGGACATTTTATTAGGGGCAAGTAACATACTAAATCAAAGTGTTCCATGTTCCATCATGATAATATTGTTAACCTTATCTTATGCACTCTAAGCATACGTTTAGCATTTGAAAAAATGAGTGTACCAGAAACCGGCAAATAACATTGTGTGCAAAAAAATAGAGTAGGGACGTTGGGATTTTTTTAAAATATGATAATACATAGTTAATAATTATAATTTAATTTATAGGATTTAAAACAATTTGTAGCTCGTAAAACACGGTTTAAATTATACACATTAAAATTGATGATATCATGGATTAACATCACACACCAATTTTTATCTGCGCCGCGCAAATAAAGTGAATGGGAAATTTACCCATATAGTTAACAAACTATATGGGCGAATTTCCCATTCGCTTTTTTACTTCTTTTTACTACACTATTTGCACTAAATAGCTAACATTCTCTATACCTTTAAAGAAGAGAAAAATGGTACATTGTTGGTATTCCACAGGAAGTGAATATTGAAACAATGCACACTCCTAGCTGCCCTGCTAACTATGCTAACCCCTACCGCGTCCTCTCAAGTGGCATACTTTGCCGTTCAATGGTGAAACGTCACACATTTGCAACATGACGAAATTTGAAATTCTTTTGTTTTGTTTCTAATCTATGCCTGTTGTAAAAATGGCATTTTTTCAAGGCAACATGATCTTTGAAATTAATGTTAAAAGTCGAATAACTCAGAAATAGTAAGGTTAATTATTTTTTTGACCAGTATTTTTGTGTCGCGAAAATGAAAATGCTGCGATGGATGTGTTGCAAGAGTATCGCCTTCGATACTTCTAGTATCTACTTCGAAGGTCATGTTTTACGGCAACCGTCGGGCTACTTGGGAAACACATTTCTGGCCTATTCGACCCCGCCGGGTTCCAGTAAAAAGGGAAGACTCCAAAAGTGCTGGTTTGACGTCGTAAGAGACGATATGCGTGCCATGGCTCACAGCGAAAGCCGATGACCATGCGAAGTGGGGGAGAAAAATTAGAAAAGCGGATCCCAATCGCCGTGAGACGCAATATGAACAGACGTTCGGATGATGGTGGAATCCTATTCGCCGGCATTGGCGAATTTAAATAGGTTTACGGATATAAGTGCAGACATGGCAAAAATTTGATAAATCAAAATAGACTACCGAGAAGTAATAACTGCCACAGTTTCGTTCCTAAGAGAAAACTAAAAAAGCAATTCTACATATTGACACGACCCTCGTCAAACTTACTGTATGTAAGTAGGTACACTGTTTTGATAACTCCCAGTGGGTATATTGAAAGGGTGACCCTGATTATCGGCCTATTGAAAACTGGATCGAAATCTTCCAACATTTACCATTCTCAAAATAAAATGATTGCGGCTTTTTGGATCACGTTTTCAATCAACTTCTAGGTTTTTTTGTCAGATACCTAGCAGTATTTTTTAGCTAAAATAAAAACCTATACATGCACAAATATACTCGCATACTTTCACCGTCAGACTGTTTCGGTGGCGTAGGAGGGAGTTCCGCGCCGAGGTCCAGGGTTAGAACAAATATTTGTGTGTTCCACAAATTTTTATTTATTTTGGAGTTTGTGTGTTGTGTTCTTGAGAACGTTTTATAAGGAACTTTGATTGGCTGTTTCCATTTTCCTGCCATAATGGAAAATTCATATTGTGCTGGCACATAAATCTTTTTTTTTCTTAGTTCCATGTCATTTCCAATTCATTTAATTTAATTTTCCATTCATATTTGATGTATTTGGAAAGATATTTAATTATGTTTATCAGTTGTCTAGATCCAATCCCACAAACTTTTATAGCTTACTTTGGGATAGACAGCGTTGTGTACAAAAAAAGTGTCCCACGATATCTCAGCTATACGAGAACTGTGTTCCCGCGTTCTTGATGCGTGGGCTGTATTCACCTATATACCCTTCGTTCCAAACCAAACAAATCCTTCAATCTTCTTTTACATCACTTCACAGGCAATATAAAATATCCATCACGCCTTATTCCCGAAGGGGTGGCAGAGGCATATTTTATGCCCACTTTTCACCGTGTGGATTCCTGTCCCACGTAATAGGTGGTGAGCCCATTGCCGTGTTGAAATAGACAGACGCAGGTTGTGGCTACCTGCTGTTGAAATTTTTAAGCCGCCCATAAGGCCTTCAACCAGGCTTAACGACTGCCATTTTACTGGTAACCGGGACCAACGGCTTAACGTGCCTTCCGAAGCACGGGAACGCTCGCAAATGTAAATGCCACAAACTGGTCACCCATCCGACGACCAGCCATAGCGAAAGTTGCTTACCTCAGTGATCGTTTACCGAACACTGAGACCGCGGGGCCACGAGCGCTTCAACAGGAAGAGAGAGCTTTCACAGGCAATATAATCTAAAATTATGCCCTGTTAAGCAATAATTGACCTTATTAGTAAACATAAACTCAAAGCAGTACCCGTAGACTTATGGTTGGCTTAAAAATTTCAACAGCAGCCACAACATACGTCTGTCTATTTTCACACGGCGATGGGCTCAACATCTAGAATTATGATGTTTTTACTTTTATCGACAAAAGTAGTGGACATGAACTGAATCCAGGGGGGGGCAGCTCCCCCCCTCTGATGGGTACGCCCATGCTCACAATCTATTACGTGGGATATCCATGTTGAAATGTGGGCCTCTACTACCCTTTCAGGGTTAAGGCGTAATTGATAAAAATCAGAAAACCTTCAACTTTTTCACAAAGCTCCAACATGTTCAGTCGTGTATAAAACGATTGCGAATAACACATTCACCTATATTGTCAGCAGACGTCAAGAAAGTAACCCAGATTTGAATCGCAATTTTATGAAAGTTCTAGTTAACGCCCGCGGCTCCGCACGCTCAAGTTCTCCCGTTCTCGTTTTCCACAGGATCTTGTTCCTGGGATATAAAGTAGCTTATGTGTTATTCTGATGTGTAAGCTATATTTTTGTAAAGTTTCATCAAAATCTATTCAGTAGATTTTGCGTGAAAGAGTAACAAACATCCATACTTACAAACTTTCGCGTTTAAAATAGGATCTATACTAGCGGCACGCTATGATGGCCGTTTCGACATATTACAATAGTGATGATATTTTATTTGTTTTACATAAGTACTATGTTTTCTACCTTAGTATAAATACCATCTAATGTGGTTGACTATTCACATATTTCTATAAATAAAATGTAATTAAAATTAATACGAAAGGACAAACGTCAAAACGGCCATCATAGCGTGCCGCAATGATATATGAAAATCGAAATTGAGTTTTAAACAAATCCTGCCGCTATCGTATAGATAAATATACTATAACTACAATTTCACTAACAACCTCGTTGGTAATGTTACGAATGGTACGGGTTGATAAGGAAAAACGGGTAAATAAGGAGTCGTGTGAGGTTCCCATGACCGGAAAGGGTCAACGGGTGGTGGCCGCCACTCATCCGGCGGATACTCCACACCCAGTCGACGAACAGCCAATAGTGTTTCATACCCTGAGGGTAGGTAGCAGACTATTTAAATAAAATACTGACTGTGCCCCGGGGCTTCGCCCGTGATATGTTTTCCAATCCGTTGAACCTCATTACCGTAATAAAGTAATGTCTGTATTGATTTCTGACAGATTTTTGGATATTTTTCTTTTCACAATCATAAGAAATTATGTTCACAAATTGTTTAAACACTCGGCATTTCTTGAGGTGCATACAAATACCGGTACTTGAAGGGTCAAGTGTGTAGACGCAAGTAGCATACGTCATTAAACACTTGCGGTTTCTTCACCAAACCATTAAGTTCCGTCAAGGTTCCCGTCGGATGTGCTGGGACCCGTTGACTCCAGCACACACAGAATACATTAACCGACACAACTGCTCATATATTTAAATGGAATGTAAATAAATAAATATCCATCACGCCTTATCCCCGAAGGGGTGGCAGAGGCATATTATATGCCCACTTTTCACCGTGTGGATTCCTGTCCCACGTAATAGGTGGTGAGCCCATTGCCGTGTTGAAATAGACAGACGCAGGTTGTGGCTACCTGCTGTTGAAATTTTCAAGCCGCCCATAAGGCCTTCAACCAGGCTTAACGACTGTCATTTTACTGGCAACCGGGACCAACGGCTTAACGTGCCTTCCGAAGCACGGAATGTATAATAATAAATTTTAACACACCAAGCATTCTTCTCTCAACCATAAAAAAATTCATTGAAAAATAGCTGAGCTCAGATATTTGTACAGTCTTGCACGTTATTTCTTCGAGATAAACGAATTAAGAACATCATTTAATACGCTTAAGCTGTCTGTCAAAAGATTTGTTACAATAAGATTTTCTTTAAGATCCCTTCACAGACAAATAATGTAATTTTGATATCAATTCGCAACCGACAGGATCCCTCGAGATAGTGCTTTCAAAACGACTTTGATTTCCTCCCGGTACAGGCAAAGAAGCTTACCGAGAAAAGAAAGAAATAAAAAATGCACAGAAACACAGAGGTCGGAGTTTTTCCTGTCACCGGGCACAAACAATAGCTCCATTGTAGGGCTGAGGCACGCGCTCCCCGCGCAGACGGTCTGCACCCCCGCCGTGGTACTATCGAGGAAACGAGCATCTTTTGTTTCCATCCCTCGTGCCCCGTACGGAAACGAGCGCTCTGAACTCGCGGTCATCTGTTTACATCACGCCAACTAGAAAAAATAGACAACCGATTTATTTGTTCCGCAAGAGACAATGTTGCCAACACGTAAAAATAGAACATTTTAGACAAAACCTAGAATAACAGTATTTTCGAATTCTTCAAACATAAAAACTAACATTATTAATCTTAAAGAAAGAATAACTGGAACTCATTTCGAGATAATCTTGAATATCTATAGAACGGAGTCTACCCGAAAATTTACATAAATGGAAATTAACATAAATAAAAATTATTAATAATTTATAGTAATCACATCCCTTTTTCAATAGGATGTACGACAGTTTCCTACCAGGTCTCTCGCTTTTGCTAAGGAGGTAAGAGGTATATTTTAACTTCTTCGAATTATCTTCAATTCAATTTCAAGGCCGGTTCTAAGGCATTTTGCGGGAACTTTACCGAGTTCGAGATTGATATAGCTTAATATCTTTTTAAAAAAGGGAAAAAGATAATTCGATTCGAGGCAGGTTCAATCCCTGTGAATTGTCTTTTTCCACTCTATTAAAAAATTATGAGAAATTTAGCAAAATAATTGCTTTAAAAATGTATCAATATAGCTAACACATCAGAATAACACATATGTTACTTTTTATCCCGGGACAAGGTCCTGTGGGAAACGGGAACGGGAAAACTTCACCACGCGTGCGGAGCCGCGGGCGTCAACTAGTAAAAGTATAAAACTTACAATACATCGCTCTTACTCTGTATAAATAAGCATATTCAAAGTATGGAACACGATATTGAAAAGTTAATAGGACATATATACCGTAAATCAAAAGCTCGCTTGACGGTCCATTACGTACAAAGCATAATTTAAAATGCATCCACCTAAATTAATGAACGATGTGCAAGTAAAAGGCATTATGGCTTGTTCAGTAATAACACCAAAACAAATACAGGTCGGTTTCCGGCGTTTAATGTACTTACAACTCACTACGGGGACGAAAAAATAACAAATTTTTTCCTCAGCCTACCATTTAGATATGAAAAAATAATGCATGGAAACCTGACAACTGTTTCAAGGAACTTTATTTATTTATGGTACTCTATTTTGCGTTGACTAAAGGATCAATATTGTTTTAGTCCTTTCAACATGATAACGATAGAAATTTACTTTATTAATGCATGAAGTTCGAGTAACGGGAAAGAACGTTGTTTAATAAATCGAGAATTTGGGTACATCGCAGGCGGTAAAATGATTTGATTTGTTTTTAAAGTTACCCACGGGCTTCCCAGGGGTACAACTTTTACAATATTAGATACCGAACGCATTTTCCAAAGCTTTTAAACTTATGAATGAGATCCCAACGGGTTTGAACGAACCGGAGTTACAAATAAGGTGAGTATATGTTACAAGGCGGAAGAGCTTTGGAATGAAGTCCAGGGAACTTCGACGGGCTGCAAATGTCTAAACTTGATGAAACCAATTGTGGTATGTAGAGTGGAGGAGCTACCAGACAAAACATGCTTATGGAAAAGACCGCCCGCCGCAATTTGACACCAATTAGTGCTATTTAAACACTTAATTTTTTTTTATGCGTTTAGGTAAGTATTTCACTTATTGTGGTTTGAGATCACATAACAGTGATTTGCTGTTCTTAATATCTTACTGTTTTTTTCTGTTTTCTTTTTTTTTATTCTGTGGGATACTCAAACGAAGAACATTCTGGAACCAATTGATAAAATTTTAGTTAGTTGGCACTTTTTAAATTTTTCTTTTGCAAAGTATACTCTTTACAAGTATAACTATGTATGAGTAAGTCTAATTTTAATGAACATAACATTGATGTTGTTTTTTTATTTTTGTATAAATTCATTACTATATAATAGGTCAAATATCATGTAAATCGAACTAATGTTATTACTGGCGGTTAGAAAAGAGTGGCCATGAGTTTTATTGCCAGGTTCTTCCTCTGGCTCTACCTATTGCTTTGCGAATCTGGCAGTAAACGTAAATATAGAAGCATTAATCTTGACGTTCATAAGTGTTACTTTGTGTCCTGCATGAATAAAGATTATTCATTTTCATTTTTCATTTTCAGTGACTAGATAAGGCCCGCAACACTACCCGAAAATTTCACGTACTCGTTCCCGGGATAAGAAGTATCCTTTGTATGAATCTAGGGTGTCGACTACCCCAACACCAAATTCTTTCCAAAATGTCTAGCTGTTTGAGTGTTATATAAAAAAGAACTTGAGAGGTGTCAAGGGACACCCGGATGGAACGAAGTTATATTATCCACAAGGAATTATAATATTTAAAAAAACTCCCTCTCCCTCTCCCTCTCCCTCTCCCTCTCCCTCTCCCTCTCCCTCTCCCTCTCGCTCTCGCTCTCCCTCTCCCTCTCCCTCTCTCTCTCCCTCTCCCTCTCCCTCTCCCTCTCCCTCTCCCTCTCCCTCTCCCTCTCCCTCTCCCTCTCCCTCTCCCTCTCCCTCTCCCTCTCCCTCTCCCTCTCCCTCTCCCTCTCCCTCTCCCTCTCCCTCTCCCTCTCCCTCTCCCTCTCCCTCTCCCTCTCCCTCTCCCTCTCCCTCTCCCTCTCCCTCTCCCTCTCCCTCTCCCTCTCCCTCTCCCTCTCCCTCTCCCTCTCCCTCTCCCTCTCCCTCTCCCTCTCCCTCTCCCTCTCCCTCTCCCTCTCCCTCTCCCTCTCCCTCTCCCTCTCCCTCTCCCTCTCCCTCTCCCTCTCCCTCTCCCTCTCCCTCTCCCTCTCCCTCTCCCTCTCCCTCTCCCTCTCCCTCTCCCTCTCCCTCTCCCTCTCCCTCTCCCTCTCCCTCTCCCTCTCCCTCTCCCTCTCCCTCTCCCTCTCCCTCTCCCTCTCCCTCTCCCTCTCCCTCTCCCTCTCCCTCTCCACAAAAAAGTGTCGTGACAACTTTTCGTAAGATTTTTTTCCGTTTAGCCCCCTTTCAAAACGCGCGATAAGGAACTTCGTTCCAAAAACATACACACTCACAACCTATCTATTATTATTTAGTATCTTTTTATTAGTACTGATAGATCTTATTCAACTCAATTTCTCGATTTAACTACCGCTATACCTACTAAGCAGAAAGTATTTACAATTTCTTTTTTAATCCACCAGCTTACCGTCGCTGTTAAAAAGACATAATTCAGTTTAACCTCGAGACAATAATACACACAAATCCTGATAGCTTCACTTATTCTGATGGAGATATAAGTAATATCAGAATCCGGTTGGACCCATTTTCAGAGTACTGAAGAGAAACGGCTTCGAAAATCCCGTTGGACCCATCAATGGAACTTTTCAACGGAACCAACTGTCCTGAACCAATCAACTTCCAATTTTAGCTTATAACAGTAAAGAAGCCTCAAGTCTCTTCGCTCTCCGTCGCACAGGTTTATAAGACCACGTGAAACCATCTGATAGCTACTACGTATATCAAATTGTTTCTGTAGGAAATGACACTAGCGGCGGTATAAACGGCACAAATTTTCTCTCCAGCACTTTCTTTTATTGCACATCTAAATTGGATTTTCACTGCGCCGAACACGCTCCAGCATTCAAGTGTCACTTACTTTTTATTATAAAAACGTAGAATAGGTAGCTTTTTTAAATATTCCACTTAAAAAAAAGATGGGCTCACCACCTATTACGTGGGACAGGATTCCACACGGTGAAAAGTAGGCATATAATATGCCTCTGCCACCCCTTCGGGGATAAGGCGTGACGGATATTTATTTTTTATTTTATTTTATTTAAAAAAAAAAGATTTTAACTATTACATTATTAACTTTGACATAAGTAAGTGACATGATGCTTATTGACCTGCCATGTTGAAATATGTCTCATTATAAGCAAACTGTGTTGTCAAGACAATATCTTGACACTAATAGGTACTGACTTCACAGTTCTGTTTACGCGAGTTGTTAGCTCTGATTGTTATGTATGCAATTTTGTAAAGTTACTGTTGGTAGTTAAAAATCATTAGTCATTTTTTCATAAAGTTTTTTGTTCAAATTTCTCTTCGGGCTTCAGCTGAAAATCATCGCTGTGGTACTCCGCAGCATTATGCTGAGCTGTAGCCTTTTAGGCACATTTAATATATTTTTTCGTTTATTTTTATTACTTTCGAGGGCTTTTTTTAACATGGTATATACGAAATGAATATATTTGTCAATGTCATTATAAAATACAAATGTCACATGAATGGCTACACACACATATTCCCTACTGAATAACCCACCCCTGATCATACCCGATGCAAAAGTGATTTGCATTGAAGTTTTTTATTTATTTTGTTCATTTGTTTTATTGTTGTTATTGTATGTGCCTAATAAATGTGTTTCTTTCTTTCTTACTGAGTAATTCCCCGTCCATCCTTCTTCTGGTTTTAATTAGTATGCATGCTATGTTGCAATAATGTCAGCGTTAAGAAATAACAGATATGCGTCTAAATAATGCTACATCACCATCATCCTCTTGCCCTTGTCTCAATTTACTTGGGGTCGGCGCAGTATGTCTTCTTCTTCCATTCATCCCTGTTATTCGTCATCTGATCATTCACTCCAATAATTCTCTGATAATTCACGTCTAAATAATGCTACATAGAATCTTTTATAACCTGATGCTCTATCTATCCGACATTTTTAAACGAACGAATACGAGGGTTTGTTGCTAAACAGTTATTATCTTTCCATTACAAGCCGGCCTTCACGTAGTTGCCTATCGACTTAAAAGGAATGGATGGGCGCACGTAGAGCTACGTCGACGCTTTTTTTCTGTCGTAGGTATTCACCGATGTTGTTATAATTCAATCGGTAGTGATTACAAGCACAACTCGAGTTAGGTACATTACTATTTCTTTATGTGACTGCTTTTCTGTATTTTTTAATGAAAATAAAAGAAGCGCTCGTGGCCCCGCGGTCTCAGTGTTCTGTAAACGATCACTGAGTTACGCAACTTTCACTATGGCTGGTCCTCGGATGGGTGACTACGTTGTGGCATTTACATTTGCGAGCGTTTCCGTGCTTCGGAAGGCACGTTAAGCCGTTGGTCCCGGTTACCAGTAAAATGGCAGTCGTTAAGCCAAGTTGTAGACCTTATTGTTCGGATGGCGCCCTGGATGGTTTAGATTCACAAATAATAGAAAAAAAAAGGTTCGAAGTATGTCACGGGCGAAGACGGGCGGGACAGCTAGTAGGTCTATAATACAGTGTTAATTTGTCTACGAAGATTTCAGAAAATTCATCATAGCAAAGTGGTATACAAAGAGAGAGGTATACAAAGTGGTATACTATATCACGAGTATATATTTATACATTTCCAAATTAAAATTCGTTGGTTAAATATTATAAAAAAATATATAATTATACTAATACTCCTGATACTTTGTATTTGTCTCATTATATCGTAAGATACTTTTCAGAAATTTCACTTCTACCTTATGTTAATTGCACACACACCTTTTACTTTTTAAAAGACTTATGTCAACAATTCGGAACTCTAAATTACAGCTTTCTAGTACTAAGCTATATCGTAAGATACTTTTCAGAAATTTCACTTCTACCTTATGTTAATTGCACACACACCTTTTACTTTTTAAAAGACTTATGTCAACAATTCGGAACTCTAAATTACAGCTTTCTAGTACTAAGCTTCGAATTCTGTGCTAGAATGCATAGACAGACACATGGACGGACATGACGAAACTATAAGAATTACTACGAACCCTAAAATGATTTCTGCAAGCAAAAGAACCAGTATATAGTCATTAATAGCGCTGTATACTCGTTTCAATTATGACTCAAAATTAATAAATAGAGCCAAAATTCAATACAAGGCTAACCCGTGTAATTTTTAATGAGGGTGGGTCAAAGGCACCCATTTCAATTTAGTAGCACAATACATGTACACATAAGTTCCCACGCGAATGAACTGCCCAGGGGATTTGTAGTGAGCAGTAAATTGTGATCTCTTTTGATTACTCAGAGTCGAACGAGAATTAACATTGGTTATCTCGGTTCCTTCGTAAGATTCAATTATTCTAGTTGATAAAACACATCAAATATAATCTGTTTGATCTTCGTTTCTTTTTATGTAGTCAAAATATTTGAATAGGCAAGCGTCGTTCTGCTAAAAATACTTAAATTATTATTGATTGCATTGTGCAGTCAGAACGTATCTGAGAAGGCAAGACTGGCTGTGCATAGAGGAGTACTTGTTCCTACACTTATGAATTGAAAGTAAAAGTTGGGTGTGGCAGAAGAAGCATAGAAGTAAAATTAATGTAGTAGAAATGAGAAATTCGCGGAGTAGAGCTGGAGTGAAATTTATGGACAAAGAAAGGAACAGTGTGATAAGAGAACATTGCGGTATGATAGAAGATGTAGTGACTGAGATAGAAAAAGGTATGCTTAGATGGTTCGGACACGTGGAGAGGATGTATGAAAGTAGACTAACGAAACAGATTTATCAGAAGAGAGTGAATGGGCAAACTGGTAAGGGGCGACCTAGACGTAAATATGTCAATCAAATAGAAGACATTTTGGAGAAAGTTCAGGTCAAGAGTAACCGGCGTGTGTCTATGAAAACACTTATGAAAGTAGAAGAAACGAAAGTTGTATGCCAGGATCGTAGCAAGTGGAAAGCCATAATCTCGGCCTACCATGGCAGACAGGCGTGATGACATTATATACGTTTGTATGTATGTAAATATGGAGAACGATGAAGCGCTCGTAACCCTACTAACTCAGTGTTCTGTAAATGATCACTGTGTCAAGCAGCTTTCTGTGTCCTCGGATAGGAGACCGTTTAGAAGTATTTCTATTTTAAAGCATTTCCGTGGTTTGCATGGCACGTTAAGCTGCTCTCAGAAGCCAGTAACATGACAATCGTTAATTCAAATTGAAGGCATTATGCGTGGCTTGAATATTTTCAACAACATGTTGCCTGCCACTCATAACAGGTCAACTGTCAACCGTGACCAAAGGCTTAGCGTTCCTTCCAAAGCACAGAAACGCTCGTAAATGTCACAACGTGGTTACCCATCCGAGGATCAGCTATAGTGAAAATTGCTTAACGCAGCGATCATTTACAGAACACTGAGTTAGCAGAACCACGAGCGTTACTACAGCTGTTTTGAGTGATAAATTATTATATTTAATAAAAAAAACATCCAATTACCGAAACAAACATTTTTGTCCGGTTTCCCATTGTTTGGGGTCGGGTCTGCTCACTCTTCTGCGCCAGGATAATGTATCCTAGATTGTCTCTTCAGGCAAATGGGCTTCCTTAAGATCTCTTTGTATACGATATTAAACAAACATTTCTTGGGATCACAGATTCGATCACACAATTATTGGGATTTAGTGTCTAGCACATAAGACCTTTTTGTTACCACATCACTAAAATAGCAACGGGTTCAAAATTTCTTCCAAATTTAACATCTAAAATAGACACATTTTATTACATTAATTCGACCCTTTAGACCCACCCCAGTTCCTTGCTTCGGAAGGCACGTTAAGCCGTTGGTCCCGGTTGCCAATAAAATGGCAGTCGTTAAGCCAAGTCGTAGGACTTAAGGGTGGCTTAAAAATTTCAACAGTCTGCGCCTGTCTATTTCAACACGGCAATCGGCTCACCACCTGTTACGTGGGACAAAAAAGCATACGGTGAAACGTGGGTGTTTAATATGCCTCAGCCTACCCCTTCAGAGATAAAGGCGTGACAATATATATGTATGTATGTATGTACAATTATTGGTTGCTACTTGGGATGGAACCCGAGACCTGAGCATCGCAATCGCACACTTTTACCGCTGTGTTATCGAGGCAGTTATGTGTAGGCAACGTCAGGACTCAGGTGTCCAATCATTTCAGTATCTGAAAACATTATCCCAGTCGCGAAATAGAAATTTGTAGGTTCTCTTGAAATGATTTATTTCAAGATACTGTGCAGTGATTTATAAAGGACCTTTTATTTATGAGAGAGAAGAAACAAATGGCGTACCTCGACTAGAATTGGTACTATTCAGCTTAACCCAGCGCTATGATGTATTTATTTATCTATCACGCCTTATCTCCGAAGAGGTGGCAGAGGCATACATATTGTATGCCCACTTTTCACTATGGGTATTCCTGTCCCACGTAATAGTTCGTGAGCCCATTGCCGTGTTGAAAGAGACAGACGCAGGTTGTGCCTACCCGCTGTTGAAATTTTTCAAGCCGTTCGTAAGGCCTTCAACTTGACTTAAAGACTGTCATGTTATTGGCAACAGGGACCAACGGCTTAACGTGCCTTCTGAAGCACGGAACGCTCGCAAATGTAAATGCCACAAAGTGGTCACCCATCCTAGGACCAGCCATAATGAAAGTTGCGTAACTCAAAGATCGTTTTACAGAACACAGAGTCCGCGGGGCCGCGAGAAATAATAATATTAATGATGTATTTCTATATAATCTACAGAACCAGTGATGCGATACACACAAAATTAAGCCATCATAAAAATTTTAGCAATTCACATTTACGATCAATTTGCGCAGTTTAGGTCCGATTGAGTCATGTTAGATTCGATTGAGTCATAAGTTAGATTCGATTGCGTCATAAGCTTGCATTTCGAATTTCACCGCAATATAATTAATATCTACGACTAGTATAAGCCTATAATTTATTTTTCCAATTCCTTCAAATTATCTTCTTATTAATTTTACACTTTGACTTCTTCTGGGACTTCACCGAAATCGAGCTCTGTGTAACTTTTCTAAACTTGGTCATTGCTGTAGACGCTGGATTACAGGAGTCACAGTTTATATATCTATGAGCCTCAGGCTTCGGGTATAAGGGGACCCACAAGGAATGTCAGACAGAGAGAATAAAAGCCAAATGATAGCTGCTCTTAGCAACCTAATAAAGTGAACCCCAGGCTCCAAATGATTATGGAAGCAACTGGTAAAACACTTGAAATGAAAAAGAAAATCTCCTTCAGCTCGCAGTGACTCTCAGAAGCTAAGCGTAACGTCTCTAAGTCTATACAATCCAAACTAATATATAAAGCTGAAGAGTTTGTTTGTTCGGTTGAACGCGCTAATCTCAGAAACTACAGGACAGATTTGAAAATCTCTTTTTGCATTTGATAGCCCATTTATCGAAGAAGGCTATAGGCTACATATCATCACGCTACTACCCTGGAGAGCGAAGCAGCAGTCATAAATGTTGACAAATCGGGCAATTTTTTTTGCATTCTTGTAGATTTTATAAGCGAAGGGATAAAATAGGTGCGACGGTAGTTATAACTATGCCACGGGAGAAGCCGTGGGGGTCATCTAGTATAATATATGGTAATCACACCTCCTTTTCATGGCGTGCCTACTAAATAAATAAATAAATATAAATATTGTGGGACACTTATAATGCTATAAACACCGAGAATTTGTTACTGTCACATGCTCAATTAGCCCTTGATCTTTTAGTTAAGGATAAGAAAAAACAGAGCTAACCAACTAGTTTTAGCAGCTTCTAGGGTGGCATTCTTTTAATAGATTGTGCCCCTGATCAACAATGCTTTTCTTTATATTTCTATTGAATTTGAAAAACAACTGCAAATTATTGTGGATAATTTTAATAATAGATACTGAAATTTTGAATATTATTAATTTATTATTTTTTTTATTTTGAATTTGATTATGTGTGTTTCGGAATTTGGGTGTTTCATATGTATAATATGTATGTATTTAGAAATATAAAAGTATGTTTATCAGTTATCTAGATCCCATACACAAGCTAATATTAGCATACTTTGGGCTAGATGGCGCTGTCTGAAAAGTGTCCCACAATATTTAAAATAACATAACATACTTTCACGCATTTATCCCCGAAGGAGTAGGCAGAGGCGTACTATACGCCCACGTTTCACCGTATGCTTTGCTTTTTGTTCTACGTAACAGGTGGTGAGCCCATTGCCGTGTTGAAATGGACAGATGCAGGTTGTGGCGACCTTCTGTTGAAGTTTTTCAAGCCGCTTTGTTTTTAACGACTGCCATGTTACTGGCAACCGGGACCAACGGCTTAACGTGCCTTCCGATGCACGGAAACGCTCCCAAATATAAATGCCACAAAGTGGTAACCCATCCGAGGACCAGCCATAGTGAAAGTTGCTTAACGCAGTGAACTTTTACAGAACACTACATCCGCGGGGCCACGAGCGCTTTAAATATTTATATTTATTTATTATACTATGGCAAAAATATTTTTGAAATGTAGCTTTTAAATGCGGCGCTAAAAAACCTAATTCGCTTATAATAGTAGTTTTTTTTTTGATACCCATATTGTAGTAAAATAAAACTTAAACGGACATTTTTGGCAGTGCGCTATAATAGCTTAATTATCTGAGTTATTTATCTTGGATTAACGACTGCCATGTTACTGGCTAACGTGCCTACCGAAGCACGGAAACGCTCACAAATGAAAATGCCACAAAGTGGTCACCCATCCATGACCATTCATATCGAAAGTTGGTTAACACAGTGATCGTTTACAGAACACTGAGTCAGCAGGGCCCCGAGCGAGTCATTTTAATTACTCATCTCATAATATTGTGCTATTTATTCAGATGTTGCGTCACTTGCTCGTCAATCTGTATATGAAGGATGCCTCGTTATAATGCAATTAATCGCTTAATCGAAAACACAGGGCCCTCCATTACTTAACTGAGCCTGGCGCGATTGCTAACGACAAATTGCCTCTCCACGGAACACCGTTCATACTTTTGAACAAGGAAACAATTTAGTTACGACAACGTTCTCATGTCGATATTTTAGGAGTTTTTTTTTTTTATTTTCCGTCAAAGCATGATCGTGTAATTTGACATCAATAAGGTGAATAAAAAGTTACAGCTTTATATTTTTGATGAAAATAATGACCCGGTTGTAATATTGAGTGCGCAGAAAGGAAACTACGATTGATGGTTAAATTAGAGGTGTATATTAATAAAGTCTGTATCTTAATCGTCGCTAAATAATGAATTATATAAGAACACACGTAATGAAATGAAATATTTTTTTTTATTTCCAGATTCTCATTCATCATTTGACAGCCTCGGTGGCGCAGTGGTAGTATATGTGACTGCCGCGCATGAGGTCTCGGGTTCGATTCCCGGGTCGGAATAAATTTTTGTGTGACCCACAAATGTTAGCTTCGGTTTTTGGTGTTTCCTATGTATTATATGTATGTATATAGAATTATATAAGTATGTATATCAGTAGTCTAGATCCCATAGTACAAGCTTAGCTAAGTTTGGGCTAGATGACACTGTGTAAAAAAAGTGTACCACAATATTTAAAAAAATAATAATAATAAATTTTATTATTATTAAATAATAAGTATGTATTTATGTAAAAACTGTATTCCAGTTAAAAGCTACCATATCACAAGCTTCTTTTTTCGGTTGCAGTGTCAATGATGTCTAATAATAAATTGTTTTTCTTTACATGATGAAGTAGGTACCTATGTTCTTATGCAGAATACTTTGTTTCCAACCTGTCCGTTACTTACTGAAATAGCAATCCTTTGAGGATTCGAACCTCTTCAATTATTCTCTATTTATTTAGGTATGTCATGCTATTAAAGAACCTTTTGAATATTTTGATATTTATTGACTTTCAATG
This sequence comes from Thumatha senex, assembly GCA_948477245.1. NCBI lineage: Eukaryota > Metazoa > Arthropoda > Insecta > Lepidoptera > Erebidae > Thumatha > Thumatha senex. Next base: position 12,443,220 of record OX419743.1, read on the forward strand.
TTACTTGTGTATCTATATGAAAGCTTCCCTGAACCCCTTCAACTGAACTCAAAACATATGGTGGAAAACGCAAATGAGAAGCCGTCATGTGTGCAAGCAGACGGTTTATTGACGCCGTAATATAAGTAGGCGCAAGGGCAATAATATAGCGCGCATTCCAATAAGGAGATGTATGGTATCCCACCAGAATCTTCAGGATCCAATAAGCGACCTCACCTAGTAGTAGTCCACCTCAGGACCACAGGACGAAGCAATGACGCAGGTGCCTTTGCAGGGTTGACAGGTGGGACGGCAGTCAGCCAAACGGTAACTGCTTTGAGCAATCAAATAAAAGTGGACAACCCAAGGCTTCAAATCCAAGAACAGTTTGAAAGTCACTCGGAATACGCAATAACAGAAGAGTGAAGAAGACCATATGTAATAACTAACTAACTATCTACACGCTGTATCCCTGACGGGGTAGTCAGAGAGGACTGATCGCCAGGCTTCGCGATCCATGCATACTTCTTTCGCTTCTTCAAGATTCATCAATCGCTTCAAACACGCACGTCTGGGTATCCGAGTACCTTTGACCTTTCCGTTTTTGAGCAATCTGCTCACGTGGTCTTCATATGTAAGTCTCGGCCTACCCTGACTTCTTCTACCCTCTACTTTCGCACAATATATGTTCCTCGTCAATCGTTCCACACTCATTCGTTGGACGTGTCCAAACCAACGGAGCACGCCCTTTTCCAGCTTAACGCTGACACTTTTATTCAAACCTGTCATTATTGCGTATCACTTCGTTACGTATTCGGTCGGCCAACGTAACGCCGCACAATTTTCAAAGTGAGCGCATCTCCACAGCATTCAATTTCCTTTATGCATCTGCTGACATACCTAGGTTTCGTCTCCGAGTATTAAATTAAAAAAAGAAAAAGAGCAGAGCAGAGAACAGAAAGTGTATGGCAGAACCTTAGGGACAGTATGATAAATGCCGCTGTGGAAGTGTGTGGAGAAACGAAAAGAGGCAGTAGTAATAAGCGTGATGCATGGTGGAATGAAGAAGTGAAAGAAGCAGTTCGAATGAAGAAGAAAGCATGGCTAGACTACTTAGCCTCGCGGAATGATTTTTATATGAAAGAGAGATACAAGCTGCAGAAAGTTAACACGAAGGCACTGATAGAAGAAGCTCGTGAAAGATGTAGAATAAAAGCGGATGAAAGGTTGTCGTCCAATTTTCGGGCTAATGCCAAGCTCTTCTGGAAAGAGGTAGGCAAGACCCGAAGTTGTTCGGCAATCTGCAGTATGAATAAAGTGCTTAGTGTTAACAATGACGTCCTAACAGACCAAAGTGACGTCCTGCAGAGATGGAGTGAATATTATGGAAAGATGTATGCAAGAAAAGACAGAGATGCCACATCGGGAAGTAGAGCTCACTTCGATGCTCCGGATCCCGATGTCATTGAAGTCATTAGTATGAAAGAAATAGAACAAGCGATAAGAAGTATGAAATGTGGTAAGGCTGCGGGAAAAGACAGAGTTACTGCTGAGATGATCAAGTACGGTGGGTCGCGTGTCTGGGACACACTATGTCTGTTATGCAACTTGTGCTGGCGGACAGGTGAGGTCCCGGATGACTGGCGAGTAGCAGTTGTAGTACCTATTTACAAAGGGAAAGGCTCGCGCCTAAACTGCTCCAGCTACAGGGCGATCAGCTTGGTCAGCTTAGCTAGTAAGGTGTATGCAAAGGTTATAACGGCACGAATGCAAGAAAAGTCTGAAAGGTATTTATGGGAGGCTCAATGCGGATTCCGACGTGGAAGAGGTTGCATGGATCAAGTGTTTTCTCTCCGCATGATCGCGGAAAAGTTTCTGGCTCTTAGCCAGAAGGTTTTCTGCGCTTTTGTGGATCTAGAGAAAGCATTTGATAACGTTGTGAGAGAAACGCTGTGGGACTTGCTACCAGGATATGGTGTGGACGGCTCGCTACTGCGGGCAATACAGTCGCTTTATAGGGACTGTAAGGCTTGCGTGCGAGTAGGGGGGGATGTGTCACCTCTTTTTGATGTCTGTACAGGCGTCAAACAGGGATGTGTCATGTCCGCCTGGCTGTTCATAGTGTATCTGGACAGTTGCCTGCAGAAGTTGAAAGATTTTAATATGGGTGTGAATTTGGGTGACTTTACAGTAAACTGTCTGCTGTACGCTGATGATGCGGTGCTCATGGCCTCGTCAGAAGCCGACCTACAGGCATTAGTCACTAATATGAAAGAGGGGTGTGAAAGTAAGGGTCTCCGCTTGAATGCAAGTAAAACTAAGGTTCTAGTATTTGAAAGAGGTGACGTAAGAACTAAATGCGAGATTAGAGTAAACCAGGAACGTTTAGAGCAAGTGAATGAAATTGTGTATTTAGGAAGTATGTTTAGCGCGGATGGAAGATGTGATTCGGATGTAGAACGGCGAGTAGCTGCCGGAAACAAAGTTAACGGTGCTTTGTCCCAGTTAGTAAAGCGACAAAGCATCGTAAAAGAAGCACGACTGGCGATTCATAACGCAGTGCTAGTGCCAACTTTGCTTTACGGTAGTGAAACCTGGGTATGTCAGCAGATGCATGAAAGTAAATTGAATGCTGTGGAGATGCGATCACTTCGAAAATTGTGCGGCGTTACCTTGGCCGACCGAATACGTAACGAAGTGATACGCAATATGGCAGGTTTGAATGAAAGTGTCAGCGTTAAGCTGGAAAAAGGCGTGCTCCGTTGGTTTGGACACGTCCAACGAATGAGTGAGGAACGATTGACGAAGAATATATATTGTTCAAAAGTAGAGGGTAGAAGGAGTCAGGGAAGGCCGAGACTTACATATGAAGACCACGTGAGCAGATTGCTCAAAAACGGAAAGGTCAAAAGTACTCGGATACCCAGACGTGCGTGTATGAAGCGATTCATGAATCTCGAAGAAGCGAAAGAAGTATGCATGGATCGCGAAGCCTGGCGATCTGTCCTCTCTGACTACCCCGTCAGGGATACAGCGTGAAGATAGTTAAGTTAAGTTAAGTTAAAAAGAGCATCTGCTGTTTAACTATTATCGCAACGAGAAAGCAGTAAATCAACAACTCCAACAACAGGTTCAAGTCCTGCAAGAGGAACTCGAGTGCCTTAGGGCTCAGCTTGGGCAACTTTTGCAACAACAACAAGTCCCCCAAACTGTCACAAAACAAGCGACCGAAAGTTTTTCCTCAAAAAGTGTAGAATATTGCACAGATGAGGACGAATTAGCCAAAGAAACGGAGTGGGTTCGTGTCAAAAACGTGAACGACGTGTCAAAAAAAAAGAAAACTCAACACAACTCCCTCACCCCCATCCAAATTAGCATCTAACAGTGATGCGAGCCAGGCTAATTCTAAAAAGACTCGTTTGCCACCACCAGTGATAGTGGACGGCATCCAAAATTACCAAAAATTCTACGACTTTTTGTAGAAGGATTATCAGGTGACCCATTTACTGTCAAAATGTTAAGCGGGGACACCGTCAAGGTGAATGCAACTGACGAGGATGCTTACAGGTTGATTACCAAACACCTTTCCTCTAATAATTGCTTATGGCACTCTTATAAAAATAAGCAAGATCGTCCAATTAGAGTAGTTGCCAAAAAACTACACCACTCTTGTGAACCAAAAAGGATTATTGAGGACCTTCAACACAAAGGTTATAAAATAGAGGCTGCAGTGAATAAACTGAGGTGGAAGAACAAGGAGCCTCTCAACTTATTCATGCTTACTTTTAAAAATGATGAAGATATCCAAAAAATCTTCAACATTAATAGTATTTTGGGTTGTAAAGTGGAAATACACCCTTTAAAGACCCCCAAATTCATACCGCAATGCAAAGGGTGCCAAGCCTACGGTCATATACAAAAATATTGCTCCAAAGAGGCAAGATGCGTTAAATGTACTGGCAAACACTTAACTAAAGATTGCCAGAAGCCAGCAACAGAGAAACCTAAATGTATACACTGTGGAGAATCTTGTCCTGCTAACTACAGGGGATGTTTAGTTGCCAAGGAACGGCAAAATTTTAAAAAGAAAACCCATTTGCAGCGACACATTAGTGATGCAAACACAACAAAAGCTATTTAGGTCACGGATTCATCGCAACCTTGCGCATCTGGCAAATCAAATGCAACAATAAAAATGTGTCCAATGCTCAAATCACTCGTGGTAAAAACGTGACTCATAATATAAACACAAACACGGATATCGATGAAAAGTTAAACAAAGTATTGAAACTTATGCTATCATTTGACGAACGTCTCCATATAATCGAAAATAGGGCTTACAAAGCTATAGCTAAACAACAAAAATGAATAAAGTCTTAAAAATCATGACTTGGAATGCCAATGGCCTTCTCAACCATCAATATGAGTTGCAAGTTGTCCTAGAAAAAGAAAACATCGACGTGTGTCTGATATCCGAGTCTCATTTTACAAAACAGTCCTTTATTAACCTAAAGGGATATAAATCATATCACGCTGTACATCCCAGCAACAGTGCAAGGGGAGGTAGTTCTGTGCTCTTAAAACAAACAATTTTCCATTACCAAACTATGATTTATGAAGAGTGTGCTATACAAGCTGTATCAGTATGCATTGAAACTAAACGATATGCTTTTAATGTGTCAACTATATATAGCCCACCAAAACACTCGATCAAAAAAGAGGAATATCTAAATTTACTGCAAAAACTTGGCAACAGATTTATTCTCGGAGGTGATTTTAATGCCAAGAATACACATTGGGGTTCGAAATTAACTTCATCGAAGGGAAAAGAGCTACTACGTGCCATGAAAGAAACCAAATGCAACGTAATGTCAACTGGTAAGCCTACCTATTTTCCTACAGATCCTGGCAGAATACCTGATCTAATAGACTTTTTCATATTTAAAAACATCTCATCAACCTATATGACTATTGAAGAAGGTTTTGATATGAACTCAGACCACTCTCCAATAATTTTTAATCTTGGTGAAAATATTATCCACAAAGAAAATTACCCTACGTTAGTCAATAGGAGAACAGACTGGGAAAGTTTTTAAGTTGATTTAGAAGCTAGAATTCAACTGAATGTACCACTCAAAAATGCAGATCAATTGGACTTTGAAGTAAATAAATTTACTTTGGACATTCAGCAATTAGCATGGCAAAACACACCCATAATTACGATAAGAAGTAAAGGTAACACATATCCTAAGGAAGTTATGGATTTAATAGCAGAAAAAAGAAGGCAAAGAAAGAAATGGCAATACACAAAATCACCTACCGACAAGAAAATTCTAAATAACCTAACTAAATCATTGACAAGAGCCATCAAAGCTCATACAGATGAATCAATTGCGAGATCATTGGAAAGGCTGACCGGTGACTGCTCAGGAAATTATTCACTTTTTAAGACGATGAATAAATATAAAACATCTATCTTTCCCATCCCTCCAATAAGAGAAGAAAATGGTAAATGGGCAATTAGTAATGAGCAAAAGGCCCAAAGATTTGCACGACATTTGGAGTCAATATTCCAACCGAATGATGGGCCGTCGGAAGACTGGCCGCACCAAACATACGAACCAGAAACGATGGAAATAAAATTAGTAACACCAAAAGAAGTGGCAACCGAAATTAGGAAACCAATGCATGTCAAAAAATCCCCGGGTTACGATCTTATTACAGGTCAAGTCCTGCTACATCTCCCACGAAAAGCGTTGGTAAAGTTGACAAATCTAATCAATGCAGCATTGAGTATCTTCCTGCTGTTTGGAAGGTAGCTGAAGTCATCATGATTGCCAAGCCAAGCAAGCCTCCCCAGGAAATAACATCGTATAAGCCGATCTCTCTGCTGCCCATCATATCTAAGTTATTCGAAAATCTTCTGCTCAAAAGATTGAAACCTATACTTAATCAAAAAGTTCTTATACCCAACCACCAATTTGGCTTTAGAGAGAAACACTCTACAAAAGACCAAGTACACAGGATTACAAAAATCATAGAAAATGGATTAGAAGAGAAAAAAGTATGCTCCACAGTGTTCCTGGATGTCGCGCAGGCATTTGACAAAGTATGGCATGAAGGCCTTATACACAAACTAAGCTCGATGTTGCCTACACCGTTTGTAACAATCTTAAAATCCTATATCTCATCCAGGATGTTTAGGGTAAGGCAGGAAAATGCTTATTTAGAACTTAGGGAAATAAAAGCTGGAATTCCGCAAGGAAGTGTGTTAGGGCCGGTCCTGTACCTATTATACACTTGTGATATTCCAGAATTAGAAAACAGCACCATTGCAACCTTTGCCGATGACACCGCCATAATGTCAACGGGAAACACTCACGAGGAAGTAGTGCAAAATGTGCAAAAAACAGTTACAAAAGTTTTTGAATGGGCTCAAAAGTGGCGAATCTACTTAATTGAATCAAAATTGGTTCATATCGATTTTACCAACAAAGCTCCAAATACTTCCCCATATATATCAACAATAAGATTGTTCCATATGCAAACACAGCAAAATATCTCGGTATGACACTTGATGCGAAGCTGCGCTGGAAGGCTCACATTAAGAAAAAGCGAGAAGAGCTAGATTTACGATATAAAGATATGTATTGGCTGCTTGGGAAATACTCTAGCTTGTCAATATCCAACAAACTTCTTATATACAAACAAGTCCTCATGCCAGTGTGGACGTATGGTGTACAGCTATGGGGCTGCACGAACCGGACCAACAAAAACATAATTCAGCTGTTTCAAAATAAAGTATTAAGGGGTATTGTCAATGCACCTTGGTACATTCGAAACAATGAACTCCACCGGGACCTAAAAGTGGAGCCTGTAGACAAAATTGTCCAGCAATTTGCAGAAGCTCACGAAAAGAGACCTCATTATCATGTCAATCCCGAGGCTATTCAGCTCCTCGATTGGTCAGACCTAAAAAGAAGACTCAAAAGAACTAAACCTTTTGAATTAGTGTAGCGATAAGTGAAAACAATAAGTGTGTAGTGCTTTGACTTTAGTACACAAGAACAAAGTGTAATAAGTTTTTCAAACTCTAAGAAAAATAAGTGGATTATTTTCTTAGAATAAGTATTTTAGAAGTTTAAGTCAAGGTAAAATTACTTATTAGCTCATTAGCTAGATCGTAATCGCTAAAGTGAATCTACATAAAGTAGCATCCACTTAATATATTAAAAAAATAAAAAATAAAATAAGTCGGCTCAGGTTCAGGACACTCGGTACGATGACGCCAACCCACGAACAGACCCCTAATCCTAGTTATAACTAGGTAGTGGTCTGATCTTAGCTCAGCGCCTCGAAAAACCCTTGTGTCCATTACCTGTTTACGGAGCCGACTATCCATTAGGAATAGATCTATCATGCTTCTCTTTGACTTACATCTCCTCGTATACATATGAATTTGTTTGTGGTTGAACATTGTGTTCGCCAAAAACAAATCCTTTTCCTTACAAAATGCCAGTATAAGCTTGCCAGTGTCGTTCACCCTTCTATCCCCATACTTCCCGAGTACCGACTCAAAACCATCGCGAGCAGTACCCCATCCATTCAAGTCTCCACATACTATAAGTCTCTTTCATTTCCGTCTATCACATTTAGAGCTTCTCTCATACTCTCCCAGAAGTCCTCTAGCTCACTCGCGTCCGACGAAGATACTGGCGCGTAAGCAGCTACCAGGAAAATTTTTGTCAAAACAAGTTTTAGACGGATCCAGAGGATTCTAGGACCAACCAGTTTGTACTCATACATACCGGAGGTCTATCGCGAGGACAACAAAATTCCAACCCCCCGACTGCCATGCTCGCTCTTTGGTACTCCAGACCATAGCGCGAGCACCCCACCTGGGAGCTTCAAGACTTCGCTGCCCCTGCGCTTGGTCTCTGTCAAGCACACTACATCTAACTTTCTCTCATTTATAACATCCATCAACTCATTCCTCTTATCTGCCATTCCTCCCCTAACATTCCACGTAGCTACCCTGCACTCCATCCTCCCCTTCCCGCAGCGTCGGGCCGTGCAAGTAGGGTGGCGGTCCCCTACGCCGCTCTGGCACACACTTTTCGCACCTGCGGGTACGAACTGGTGCGTGTCGCCTCGGGGGCACGCCCTATCATTGTTCGCCCTGGTGGCACTCGTCTCGGAGTAGAATTGCAGCCGTAGCTGGCAGGTATGGCGACGTGCACGCTTCTACTCATCATTCCCTAAATATAATAAATATATGTAATAAAATTTACATACATATCGTCACGCCTGTCTCCCATCTGGGTAGGCAGAGACTGATGACTTTCCACTTGGTACGATCCTGGCATACAACTTTAGCGTCTTCCACTTTCATAAGTGTTTTCATACACACAAGTTACGGGTACTCATGACCTTTTTTCAAAATGTCTTCTATTTGATTGACATATATGTACGACAAGTTACCAGTTTGTCCATTCGCTCTCTTCTGATAAATCTGCTTCGATAGTAATAAAATTTATTAATCTAATTTTACTCCCTACCAAATTGAAATTCGAAAGGATTTCTACACTATTAGACTCTCTACACTATTCGGTATTTGAAATTGAAAATACGCTGTGGTGTACATTGTCAGATAGAGTGGCGACTGGCGTTATTAATTTAGCCCCCTTAAAAGTTGTTTTTTTTTGTACAAGGTTGTTGTTCAAGTTGTTGCTATGCAAGGCACCCCATTAAATGTCTTAATGACAGTAGGCCTAGTACGATTTAACCAATGGACGCGTAATGTACTCAATTAAATATGAAATCACGTTCAACCAACTTTTGTGCGGTGGGAAAACTACACACATATTGTTTTCTTACTCTTACGCATGAAGTGTTGTCACTGTCCAACAACCAATAAAAATGTTGGCATACGAATTTGACACAATATTATTCGGCTAATTTGAGATGGTAACTCTTTGTATAATGTTTGTAGAGAATGAAAGTATATTGAATATAGGCCGATTAAGTTGTTGGTATGTTTCAATATTTAATGGTTTTTGTTAAAAATAGTTATGTAAATGAAATAAAATTTTACTTACGAGTGAAAACAAACATTAATTGTTCGACTATAACTTTTACACCATTTCACAGCACATTTCGTCATTTTTTCTTTATAAATTACCCTCCGAACGTGTACGATAGACTGAGTTCGCGGAACAGCGACTTAGCTAAAAATGCTTAGCAAATGGCAGGCGGGGTATAGGCGCATACGGTAAGATAGCGCGTCCATTAAATCGTCCTAGCATTAGGCACATAGTGTCTGAGTGGAATGGTAGTAAGGAATCTTAATAAGACCTAGCCTGAGTTTAAGTCCCACTGGCCGTGTTTTATTGTGTCCAATTTAATTTCAATTATATTTTTTACGTAACATTGCAAAAATCATCATAATTTCAACCTTACGCATTTTTTTTTACATTTTCTAGCAAAAAATCTATATTTTAAATTAACATTTTTGCCGCTCTCAACACTATTACGCCAATTTGGAATTTGAAATTGAAAATACGCTGTGCTGTACAAAGGCAGACAGAGTGGCGTAATTTATTTAGCACCCAAGTTAAAGTGGATGTTTAACACCTCATAAAATTTTAAAATGGTAAGTCCGATTTCTTTACTCTCTGAATTTATTTATTGCTTTTCTACTTATTTGCAATTGCTGTATTTGCAAGTGATTTCTGGGACACTAATTCGACAGTTTGTAAACGATTTTTTTTTATACCACATAAAAATAAAATACACTATATCAATGAATACGTAATAATAGACTTTGAAAATAAATAATTCGTTAGCATTACATATATAAAATAGCAAAAGCAATAAGCGTCGAGAAATCACCAATAATGACTCAGCAAATTGCGCCAAATCGACATCCGTAGTTATTTGGGAGACAAAATTAATGTTCTTCGGATCACAAATAATCAAACAAATCGGTACTGTAGACAGAATAGTGCTTTTGAATGAGCATCGCAGAAAGAGTCGTAAACGAAAAATATTGTTGTTTCTTAACGCTACCGAACTACTACTACTCTCAATTAATATCGACCTATTTGAGCCCTTCCTTCACTGTTTTAAAAACATTCCTCCATTTGTTGTATCAATAAATTAAGCAATATTACTTTATTATTGGGGTGTTAACTTTTAAAGATTTTCTTTTAAGAAAATGTTTCAACGTTTTAAGAAAATGTTTTCTTACAAAAAGTTTTTGGAATTTAATTTGAACATTGTGGGTGGCCCAAAGTTAGCTAATATAAGCTTGTGTTATGGGATCTAGACAACTGATAAACTTCCTTATATATTTCTAAATACATACGTATTATACATAAAAAACACCCAAACTCCGAAACAAACATTTGACTTGTATGATTTATTAAATATGTTTTATTTACAAGTCGCAATAAAAACTACTGTAACTTACAGTAACTGTTTCGGTTTTGAAACCAATTCTATTACGCCCTCAGGGCGAAAGCATCATAAAAAATGTAAAGATTCATGGTCAGAGGTCAGAATGAAATGATTAAATAAAATTGGTAAGTAAATTGTTTCAAAAGGGGATAACGCTCGTGGTCTCGCGGACTCAGCGTTCTGTAAACGATCACTGCGTTAAACAACTTTCGCTATTGCTAGTCACGGATGGCTGACCACTTTGTGGCTTTTACATTTGCAAGCGTTTCCGTGCTTCGAAAGGCACGTTAAGCCATTGGTCCCGGTTACTAGTAACATGGCAGTCGTTAAGTCTAGTTGAAGGCCTTATGGCTTGAAAAATTTCAACAGCAGATAGACATAACCTGCGTCTGTCTATTTATACGGCAATGGGCTCACCACCTATTACGTGGGACAGGAATACACATGGTGAAAAGTGGGCGTATAATATGTGTCTGCCACCCCTTCAGTGATAAGGCGTTATTGATAAATAAAAATGAAAAATCATGGGTAAACCTTGTAAATGTCGTTAGTTGTATCGATAAAATTCCTCCTGGTCAGAGATTTACGTAACAGAGAAAATCTATGGTCATTTGTTATGAAATACACATAGAAAAGGCTGGTTTGATCCGGTCGAAATGTCGGGAAGTTTAAGGTAGGCTTTGTACCTAATGATATACGCCGCGAATAAGATCCGAAATATTATGATATTTCGGATCTTATTCGCGGCGTATATATAAATCATATTTATGAATATGAGTGAAAATCTTGAAGTTTAAGAACATTAATACACATAGAAACTAGTATCGCTGTCTAAACCAAGACAAGCCGAACATGTTTCAATAATGGCCTTCGTTGCGGGGTTCGGGTATTAACCCACTGCTATACTTATACTACTTTACAGTATGCCTCTGCTTACCCTTTTGGAGCGGCGCGACTATAGAGTTAAGTAGCATTTTGTAGGTAACAAATAAAATCTGCCGAACGGAGAAACTTTCATTAGCTATAATTGATTATCCACATAAGTTGCGCAAACAACAAACAACAAGTAGACACACTCCTTCTGGGTTGTATTTATCCATCTACATCAAAAGTTCTTATTACTTATGAGTAGAATTTTGCTCTATATATAAACTCAGAAACTGTACCAATAAGCTTGCAATACTTTAGGTACTGAGTGGATGTGAAGAGGCTTAGACTAATACTATGATACGAAAAGTTCTGTCTTAAGCGACTTTTTGACTTGCCTAATTAGTCTAGTCTAATTGAAAAATAGTCTGGTTTGGATACGTCCAAAGATTGAGTGAGGAACGATTGTCGAAGAATATTTATTGTGTAAAAGTAGAGGGCAAAGGAGTGAGTGTGCCATGGCATTACGTGAGCAGATTGCTCAAAAACGGAAAGGTCTATATTTACTCGAAAACTCAGAAGTGCATGTATGAAACGATTAATAAAGTAAGAAGCGAAAGCATCATGAAGCCTGGCGTTAGTGCAATCTTTACAGTGGATTAGTATTATAGTACATATTAAAAAACTTATATGATTAAAAAAATAAAAGACATCGTGTTGCCGCGTAATTCAATATTCGTATCGTTGGACGTAGATAGTTTGTTTACAAACGTTCCTAATAAGAGGTACTTTGCTGAATGAACAAACAGACTTCCACACTTCGCTTCTGCTTAGTTTATTCAAAAATAGACAAAACAACTAGAAGTCTACGTCGCGCTATCGTTTGGTTGCGTTCGAACTACAAAAGGTTGAAGTGAACGCGTAAGTACTTTTGCTGCCAAACAGTCTTGATAATGCCTCGTGTGTAGGCGAAACACGTGTCGACATCGTACGATATTCTAAAAAGCGGAATACTGTACAAATAACATTTAAAAACCAAATTATTATAGTTTTTTAAAATGGATGTCTGCCATGAAAAACCTAATTCAATTAGTTATAATATATATATTGGAAATAAATAATTACATACATACATTGAAATCGCTTCATCCGTTCGGGAGCTGTGATGCCCCAGACAGACAGTCAAACCTACAAACACGTCAAACCTAAAACACCAATCTTGTTGCGTCGGGGGTTAATAAGTACAATATACATCCTTAATAAAAAAAGCCTATGAAAAGAGTCTGTTATAAAAAAAAAAAGATTTTTGAAATAGAACACGTAATCAAACACGCAATATTCAAGAACCCTCAAGGCAAAGGACGTAAAAATAGGTTCGTTACGCAAGTGGCACGGGAACGTTACCTTCAAACGAATACTTTGAACGATCCGTGACGACCTACAAGTGTGATTGGTTTTACCTGAGCACTGTGGCAGATAGATCTTCCTCGAATCATAAATATTAATATATCTTTTTTTTTGTGAGGACATTTGCATCAGGACAATTTTCTTTTTTAATATGCCATTAACTAGTATTGACTTGTTACCCTCAGAGGCAAATAAAGCTAGTTTTGTACGTAAGAGCTGAGCTTTTAGAAAACATATTTATAACAATACACTTTAGTCTAATAAGATTTCATCACATAACTATAACTCTTTGTTTATAACATGAATGATATTTTTTTAAGAATAAAAACATCAAATTGAATGAAAACTACTTTGAATGTAGTTATAAGTTGTCATTAAAACACTTATCAGCTATCTTCAGGGTGTTTATAAGTTGTCATAAAAAAACTTATCAGCTAACTTCATGGTTTTTAAAAAAGTGGAAAATGACAATTCAATTCAAGACGGGGATTGAACCGGTGACCTTTGCCTAACCAGGGCAATGTTCTAACCACTAATCTACACCGAACTACCCGCCTCGAATCGAATTGTCTTATTCCACTTTATTGAAAATTTAGGAGAAATTTAGCATTTTAATTGCTTTAAAAAAATATATCCATAAGTTCATGGTATCGGTTATTTGTGACAGTCAGTGCGTGTATCATAAAAATTTACTCTCATTATTTTTCCCTAACGCGCCAAAAGAATATAACTTCAAAAAAATAATTTATATGCTAGGGACAGCTATCTTTTGTCTTTTGATTTTCAGCATTGTTGGCAGCGACTGTCAACATTCATTTCCTTCCTTTCAACCTCGTAAGGGACCTCCATCGTTCCATCGTCCGTTAGTCAGCAGGTGCACCATTAGCAGGATAGATTGCTTGTGCCTCGGAGATCTTGTTGGGAACACCCAGTTATGAATGGACATGTGTTAAAGGTTAGACAATTTTCCAGGGATCATCTTTCGAGGTCACCCAGTTTCTTTACTACATACAATCTTAGTCGTTAGTATTAGTTTTTGTCGGTTCCAATCCGATATACCCATCATATCATTAGATGAGATGAGGGGAAGCACGATGGGACATCCACGTGAAAAAAAATCTTTGATGAAATCATTTCAGACAAATTCGTTAATGAAAAGGCAACATCGGATAGTCTACGTGTTTTTATTGCTTATAATTAATTTATAGGAAATAATTATACAAAAATATATTTGTAACAAGGAATTCAATTAGCAGGCAAATTCGAATTTATCGCTTGTAAATTGTAAAATGGCACTTTAAAATGCCTCGCACACTAACAGAAACAGAATGTACCATGTGAATTTCTGGAGCTTCACTGAGAGTTATGTTATTTGTAACAGACAAACAACATAACTCTCAGTGCTTTTACTGTGCGCATAAAATTATACTAAAACAGCAGAAAATTTATTCTACCCTCTTTGTATGTAACACGAGCATTTTGTAATTAAAATTCTGTCATTTGGACACGATTCTCACCTGTAAAATAAGATACATTTTTCTTTTTGTTCGTTAGCCGGTGCCTCTGTCCACAAAGTAATAAATAACGATGGGTGGTGTCCGAGAAGCTTTGATTGAATCTCGCAAAGCGCTGAACCTTTGTTATTGATGTTTACTTAGAACCTTGTTAATCTAAATAAGGAATCACTTTACGTCTTGGTCGGTTTTCTCGTTGAAAAGTAAAGATAGACAAATGTAGATCTTTGTTTTTTCAAGTATTCTTTGTATTATTTCCATCAATGTACAAAACAGGGTTTCAAATAGCATTTCGTAAGGAAATAACACGAGGACCATGAATATTTTACCTTTAGCAACTACTAAAAGAAAATTATTTATTTAATCTTTAATTTGATTTTCAATCAAACTACTTTTATGACTGTGGTTCGTTTATAAGATAACTAGTGACCCCACGCAAGCTTTGCACCGGCAACGCGCACTAAGATGGAGCAAAACTCACCCGGTCAAGAGAAAAGAGATCGCGAAGCCTGGCGATCTGTCCTCTCTGACTACCCCGTCAGGGATACAGCGTGAAGATAGTTAGTTAGTTATATATCTGTGTATAGGTACATGTACACAGACCGTGCCTACATATTAGTACATACGTTTTTAAGATCAACCAGCGAAACCCATGATATAAAATATGTCTCACCTAAGAAATACCTAACTTAGTGCAGAACATGTTCAATACCACATATGTATTGAACATAATAATACAGATACGATGTTACTCACCAATGGTATTATATCCTTTTTCTTATAAAACCTCATAAACTTTCCGCGACCATAAACTACATGCTAGTACAAAATACTAGGAACATTTTATAGGTGCATGCCCACACAGATATCGAGTGCAGTCGTTACTGTGAAAAATTGCCACTCTATGGACCCGCAAGTCGGTTTATGGTCCTACGTGACGTCTAACTGTACAGGGCTTATTTATCTTTGTAGTTTTAGTTTATAAATGAGATACTTCTCACATTTCTGTTACGAATACTGATAGCCAGATCGCCTCCAACATGTTTCTTTATTTAAATGACGAGATTAAATAAGTGCGATTTGAGTTCGAAAAATTTCACGGGCGAAGCCTTGGGGATAACCTAGTTGATGATAAATGAAATAAAATTTTCATTTAATATAATAATAAAATGTTGTAACATTTCGATCAATAAATAAATCAATATCGTTGGGATAACTCACACAACGCCATCTGATTCCAAACTAAGCAGAGCTTGTAGTATGGTAACCAGATAACTGATAAACATACTTAAATATTTTTAAATACATACATATTATAGATAAATAACACCCATATATAGAATATACCATCGTGTTCATCACACAGTTAAATCCTGGATTGGAATCGAACCCACGACTTCTTGCGTAGCAGTCGGATACACTCCCACCGCGCCACAGAAAAAGAAAAAAATGGGATAAATTAGAGAAACAATACAATAGCAATTATGTACCAACCTATTACCAGGCATTTAATACAAAACATTGATCTGAAGCTAAAGCAACAGTTTAAACAAAGTGAGAGTTGATTATGAGAATATATCACAAGTGCCAGAAATTTGTCAGAGTCTATCTGAAAATATCTTAGGCCCACTTGCGCGATCTTGGGTTAATGTGTATAACTCGGAGGTATGGACTAACCTCGTGTTAAATCATTAATTTGTCTCGCATGACCCCGAGTTAATGGTATACCTATGGTTAAATCGCTAAAATTTTAACTCAACGATTTCTGAGGGTTAATTCGTCAAACGTTGGGTTAGCAGCTGACAGACAATGTAGTGGCACTTGACACATGCGTGACACGGACTCATCAAAGTGACACGCCGCGCAAATATAATACGATAAAAATAAAATGCACTCGGCTGTCATGTTACATTCATTCGTGTAAGAAAAAGTATTATGTGGCAAACTGTAGTGTAAAAGAGAGAGACATACCTGTTTCATTCTTTGTTCAATCATTAATGTTTGGTTGCATGACATAGAGCGACAAAACACTGGGTTAGTTAACCCGATGATATTTTTCTATGGTGCAAGACATGATTAGGGTTTAAAAGTTATTTACTTAATTCCGAGTTAACAAACTCTATAATTATTTATTTAACCCCAGCATTCATGCAAGTGGGCCTTAGAGTAATTAATATTCTTGTCATTTGAGATTCCGTGTATGAATAATTGAATACCTGTACAGTACATACTTAATTAAAAATTGACTTAATTTGCTTCTTAAATGATCATGCGTGCGGGCCATTACGATTTAATTTTATCTTACATCCAACTTTCACTATGGCTGGTCCTCGGATGGGTGACCACTATGTGGCATTTACATTTGCGAGAGTTTTCGTGCTTCGGAAGGCACGTTAAGCCGTTGGTCCCGGTTGCCAGTAAAATGGCAGTCGTTAAGCCTAGTTGAAGGCCTTATGGGCGGCTTGAAAAAAGTCTGTCCATTTCATCACGGCAATGGGCTCACCACTTATTACGTGGGACAGGAATCCACACGCTGAAAAGTGGGCATATAATATGCCTCTGCCACCCCTTCGGGGATAAGGCGTGATGGACATATATAGTAATTTTAAAAAAGGTATATATTAAATTATTAGCTTTGCCACGCGACTTCGCCCGTGATATACTCTGATCACTTGTAGTTTGTTAATAGATTTTACAACGTATGAAAATTTGCCCGATTTGTTGACTTTATATTTTGTTTACTGCTCTGCTCTTGTGGGTAGTAGCATAATGATATTAAGCCTCGCTCTACTAGCCCTCCTCAAAAAACAAGGCTATCCAACACAATATATAGATTTAGATATTATTTATATATATTAGATAGACATAGATTAGTGCATTCCATGAAACAAACTTTTCAACTTTATATACTAGTATAGACATAAATATCCCTTCTATATCCTAGGTAAATAAAAACGTTAGAAACAAATATTTTCTGTAAGTAAAAATGAAACCCAAACATATCTTGCTTCAAGTGAAAATATAAACGAAAATCTTCTGAATACTTACCAAATAATACTAAAACCAAGAGAGGCATCATCTTCGATGTACCTGAAACAAACAATACGCTATAAATAGATGTAGGTAGGTAATTGAACTTAGAAGAAGAACGTAGAACTGGCCCTCTTCCAGTCCAGATTTGAGTCCGTTAGATTACAAGATATGGCAACACTTGGAGGAAAAGGCGTGCTCAAAGC
The DNA here is from genome assembly GCA_948477245.1 of Thumatha senex. Lineage (NCBI taxonomy): Eukaryota > Metazoa > Arthropoda > Insecta > Lepidoptera > Erebidae > Thumatha > Thumatha senex. The sequence continues at coordinate 12,460,681 of OX419743.1, forward strand.
CTCATCCCAATTTGGAGTCACTCAAGACACTCTTGATTAAGGCAGCCGCCGATATTGACATGGACCTCGTTCGTGCTGCGATAGACGACTGGCCGCGCAGATTGAAGGCCTGTATTCAAAATCACGGAGGTCATTTTGAATAAACGTTATTGTCATAAGAATCTATGTTTTGTCAAGTTCATTTTGGTATATAGATGGTTACATAATAAATAAACTTGTTTCAATTATTGTATATTAAACATGTGACAGAATTTATGACCTGACTAATAAAATTTCTTTAGACATTATGAACCTGCCGTTACATAAATTTAAGACGGAAATTAAGACGCACCTCTTGAAAAGGGCCTATTACACAACTAATGATTATTTAAATGATAAAAATAAATGGAAATGAGTGCTCTTCGCTTGAGCTATTTAGGATTCGAATGAATTTTGTGTTGTTATATTCTACATGTCTTGAATGTTGTATTTTTTTACATCTCTACATTATTAATAATTTGAAATGTTAGTCCCGGTATTAACTAAAATACAATGTATTTTGAGTTTGTTATTGTGTGAGCACCATGTAGACTAATTTATTACTTTGAAATTGACATGATAGTTGCTGTGCAGTTTTTGAGTATGTCATGCTCGCCTAAGTGTCCTGGCAGTGGTGGCGAATGTATCGGGTCGCTTTGTTCCCTACAATACGGTTGAGTAAGGCGATGGCTGATATATGCGTCATACCCGTGAACGGGTGCCGTCTGTTGGGACTGGTCAGCTCATAGCTGTTATAGCAAATGTTACAAATAATATTATTTAAATTTAAGGCAAACTAAATTTAAAAAAATAAACTTTGTAAGTGTAATTTTAATGAACACAACAAATATTTTATTCTTTTTTTGTATAAATTCATTACTGTATAATTGGTCAAATATCATGTTTATCAAACTGTATCAAATGGCGGTTAGAAAAGAGTGGCCATGAGTTTTATTGCCAGGTTCTTCCTCTGGCTCTACCTATTGCTTTGCGAATCTGGCAGTAAATGTAAATGTAGAAGCAGTAATCTTGACGTTCATAAGTGTTACTTTGTAGTGTAGGAAATATTAATCATATTTAATTGCTAAGACTCCATTCGTATTAATTTAATGAACGGTACTTGTTAAAATTAATTATTGCTAAGAGACATCGATTACGCAACAATTGTCAATTCGTCACGAACCCACAATCTCCCTCCAATACATGACTAAGCGCATCGACGTTCGCGGCGCAAATTACTTTGTGACCTACATGAATAAAGATTTTTGATTTTGATTTTGAACATACTTTTACGTTTATAAGTATGTTACGTTATAGTATGCCGCTGCCTACCCATTCGGGGATAAAGGCGTGAAAATATGTATGTATGTTTTTATGTTTAATATGTTCGTTTTTAAATATACATACATATTATCACGCCTGATTCCCATCGGGGTAGGCAGAGAGTATGGTTTTCCATTTGCTACGATCCTGAAATACTTACGCTTCTTCAACTTTCATGAGTATTTTCATACACGCTCGCCGGTTAAGGATACGCTTGACCTGGCCTTTTTCCAAAAGGTCTTCGATTTGATTGACGTACGTACGCCCTTCAGGGCGGGGGGAAGATCAAGCAACTGGGTGCGTGCTTGACATTTCCCCCACTCCCAACATCGGGGATGCTGGGTTTGGCAAATGGTCTAGGGAGTAGCGCAGGTCGCAATGATCCCCTAGACAAGGCCAGTGGACTATCCTTCTCGAGGTTGCCGCCCATTATTGGTTAAATACCTTCTGTAATAAACGTAACTAAACCTCTGGCCGTTGTGTCCTCCTCAACCCCACCCTATCCCAAGACCCTATCAACCTTTAGAAAAAGATGGGGTCTAAACCCGAAAATCACTATTTGGCTCTACACATCAGTTATCAGACCTTCTATGACCTACGGAGCAGTTGTATAGTTGCCCAGAACACAACTATCGACAACACGAACAAAACTGCAAAGCCTACAACGCTTGGCGAGTGTAGCAACCACTGGGTGCATGAGAACTACCCCATCAGCCGCACTCGAGTATCTGCTGAAATTGAGACCACTAGATCTGGTCATACAAGAAGAAGCAAAAGCAGCTGCACTAAGACTAAGATCAAACGGCCTTTGGAGACAAAACATAGAAACAACACATACCAAAGTCCTAAAGGAGATTCTCGAGAAGTACCCGCTTCTTGAGGCGCCCATGGACAAACCCCCGGGGTACTTGTCTTTTGTTGACCCCGGGGTCTTTGACCGAAGATATAATATCCAACTTATCGCTGAAACTATAGATAGCTCTGGCATCGATGAAGTTAGGATATACACAGACGGCTCCAAAACCAAACACGGAACTGGAGCTGGCGTCTTCTCGGACGACTTAAACATTAAAATATCAACCACTTTAGACAAACGAAACACAATCTTCCAGGCAGAATGTGTAGGTCTAATTAAGGCAACACAAGCGGTTGCAGCTAGAGACTTATGTGGTTTTAATATTAAAATCATCTCGGACAGCGCATCCGTACTACAAGCATTATAAAATAATAAAATTCGGTCGTCTTTATTTTGGAATGTCACAACACACTCCAACACATTGCGGATAAGAACAAAGTAACCATACAATGGATAAAAGGACACAGTAACTCAATGGGAAATGACGCAGCAGATGAACTGGCCAAAAGGGGAGCAGAAGAAAAAGTATATGGACCGGAACCATTACTACCCCTACCCCAGGCACAAATAAAGACATGGCTGCGCACAAACTCTGAAGAAGCACATAAGACCGCATGGATAACCCTCGAAGGTTGTAGGCAAACTAAGATGGCGATTCTGGAGATATCTAAAAGATTTACCCGCAACCTCATAAGGCTAAATAGGGAAAGCATAGGCAAGATTGTAGGAATTTTAATAGGCCACTGTCCCCTTAACAAACACTTTTTCACCATAGGTGTAATAGACAGCCCCTTGTGCAGAGGATGCATGGAGGCAGAAGAAACGCCACAGCACGTGCTCATGGAGTGCAGGAGCATGGCAGAAGACCGGGCGCGCATCATACATTCGCCGCAAACACTCCCGTGCGCATGCCAGGGCCTTAAAAAGCTGCTGACGTTCTGGGATTGCCTTGGATGGTTGGAGTGAATGGATGAGGAATACACACACAAACGCGGAAACGGCCCAGTTACAACAACAACCCCTACCAGTTTGCCCATTCACTCTCGCCACATAAATTTGCTTCGTCAGTCTATTTACATCCATCCTCTTCACACGTCCGAATCATCTAAGCATCCCTTTTTCTATCTTAGTCACTACATCTTCTGTCACACCGCAATGTTCTGTTATCGCGCTATTACTTTCTTTATCCATTAACTTTACTCCAGCTATACTTCGCAAACTTCTCATTTCCACTGCATTAATTTTACTTATATGCGTCTTCTGCTATACCTAACTTTCACTGCCATACAAAAGTGTGGGGACCAGGACTCCTCTATGTACAGCCAGTCGTGCGTTCTTAGACACATTCTGACTGCTCATAAAGGTGTACATGACTCCATTCACTTTATTTCCTGCCAAAACTCTTAGTTATAAAAATGCTTATCAGATGTTTAGAACTCATACCACAAGCTTATATCAGTAAAAAAATAAATCTATTAATCAACCAATCATGCCTTTATCCCCAAATGGGTGGCAGAGGCATGTTATGAGCCCACTTTTCACCATGTAAATATAAAATCATGATGAAATTTTGTAATGAGAATCGATTTTTTTTTTAAAGATAATGTTTTATTCTTACTTTATTCTATTCAAGGTATATAGTGAGCGGAGTCAGATACGACCAGAGATGCAGATCGAATACTCGAGTAGAATAAAAAAATTTTTAACATTTTACTTAAATGGAATTAGAATTTTGTGAGTTATAGAATTTTTACCAAAGTATACAAACTTTTAACGGTAATGTAATATGGTAATAAAATATTATTTTGCATCTAATGAAATAATATTAAATTGTAAAAGGGCCATCAAAAAAAGGCTTCCTAAGTTTCTTGCCGGTTCTTCTCAGGTTCCGAACCGGTGGTCACTTTAAAAATATTAAATTTTACTTTAGTTCTAGTGTATGACATTTTGTACCGTTAAAATGGTCGATGAAAAATATATTTTTTTATTTTATGTAAAAGAAGATTTTACAATTATATTAGACACACTCTACTTTAACAATTGAATGAATAGCATAGCATATTGAATGAATATAATTTCTCCTAGTAATTACATCGAATCCAGACCGTATTGATTTTTTGCTCGATTGCATAATTGAAACAGACTCACTGCTCGGATAGTGATGAATATCTTTAAAAGGATTGGCCGATCTCCCTGATATATGGATCAGTGAGGTCAGAGTTCTCTATGGGGAACCATTTCTTTTCTCAGCTTGAAAGTAAACTGAAATAAATGACCGTCACTTAAAATATATTTTGTTTGCAGGATTAAGGTCTGTTTTGTTTGCAGAAAAGGCTTTCACGGGACATCAGATAGATAGATAGATAAGTTCTTTATTAGCACACAACACAAAAGTACATAGCAAACACATAAAATTACACACAGAGAAAAACAAAATACAAATAAAATAAAAAAATAAATAGCTCGTGGCCCCGCGGTCTCAGTGTTCTGTAAACGATCACTGAGTTACGCAACTTTCACTATGGCTGGTCCTCGGATGGGTGACCACTTTGTGGCATTTACATTTGCGAGCGTTTCCGTGCTTCGGAAGGCACGTTAAGCCGTTGGTCCCGGTTGCCAGTAAAATGGCAGTCGTTAAGCCTGGTTGAAGGCCTTATGGGCGGCTTGAAAAAATTCAACAGCAGGTAGCCACAACCTGCGTCTGTCTATTTCAACACGGCAATGGGCTCACCACCTATTACGTGGGACAGGAATCCATACGGTGAAAAGTGGGCATATAATATGCCTCTGCCACCCCTTCGGGGATAAGGCGTGATGGATATTTTTTTAAAAAATAAAAATGAAAAAAATACAAATGAAAAACAATAACAAACAAAAGCCCAGTCCGCTATTTCCTACTTCGTGTGGGCAAAATTTATGTATGGCTCGGCACCGCGTTTGGTATCGGTGGCTAGGTACAGTGCTGTGTGACTAAAAGGCCACAGCTCAGCATATGCTACAAAATGTTTGCAGCGCTGATTTTCAGCTGAAGCCTCAGAGACTAGTACGTGTTTATAATTAAAATGCAGTACAGACGTAAATGTGTCTTTATTTTTTGGAAATATTTTGATTTCAACAGTCATATGACGATGTCAGAGTTTAAGCTAAATAGTCACAAAATAGAAATAAATTGAAAATTAATTAATAATACCTAATAAAATTATTGAATTAGGAGTAATTTAATAGCTACAATAATATGGTTAGAATCAGATTTAGGGTAATTAAAATTTTATATTTTTATAATTTAGGCATTATAAATATGTCATATGAATGTACCTACACAACAAATTCATTGGGTGCTGGACTTTTGTTGATTTAATAGCATATCATTTTTAAGCATCACAATTTTTAAGTATGAAAAATTTTTCGTCTTTAATTTAAATACAAGATTTAAGTATTTTTATAAAACTAACTTCATAGAACCGCCTATTTTATTTAAAAAGTCTATCAAAATATCCTATATAAGTATGGGTTCCCATGGAAATGAATAATTAAGAAAAATCCAGGAATATTACAGAAAGGGCGTAATTGGTATTAGATTTTTCTATTATTATTTTAATTTTAAAAGTTTTAATTGTATTAAATGATTTGTTTCATTAATAAAACAGTCTGTCTGGGTTTTCCCGAGCGTCTACAGTTTGGGGTTCTTCAAAAGGGGTCTTAGAAGGTTTATAAAGGGTCGGCAGCGCGAGTGCTGCACCTCTGGTGTTGCAAACGTCCATAGGCTACGGTGACCACTATCCATCAGGTGGGCCGAATACTTGTCTGCCACCTCAGTGGTAAAAAAACTTTTTTTCTGTGTCTCTTAATAGCATAGATGAAAACTGACTGGTGAAATGGTATTAGTCTCATACTTATTTTAAAATTGTAAAAGTGAAACAAAAGATTGAAAATATTTGTCCGTTGCCATTCTGAAAACGAATAAACAAACTTATAATTAACAAACAAGTAACGGGCCCTACATTAAAGAAGAAAAAAGTAAGAATTTTTTACTATCGTAGCGAAGTAATCAGACGACTTCTAAACCGAAACCAGTTTCAAAACGAGAAGTGGTAGAAACTTCAAAATCGCCTATGCAGGTATTCATGGTGTCCTAAATCGAATGCCAAACCTTGTCTTTACCTCTTATGGTTCCTGTGAAATAGATGCGAACAAACGGACAGCCTGAGCCGTAAGGGTTTTCTAAACTTATAGGTGAGAAAGTAGGTTTAGAAGTCTAAAAAATTAAATACTAATGACTAAAAAGTACTAGCTCTTTTATCACATGTTAACGCTTTGTCATTCACTTTTTAGCTGCGTTCCAAATATCAATTATCTTCAAGTATCTAGCCAAATTATTTGATTTGTTTACTTACAAAACGCAGTTAAGTTTTAACATTACATCATTGGCTGCTAGAGGTCACTGAAATAAATTATGTCATAAGAAATTATGACAGCACTTAAAAATATACAACATGAATTAGTACAGCAGAAGCGTGATATGAAAAATATAAGCGAAAATATAATGAAAACAATTAATAAAAATAAAGATCAAAAGTTTCATCACATTGAAATGAAGACAAATATACTAGAAAATAAGATAGAACAACAACAGAAGCAAATAAATTTTCTGGACCAACAATTAAGGAAAAAGAATCTTCTTTTCTTTGGTGTGGAGGAAAGGGAGGTAAACTATGAAGATCTGCTAAACACTATACTCGAACTCATCAATTCACAAATGCAAGTACAGTGCTCTGAGTGGGAAATTGAAAATGTCAAGAGAAGAGGTAAACCAAATGGACAGATCAGACCAGTGGTAGTGACCATTACCACTTTTAGTAAAAAGTTAAAAGTCCTAAGTAAGAAAAAGTCGCTGCAAACTACAAAAAATTATATAAAAGAAGATTACAGCCCCGCCGTACTTCAAAAACGGAAGGAGCTCCAAAAGGAACTGAAAGAAAAATGGGAATCTGGTCAGAAGGTTGTCCTACGCTATGACAAAATTATTACACGAGAGCCAAGGGGGGCAGCCCGTACGTCAGCAGATAAACCCGCTAGTAAAAGGTTCTTGTCAGAGTCACCTGATGCTTCAGCAAACCGGGAGGTGAGCAACATCCATGAGAAAATTAGACAAGCACCGAAGAAAAATAGACCACAAAACATAATGAACTACTTGCGCCCAACGCAACCTAGTCCCACTGCAAAAGCTTCAACGAGCACAGATGTACAGGAGACCCCAAAAAACTGAGACAAGCCCCTTCGCATCTTCGCAGACAGAACCAAGATAATACAATCAAACCCACAACACCCCCAATACGGCTGGTCCCCGCGGGAGGATGCGACCAAAACCCTCCAACCAAAATAAACACTATTACTATGCAGATAATACGTCAAGTGATATGCAAAATAATATTTATATCTGTTCTTGGAACGTAAGATCACTATTGCTTGAGACAAGACACATAGAATTAGAGCACAGTCTAACAAAGTTTAAATGGGATATTATTGGATTATCAGAAGTAAAAAAAGAAGGGACAGAAATACTAGAAACTGGAAATTATATCATGGCATACTATGGAGAAAAAAGCGGAAGAAATGGTGTCGGTTTCATTATTAAAAAACACCTAAAATCACACATAGTCGATATCTATACTATATCCGATAGAGTCATGAGATTGGACATATCGCTATATAATAAATCTTACAATTTAATACAATGCTATGCACCTACAGAACGATCAACACCTGAAGATTTGGAGACATTCTATAAACATGTGAAATCTGCTCTAGAAAATACGTGAAAAAATAGAATAGTCATGGGAGACCTTATTTCTAAGATTGGGATGCCTACAGCTGAGGATAAAAAGATTATGGGACCATGGGGGTATGGTGAAAGGAACACGAGAGGAGACATATTAATACAATTTTGCTTTAAGAACCAGCTCTACATTGCAAACTTTCACTTCAAGAAAAAGCCCAAACAAAAATGGACTTGGTTATCACCTGGCAGAACCACACGTAACGAAATAGATTTTTTCTTGGTTAAAAATATAAAAGAAGTAATAAATGTACAAGTTATAGATACAAAATTTCCTTCAGATCACAGAATAATACGAATGAGTTTGTTAAATAACTGGAATAAAACTAAGCCAAGAAAAGCTTACAGGTGCAAACTATCTAAATTAAATCAACTAGAACTAGAGTCCTTGAAAAACATATATGACAGTGACATACAACTCGTTTGGAAAGAAAACACTCAACTAACATATGAACAACTAATTAAAAGTATACAAGATTCTGTAAGAAAAGTGCCAAAATGCACAAAACCGGACAAGCCACTGCTGTCAACATATGTGGAGAACCTTATAAACGAACGGAATAGACAGAAAAATAAAGAAAACAAAACACAATCAGAAAGGCAACAGCTCAAGGCACTCTACAGGATTGTCAAAAAGCAAATTAATCGAGAACACAGGGCACACCGCTATAGTGTAATAGAATAGAATGGAATGGAGAAAAGTTCATCGATAAAAAGGGCACAGCTAAAACTAAATTCAACTAAACAGTGAATTACGTCTCTTAACAACTACAAAAATGTAATAATTTCAAATCGGGACTAGCTTATTGATACAGCTACAAATTTCTACAGAAAACTCTATGTAAGGAAAGAGTCTAGCTTAGAATATGACAACTTTGAGCTATACGAGGACATCATACCACCTATAGTGGAAAGCGAGGTCCATAGTACAATCCAAAAGCTTAAATCTACAAAAAGCCCAGGTGATGACGGGATAACAAACAATATCCTGAAATCAATCTCCAACTCTTTGGATCCTATATTGCTGCAAATTTTTAACAACATATTAATATCCAAGAAAATACCGAAAGACTGGGGCATATCCATCATAACCTTACTTTACAAAAAAGGAGATCCCAAAGACCTAGGAAACTATAGACCCATCAGTTTGCAACAAACACTATATAAGGTTTACGCCTCAATACTGGTAAGTAGAATCTCAAAAACTCTAGACAGAAATCAACCGAAGGAACAGGCTGGCTTCAGACAGACATATTCAACCGTGGATTACATCTTCACTTTGACCCAAGTCATTGAAAAACACGTAGAATATGGAAAAACAATCTACATAGCGTTTATAGATTATCATAAAGCCTTTGACTCTATACTACACCAACCTCTATGGCTGGCACTAAGGACACAAGGCGTAGAGAGCAGATATATAGAGATACTGCAAGAAATCTACAAAAACAGTAGAGCAGTGGTCAGACTGGAGCAAAAGGGAGAGCCGTTTGAAATCCAGAGAGGAGTGAAACAGGGCGACCCTATATCACCCATTTTGTTTACTGCCCTCCTAGAGCATATTTTTAGACAGCTTAACTGGGAAAGCAAAGGTGTGAATATTTGTGAAGAATACCTCAATAACTTGCGATTTGCAGATGACATTGTCTTGCTCTCTGAAAGTTACGAAGACTTACAATATATGATAATTAATTTAGATACCGAAAGTAGAAAGTGTGGACTAGAAATGAATATGGAAAAGACATTTGTTATGACAAACGGCGAAAAAGTGCCTATCAGAAGTCAAATACATACTATTAACTACGTAGAGCAGTATATCTACTTAGGACAAAATATATCATTTACTGATCATACATCTCATGAAGTTGAACGCCGAATAAAGAAAGCTTGGGGTAAATATTGATCTCTTAAAGAAATATTTAAAAGTAAATTACCAATACACCTTAAAAGAAAAGCTATTTACTCTGTTGTTTCACCCACATTACTCTATGGTTGTCAAAGCTGGACCTTCACCAAAGATATCGTGCAAAAGATTAATGTATTTCAGAGAGCTACTGAAAGAAGTATGCTAGGAATAAGATTGAAAGATAATATAAGAAACACACACATTAGACAAATTACTAAAATAACAGATGCCATTGAACTTGCCAGTCAACTGAAATGGCGCTGGGCAGGACATGCAGCCAGAACTGTAGACAACAGATGGAGCTACAGAGTGATACACTGGCACACCTATGACACGAAGTGCCCGCGAGGTCGGCCCAGACGACGTTGGCATGACGATATCCGCGAAGTAGGTGGGCCTGTATGGACTCGTCAAGCACAAAACCGAGAACAATGGTAAGGGTTGGAGGAGGCCTATGCCCGTAAATGGGTAACCCAATAATTAATTAAATGTGGAACGTATAAATTTAATAAACAAAATTTATTTACAAGTAAAATTATTAAAAAATGCCATAGTATATGTTAAATTTTTTTGCAAGTTTTCAATTTTCAAATGCAAAATCACAGACATTGTAATTTGAATCCTATAAATAGTTGAAACTGATATTACCTATATTTGCTTAATGTTATGGAATTGAATATTATTGAAATAATGATGTAAAGGAAAATTATTGTATTTATTTAAATTTTGTAACTATTTATGTTTGTATTTTGGGAATTAAAGGGTTTTATTATTTTTATTATTATATCTAGCTCATCCAAAAGCTAGATTATAATACAATACAATAAAAAAATTACATCCGGACCATAGAACATAATATACCTAATAAAAATATAAATAGGTAGTGTTCTGTAGTCCGGACAGACATACAAAAAAGCGAGTTGTTCAACATTATAAAAATATTGTTAATTATTATAATAGATAAGTACCAAATTGAATCTAATTAACACAACGAATATCACATTATCTGACCTATTTGTGACCAATTGAAATGAAAAATTAAACGCCATAAAATGGCTGCGCATTTAATATCAGCAGGTTTAAACATAATTGAGGGTAGAACATCACATTCATTTGCGGCGAAGACTAATTTAACTATCACTGTTTGTACTTGGACAAAATAAATGGTTTCGGTACTTCCCCCAGTTTAATATTTGTTTCAAGACTACTGATTGTTCTGAGAAAGGACCACTGGGAAACATTGTTGGCATATCTATCTAAGAATTTAATGTAAGTAAATAGTTTACATTTTGAAAACATTTTTAATAAAATATTTTACTAACTGTCTACACGTAATATCCCTGACGGTTTAAGAGAGGACAAATCTATTCAATAATCTAATCATTAATCGTTTCATAATGCACATCTGTCTGGGTATCCGGATTATTTTGACCTTTATAAGATAGTTAAGTGACGTTATTGGGTAAAAAGAGCCCCACCTATATCTCCGCGGTCTCACAGCAAGTGATGCTCGTACCGACCAACAAACAAGACAATAACAGATTGGGAAGTCAGACGGTAGTCGCTTTGCAAACATTGTTATAAACATTGACTTGAGTACCTAATATGAGGTGCGGTATCGAAGGTAAATTGTGTCGTGGTGAAAATCAGAAGAGAGTCTTCACCATTAATCGAATATTGAGAGAAACTACTCGATGAATTTATAAAACTGCCTTAGTGGAGTAGTGGTAGGAGAGTATGCGACTGCGGTAGCCTCAAAACAAATAATAATACTTATTATTATTTATTCTGAAGCTGTAGCCAATGTTCTGGGTTCGAATTTTTGGGAACGAAAGAAACAATCATTTATTTATCCTGCTTATCTTTATAACCAGTAATATGGGACAAAAATACTATGGTAGATATATCCTTTGTACGTTTTAACTAACTAACTATCTTCACGCTGTATCCCTGACGGAGAGAGGACAGATCGCCAGGCTTCGCGATCCATGCATACTTCTTTCGCTTCTTCGAGATTCATCAATCGCTTCATACACGCACGTCTGGGTATCCGAGTACTTTTGACCTTTCCGTTTTTGAGCAATCTGCTCACGTAGTCTTCATATGTAAGTCTCGGCCTTCCCTGACTCCTTCTACCCTCTACTTTTGAACAATATATATTCTTCGTCAATCGTTCCTCACTCATTCGTTGGACGTGTCCAAACCAACGGAGCACGCCCTTTTCCATCTTAACGCTGACACTTTCATTCAAACCTGCCATATTGCGTATCACTTCGTTACGTATTCGGTCGGCCAAGGTAACGCCGCACAATTTTCGAAGTGATCGCATCTCCACAGCATTCAATTTACTTTCATGCATCTGCTGACATACCCAGGTTTCACTACCGTAAAGCAAAGTTGGCACTAGCACTGCGTTATGAATCGCCATTCGTGCTTCTTTTACGATGCTTTGTCGCTTTACTAACTGGGACAAAGCACCGTTAACTTTGTTTCCGGCAGCTACTCGCCGTTCTACATCCGAATCACATCTTCCATCCGCGCTAAACATACTTCCTAAATACACAATTTCATTCACTTGCTCTAGACGTTCCTGGTTTACCCTAATCTCGCATATAGTTCTTACGTCACCTCTTTCAAATACTAGAACCTTAGTTTTACTTGCATTCAAGCGGAGACCCTTACTTTCACACCCCTCTTTCATATTAGTGACTAATGCCTGTAGGTCGGCTTCTGATGAGGCCATGAGCACCGCATCATCAGCGTACAGCAGACAGTTTACTGTAAAGTCACCCAAATTCTCCAAAACCAGATACACTATGAACAGCCAGGCGGACATGACACATCCCTGTTTGACGCCTGTACAGACATCAAAAAGAGGTGACACATCCCCCCCTACTCTAACTGTAACTGTAAGAAAATATTGATTAGGTTTATTAGAAATATTTGCATGATATGATACATAATATAGAGCACATCATCATTAAATTATGTTGTCTGATTTGTTCAAATTTTGCATGCCACTTGTGGTAACATATGGCGGCCTAAATTTGTATGTTACTGACATTGAGTTAATATTGTACTACGTACAATATTAACTCAATGGTTATAGAACATAGAACCTAACCTAACCAACTGATTTCGATCTGGCTAAGTAAGTTACATCATGAGAACAATTATTATGTCCATGTGAGATTCAACATTTTTAACAGCCGCCAATTTTCGTTATGATATTCGTGATCAGGAGGTCAAAATACGTTAGTATACCAAATGTTAGGTCGATTGGCGGTATGCACTTTTCGGAAGTACACCTGTTTTATTAATAAATCATATCATTTTAAATCTTTTAAAATTTTGTTCACAAATCTTTACATATACTCATATGTTGGTTCTATATAATCCTAAAATGTACTTCCCAATGTTTTGACCGGATTATACCAGCCATGGTTAAACACACAATATGAATTTCCATTCTAAAGGAAAGGACAAAATTGTATTGCATACTAGTATCCGTCCGCGACTTCTCTTGCAAGATACTTCGAATATTCTATTCGTATGTAAGAGACATGGAAAAGTATCCTGAAAAACCTTATTTTCCGTCACATTGTAAAATTTTATTGTAATATATATACTTACTAGTTGACGCTCGCGGCTCCGCACGCCCATTCCCGTTTCCCACAGGAACTTGTTCCCGAGATAAAAAGTAGCTTATGTGTTATTCTGATGTGTATCTATACTATTGTAAAGTTTAACAATGTAAGTGTAATTTTAATGTTGTAAGCCACACCTACATTTTAAAAGAGCATTCATTGACTTTCTTGCTAGATTCTTCTTAAAGTGTAGGCTGCCCTTAGAACTGGCAACTAGAACAGCTCTAATTTTGATATAATTTTAAACATAACATTGATTTTGTTTTTGTTTTGTATAAATTCATTACTATATAATTGGTCAAACATCATGTCATCATCAAACTAATGTAATTACTGGCGGTTAGAAAAGAGTGGCCATGAGTTTTATTGCCAGGTTCTTCCTCAGGCTCTACCTATTGCTTTGCGAATCTGGCAGTAAATGTAAATGTAGAAGCAATAATCTTGACGTTCATTAGTGTTACTTTGTGACCTACATGAATAAAGATATTTTATTCATTCATTCATTCATTTCATTCATTCATTCATCAAAATCCATTGTGTAGATTTTGCGTGAAAGAGTAACAAACATTCATACTTACAAACTTTCGCGTTTATAATATTAGTAGGATTCACATTACACCTTTTTTACCGAGGATTTCATCACAAAGTAAATATGTTGTCTTCGAAAAAAAAAACTATAAAATCAATAAATGAGTAAAGAGTATTATGTCTAAATACACCGCTGCAGTGTACGTAAAGGGTACTTTAAAATCGATGTACTAAAAAGAAAGTTTTCATTCATGAATATATTCTGTAAATTTGAAATTCTGTTAATGTACTTGTGACGCTGACTGGATCTGTTACTTAGGATTGTTCTGTTTCAGAATGTGTTTTTGTGAATAAATAATAACTCAATACGTAATCGTAAACTCAATACGATTACATTTTGAGTTATTATTTAATCACAAAAACAAATTCTATATTTTAGGTCTTTACCTATGAAATTGCACTTTGTATGAAAAAATTGAAACGATTTTGCCGTTTTGTATTTTTTATTTGTATTAATCGAAGTAATCACCCATCCAATCAATGCATCTTTGCCAACGCAGTAGCAGTTTATTGATGCCCTTCTTAAAGAAATCAGCTGGACTGGAGGCAACAAATTCTTCAAAGGCATTTTGTACTGCCTCTCGGGTATTGAATTTTTTTCTCGCTAAGTTATCCAAATTCTGGAAAAGTAGTAGTCTGTAGGCGCAAGGTCTAGTGAGTAGGGCGGATGACGAAGAGCTTCCAACCCCAGTTCTTGCAACTTGGAGACCGTCTGCTGTGCAGTATGAGGCCGCACGTTGTCGTGCAGGAGCAGCGGAGACGAGCTATTTACCAATGCTGGTTGGAGATGTGCCAGCTTCTCCATCATTGTGTTCAGTTCTTTACAGTACACATCTGCAGCAATGCTCACCCCGTTAGGTAAGAAGCTGTGAGGAATCACACCGGCGTTAGACCACCAAACAGTGACCATCACTTTTCTAGGGGTAAGTTTTCGTTTAGGGCATTGTTTAGGTGGTGAACCAGGATTCAACTTAACTTGCTGAGCGCTTGCGGTTATCAAACAAAATCCATTTTTCATCGCTGGTAACAATACGGTTCAAAATGCCTTCATTTGTGTGTCTGTTGAGCAGTGCAAGGCACGTCTCGACGTGTACTTCGCGCTGGCGATCATTGAGTTCGTGGGGTTTTCCCGATTCACCGTTAACCCGTTTGTCAAGCCTTTTTACCTTGCCAATTTGACACAAATGGACCAATATTGTTTTGACGCTAACGTCGAAAGCTGCTGCTAATTCAGCCGTAGATTGTGTATCATCAGCATCACAAGGCTCAGCTTCCACAATCGCCTTAAACACGTCATTGTCGACCAAAGTCTTCGGACGACCGCGAGGTTTATTTTTCAGGTCGAAATTTCCAGAACGGAAGCGAGCAAACAGGTGGTGCGTTAGTTTGTAGTGTTATGTCCGTAAACGTCGTTGATGTTGCGTGCCGCGTTGCTGCCACGACGGTACTCATATTCCATAATTACTCGAATTTTTTACGTATTCATAATGACGAAAAAGATTGAAATGCGAAGAAAATGTAACACTAATCAATAAACAAATGACTACTTATGGAAAAAGAATTCCAAGTTTTTAAAATAAAATTAATTTGATTATTAGAATTCTTAACCAAACAAAAATTATTTTGATTGTAAATGGCCAGTACTGCAAAACGGCATATTTATAGGTCAAGACCTATTATTATTCGGATATAATTTCGGAATTATCCTTTCGGGATTAAGTTTATCACTCAAACTATCGTATTGCAGTCCACTGCTGTACGTAAATCTTTCTCGTCACATGGAAGGGTGTCCACAGCTTCACCCGCAGTACTTTTCCCGTAGCCCACACATTGGGTATTATAGTTAACTTTCCTTAAAAAATAGACAAAAAATGTCTATTTTTTGCCTTTTTTGAGACTGTTTTTGTAAAAAGAAAACAATATGTGTGTGCACCAGAGTACACAGGTAAGAAGTGAAACTTCTTTGTGACATTTTTTATAGCTATTAAATTTCTCTCATACGTCGAAATCGTCATAAAGAAGTTTCACTTATGAAAAGAAGTTTCACTTCAAAACAACATGGCGCGTAATCAAAAACGTGTTTTTTTTACAGCTATAACATTTCTTTCAACGTTGATAAAGAAGTTTCACTTCAAATATTATTTCTTGTAAGAAAGATTATTTTTTTGTGTGGAAATCCTCATGGATACTATGCCGGACTACTACTGCGTTTCACTTCTACGGGTCGATGTCGTGGATGAGCCGTCGAAAGGATAGCCCCAGAGCTCCTGACAGATCTTGTCCGCTACCGCACCTCGTTAACTGTACGAATAGGTACGCCATTGGGCTGTCGGTCTTACGTTTTGACGGTCAAAGTTGTGTGTTGGCATCCGCACTTGCAATTAAACTTTTACAAATTACTAAAAACAATATTTGGCCCGTGAGAGAATTGACCGTTATCGGCAACGAGCTCCAAGAAAAAAAAGAAATAATTAAAAAAAAAACTAAACTATCTTCACCCTGTATCCCTGACGTGGTAGTCAGAGAGGACAGATCGCCAGGCTTCGCGATCCATGCATACTTCTTTCGCTTCTTTAACATTTATCAATCGCTTCAAACATGCATGTCTGGGTATCCGAATACTTTTGACCTTTCCGTTTTTGAGCAATCTGCTCACGAGGTCTTTATATGTAAGTCTCGGCCACCCTGACTTCTTCTACCCTCTACTTTCGCACAATAATTCAATTCAATTAACTAATTCTTTGTCTATCGTTCCTCACTCATTCGTTGGACGTGTCCAAACCAACGGAGCATGCCCGTTTTCAGCTTAACGCTGACACTGTTATTCAAACCTGCCATATTGCGTATCACTTCGTAACGTATTCGGTCGGCCAAAGTTACGCCGCACAATTTTCGAAGTAATCGCATCTCCACAGCATTCAATTTTCTTTCATGCATCTGCTCACATACCTAGGTTTTGCTACCGGTAAGTTGGCACGCCGATACGACATATATAATATATATAATAAATGTGAAAGAATTATAATATTCTAAAAATATCTAAAATAGGCCTATTAGTTTCTTAGCCTATTCATTACATACAAACTTACAAATAAAGATAAGATATAAATATATAATAAGATATATTGCTTTTAATTTTATTAGCATAGTTTTAATGTTATGTTAATATGGTAATTCTTATTTATAATATGTAAATAAATATTAAAAATTCAACACAATAACTTTCATTCCTTTTCATTCATTCATCTTTCCTCTTTATAATACTAGTATAGATTAAAATGCTTACGGTAAAACAAACATTTAAAATAAAATCACAAGACTGATAATGTCGAACCTGATAGTGTCGAATCCTCTCCATCGAAGTTGAACGGTAAGGTTAAAACCATTAGGTACAAAATAAATAAATGTGTCAATAAAAATAAATATAACAAAAATTTCCTTAATTACAAAATCATAAATACAAAATTTTGACTATACTTAAATGTTCTCGTACTCGCTTTATCCAAAGCTCTCAGCTTTCATACTTGTCCCTGAAACTTTCACAACTTTTGTAAACACTTACCAAGTTCGATAAAATCCCACAAGATTCTAAAAAAAATTAAATCATAACGCAAAAACACACAGTTTTCCAAATATAATTACTATAAGACCACTAACAAAATGTTTTAAAACAAAAATTTTACTCGCGCCAAATCACGAAATATCCCGGAGCAAAGATCAAAATGTTCCGGGCGCGTTCGGCGGCTGCGAGTCTCGCGTGAAACTGAGTACAGCACTGCCGACCGCCCGCACTCTTCCATCTATTTTATATAAAGGCCTTATATGCCGATTTATATATTTACCCACACTCATACATATTTAACTTTTTTCCCATTTCACGTCGTTTATTCCCGTATGTAAGGCTCGCGGGCAGTGTAGGTGAGATTCGTGTGTGTGCGGATTCGTAACCGAACGAAACGAACGAGCATTCCTATTTACGTGTTTTTAGAAAGGGTAAAGCTTTTATACCTTTCCTTTCTACTATTTCGTTCTGTAGTTGAACGCAATGTTCTGAATGCTCGCAAAATATTTCGCTTCAATATACGTGTTTCATTTTTTTGTGGATTATATACGATGGTAATGTTTTAGCAATTTTTATCGGTTTCCAATTTGTATACTGGCTGGATATATGTTGTAATAGTAAAAAATACGGCATATAAATCTCATAAAGCAATTTTGTTTCATGCTAGAGACTCGTTGTGAGCAGAAGATCGGCAGAATATTTTAATTATTTAGATAGGTACCTCGAAACAATTCTAATGAAAGCCATCTGCCATTTTAGATTCTTGAAGATGGTCTGCGTAGTAATCAAACCAAAGTTTGTTTGTAACTGAATGAACGCCATCTATGGATATTTATTATATCACATTCATAACAGTTATTAAAAAAGAAATTACAAAGAAAAATGGCATTAATTTTTATATTTATTGATAAACAAAATAACAATATTACTCAAGTGGGCTTTAGTCGCGGAAACTGGTCACATTTTGTTACCGTGTTTTCTTTGTCCCATTTTTTTTGTATGTCAGTCTGGAATGTTGTAACAGATTTCAAAACCACTTACATCAACTTTAAAAAAAAAACTTTAAAATCATTATAATTAGTTTCATGCTTGTCGGTGGTTGCATAGGCTAGCCTGATATCATTGGAAATTTACTATAGTAGTTGGACAAAAGGTATATGTTCCAGCCGCATATCGTCCTGTGCGGCCAAAATGCATCGATCATTCTTTATTACTTAATCCAGCATTGCTGTTCAGTTCAGCATACTGCCTGCAATCGGCTGCGCTATAGATTTTTGTCAAGCTGAAATTTATTACTCCATAGTTTGTTTTGTCATCAAAATCGATTACAATCCTAATAATAAAATAAACGAAGGTTTTTAAGAATGGATGTTTGTTACTCTGTCACATAATAACTTCTGAATGGATTTTAATAAAACTTTACAATAATATAGTTTATGTTATGTTAACACATAGGTTATTTTTTATCCCGGGAACAAGTTTATTCGAGCAACGAGATCGGGAAATCTTCACCAAGTGAGTACGTACTAGTAACTTCACTAGTAGTACATAAATACGTAATTACTGAAGAGATTAACATATACACGCTATAACAACGCCTACAGAAAGGGGTTCTTCAAAAGTGGTGTAAGAGCATGTTTGCAGGGTCGGGAGTATGAATGTGGCCTCTAAGGTGTAGCAAACATCCTTAGTCTACGTTGACCACTTTCAATCAGGTGACTGCATGCTTGTTTGCTACGTCAGTGTAATAAAAATATTAAGCATTCAGAATTCATTGGCATATTTCATCCCACGTAATAGGTGTTGAGTCTATTCTTGCAATTTACAGGGGCAAATAGATTTTATCTGCTATTGAAATTTACAATGGCCTCGCGGACTTAGTGTTCTGTATACGATCACTGCGTTAAGCAACTTTTACTATGTCTGGTCCTCAGGTGGGTGACCACTTTGTGGCATTTACATTTGCGAGCGTTTCCGTGCTTCGGGTGGCACGTTCAGCCGTTGGTCCCGGTTGCCAGTAATATGGCAGTGGTTAAGCCCAGTTGAAGGCCTTATGGGCTGCCTAAAAAATTTCAACAGCAGGTCGCCACAACCTGCGCCTGTCCATTTCAACACGGCTACGTACTCACCACCTGTAACGTGGGACAAAGTGAATACGGTGAAATGTGGGCGTATAGTATGCCTCTGCGTACTCCTACGGGGATAAAGGCGTGACAATATGATTCCCCGCTGCCGACCCTGTAATAACCTTCTAAGACCTACAATAGTAATCCGATAAGGGATCTGTTTTTTACTTTTGAGGTACGGAAACCTAAAACAGACAATGAAATTAATCCATTCCAGTCCCCTGCTGGAGCCGGCATCTCCCAATTCTCGCGCTTAATCTAGCCCTTAATATTGAGAGTTACCTTGCTGTACCACCCTGGTGAGACAGTAAAGTAGGGCGATCATAAATAATAACCAAAAAGTTTTTCATTCAATATTTGATTTAATCCGGTAACGGTCCGTCACAATTTTGTGGATGTACGGACTATGTAAACAATAATACACCGCTCTCCACATATATACAAACAAAATTCAAAATAAACGGGTAGAAATAATACACTGCGAAGAAAGTTGCCTCAAGAGTACTTGATCAAATTCACGCTTCCCCAATTTTCTAAGCAACTTCAGATACCATTCAATATAAGTTATGATGGAATATTTTCTTATAATATGATAGCATACATACATATTGTCACTCCTTTATCCCCGAAGGGGTAAGCAGAGGTATACCATATGCCCACATTTCACTGTATGCATTTTTGTCCCACGTAACAGGTGGTGAGCCCATTGCCGTGTTGAAATGGACAGGTGCAGGCTGTGGCGACCTGTTGTTGAAATTTTTCAAGCCTAATGCCTTCAACTGTCATTTTACTGACAACCGGGACCAACGGCTTAACCAAGGACCAGCCATAGCTAAAGTTGCTTAACGCGGTGATCGTTTACAACCGCACGAGCGTCTTGAACATAATTTGTAAATAAGATAATTTAATCTAAATCTGAAAAAGTTTCTGAATACCTTAATTGTCTTTATTTAGCGTTTTCCCAGTTACTTTCAAACTCAACTTGGGAGCCCAAGATCTGTTTGATTGGCTGCGAAGCAGCTGTAATTTTTTTGAAATTATAAAAACACAGTTGACATGGACCCACTACTAGGGGTGCCGCAGCATTGTTATCAATCAATTGATCAGTAGGCATACTGCAAACTGTAGACATGTAAGTGAGGTTCGTCCTGCTGTTTGTACGATAAAAAAACAAGCACACATCTTTGAGTTAGTTCCATTTTTGTTGCCATGGTAACAACTAGCACCAGATCACACTGAAACAAAGCCTCATCTGTTAATCGACTGATGGTCTAACTACCCAATGCTATTAAATGAAATCAACGAAAACTCTAGCGGCACGCTATGATGGCCGTTATGACAAATTACAATAGTGGTGAAATTTTACTTGTTTTACATAAGTGTTTTGTTTTGTTCCCTAGTATAAATACCCTCTAATAAGGTCGACTATTCACATATTTCTACAAATAAAATGTAATTAAAATTAATACGAAACTTCGTGAAAGGACTATATATAGGACTGTATAGTGTATAACAATGATTTAAGAATATACAAATATGCGCATGATAGTATTTTACTTGGGTATTGGGCCCAAAGAGTATATCCCTGTGGGGCACTGAGAACCCGATCAAATTCACTACCACTAAAACTCCGCCCTCTCTTATTCAAATCGAACAACACGTGGGCAGAAGTACCACTCTCATACAGTCGAATCGTTTCACGAATCGACTGATTTAAAACCCTTTCATTGTTCGACTATAGAAACTTGAACATTCCCAGATCATTGCCAGATTTCCCATTGAATACACATTCTAATTGTATCCTCCCTTTCGTTTCATTACAGGCGGTGATTGTTTCCTGAAATTTTGACCATTTTTGATTGTAATAACTTATATTTGTTAGAGACTTTCTTCGATAGAGATGAAGTAAAAAATTATATCTGTGTCGGGATCTCAAATTGCATCCTATTCTTTGAATTTCAATTTATTTTCTCAATTTCAATCTGCCTTCCATTGAATAATTTAATTAGATTCTTGCATAATATGAAATCACTTATTTTCTTGAAGTGAAACTTCTTTATCGTAAGTGAAACATCTTTATCGACGTATGCGAGAAATTTTATAGCTGTAAAAATATGTCGTAAAGAAGTTTTACTTCTTATGTTAAAAATATGTGTGTGTACCAGAGTACACACTCTGGTACACACACATATTGTTTTGTGTGTTGTTTGGATGTTTTCTTATGCTTGTTTATCAGTCACGCTTTTATTTTCTTACGGTAGAGGCGTATAATACGCTCACGTTTCACCGTGTGCATTCCTGTCCACATGTATGAATTTAGTAATAAAAAGTTATGTTTATCAGTTGTCTGAATCCTACAGCGCATGTTTGTAGTAGCATAATTTCGTGTAGATTGCGATTTTTGAAAAATGATGCAAGTATACTTTCACGATGCGCTCGCGGACGGTCACGAGAAACCGACACCCTGAAGCTAGCTGATTAGCGTTTCCATGGCAACTTATAACTACATTTAAAGTCGTTTTCAATCACCCTGAAGTTAGCTATAGTCAATATTTTGGTTTTTTCTACAAACGTAGGATAAGGCAAAGGATAGAATTTTAAAAACATTTTTATCTTGTTACGCCAAAGAAGTATAACTTCTAACGTGTGTGCATAAGTTTAACCACACTTTTTCAGCTTTTTAACAGTCTCATTGTAGGTACACAACGTTATTTTATTTCATTATTTTATCACAAAAAATAACTTAGATGTATGAGAAGAATGAATAATTATGGTAATCATCAATATTCGGAGTTATCATCTAAGAATGGAATATTTAGATACCAACAGAAGATGGTCTGGTACTTTATTAACCTTACAAGTGTTGAGAGGTTAGAAAGCAGTTTCACTTAACATTGTTGCTCGTGGCATCTAAGAAAAGCGAATTTCCGGCTCCAAATCCATTTAGGGTTTGGAAATCATCTAGTAAGATGTTAAAAGATAGAAGAAGCGAAATCATTTACATTTTAAACATAAAAAACACCCAAACTTCAAAAACAATTGCTGTTTACACAAATATTGTCGAAGCGCTCGTTGTCCAGCGGACTCAGTGTTCTGTAAACGATCACTGCGTTAAGCAACTTTCGCTGTGGCTGGTCACGGATGGGTGATCACTCTGTGGTATTTACATTTGCGAGCGTTTCCGTACTTCGGAAGGTACGTTGGTCCCGGTGGATCGTTAAATCAAGTTGAAGGCCTTATATAAAAAAATTAACAGCAGGAAGCCACAACCAGCGTCTGTATATTTTAACATGACAATGGGTTTACAATCTATTACGTGGGACCGGAATACACATGGTGAAAAGTAAGCATATACTATGCCTCTGCCACCCCTTCGGGGATAAGGCGTGACAGATAAAATAAAATAAATAAGCCAAATATTTGTTCCTGTCCGGTATTCGAACCCCTCAGCTCGCCAGTCGCATAGACTTACTGCTGCGCCACCGAGGTAGAGAAAATAACAAACAGTTTAGATACAGGCATTTAAAAGCCGCAATAAGTAGGATTCTATGTGTCTGCTTCTAGTGGGTTCGGGTGCCAAAACCACAACACGGGCTCCACAATATAGACCAATTTACATTAGATTAAGTTTCACATTACTGCCTAATGGAATTCCAATAAATTGTACCAGTTAGGACAAGAATTTATTAAATTACTTCCAGTAGGCAAGCAGACTATGAATAAGTCGTGTTCGTGTGATGTTCACTCATATCTCGAAAACGGGTTAACAGGTTTAGGATTATCGCATAAATAAATTAACGAGGTTAGTTCAGAGAGTGATCTTAGCTTTTCTTTTTTATAAGTCAAGTGAATAGCAGTAGTTCTTTGCTTTTCTTTTTTATAAGTCATGTGAATAGCAGTAGTTCTTTGCTTTTCTTTTTTATAAGTCATGTGAATAGCAGTAGTTCATTGCTTTTCTTTTGTTAAGTCATGTGAATAGCAGTAAATCTTTGCTTTTCTTTTTTATAAGTCATGTGAATAGCAGTAGTTCATTGCTTTTCTTTTTTATAAGTCATGTGAATAGCAGTAGTTCTTTCCTTTTCTTTTTTACAAGTCATGTGAATAGCAGTAGTTCTTTGCTTTTCTTTTTTATAAGTCATGTGAATAGCAGTAGTTCATTGCTTTTCTTTTTTATAAGTCATGTGAATAGCAGTAGTTCTATGCTTTTCTTTTTTATAAGTCATGTGAATAGCAGTAGTTCTTTGCTTTTCTTTTTTATAAGTCATGTGAATAGCAGTAGTTCTTTGCTTTTCTTTTTTATAAGTCATGTGAATAGCAGTAGTTCATTGCTTTTCTTTTTTATAAATCATGTGAATAGCAGTAGTTCATTGCTTTTCTTTTTGATAAGTCATGTGAATAGCAGTAGTTCTTTGCTTTTCTTTTTTATAAGTCATGTGAATAGCAGTAGTTCTTTGCTTTTCTTTTTTATAAGTCATGTGAATAGCAGTAGTTCATTGCTTTTCTTTTTTATAAGTCATGTGAATAGCAGTAGTTCTTTGCTTTTCTTTTTTATAAGTCATGTGAATAGCAGTAGTTCATTGCTTTTCTTTTTTATAAGTCATGTGAATAGCAGTAGTTCTATGCTTTTCTTTTTTATAAGTCATGTGAATAGCAGTAGTTCTTTGCTTTTCTTTTTTATAAGTCATGTGAATAGCAGTAGTTCTTTGCTTTTCTTTTTTATAAGTCATGTGAATAGCAGTAGTTCATTGCTTTTCTTTTTTATAAATCATGTGAATAGCAGTAGTTCATTGCTTTTCTTTTTGATAAGTCATGTGAATAGCAGTAGTTCTTTGCTTTTCTTTTTTATAAGTCATGTGAATAGCAGTAGTTCTTTGCTTTTCTTTTTTATAAGTCATGTGAATAGCAGTAGTTCATTGCTTTTCTTTTTTATAAGTCATGTGAATAGCAGTAGTTCTTTGCTTTTCTTTTTTTATAAGTCATGTGAATAGCAGTAGTCATGTGCTTTTCCCTTTTTATAAGTCATGTAAATAGCAGTAGTTCTTTGCTTTTCTTTTTTATAAGTCATGTGAATAGCAGTAGTTCTCAGATTCTTGTAATTTACTTACTAAACTATTTTAAGAAAATACTGAACAAATGTTAGTCAAAATTAAGAACTGTGTGTGTGTGTGTGTGTGTTTGTGTATTTAGGGAGCATGTTTAGCGCGGACGAAGATGTGATTCGGATGCAGAGCGGCGAGTAGCTGCCGAAAACAGAGTTAACGGTGCTTTGTCCCAATTAGTAAAGCGACAAAGCATCGTAAAAGGAGCACGACTGGCGATTCATAACGCAGTGCTAGTGCCAACTTTGCTTTACGGTAGCGAAACCTGGGCATGTCAGCAGATGCATGAAATTAAATTGAATGCTGTGGAGAGGCGATCACTTCGAAAATTGTGCGGCGTAACTTTGACCGACCGAATACGTAACGATGTGTTACGCAATATGGCAGGTTGGAATGAAAGTGTCAGCGTTAAGCTGGAAAAGGGCGTGATCCGTTGGTTTGAACACGTCCAACGAATAAGTGAGGAATGGTTGAGAAAGAACATATATTGTGCGAATGTAGAGGGTAGAAGGAGTCAATCCATGAGTGCGGTAGTGCGTCCGATTGACCTGTGACGTGAATGTTTACATTCTAAATTTAACATTAAATATATAGCCATAAGGTCGTTATTGAATAACAATTTTATTTCACTTTTCATATGATTTGTTGTTGTGTGCCATAGGTATATTGCAAATCATTCTCAATGAAAAATAGCAAGTGATTTGACTGTGATAAAAAAAATCATTTCATTTAATCAAATTATGATTTCTAAATACAAATCATTTCCATCTTTAGTTTTTTTTTTTTGTTGTGTATTCGAGATAGTCTCTGTATGGTGTAGCTTCACAATTCAATAGATAGTGGTGCAACCAGGATTCAGTCTAACTAATGATCATTACATATACATTACATATATCTAAACAGAGTATACAAAACCATAGTTAGTTTAATCATTTAAGTAATAATATAAAAGTAATGAAATTCCACTATCTTCTTCGACCTTAGAGGCAAAAATGTAAACTAATCGACCAATTTTTCATACTTTATTCTGGAAGTCGGTAATACAGGACGGGTTTAAATGGGTGCAACGGGGGTTTAAAATATGTCGCAGATGAAGAAAATACTAGCTGACCACCGCCAGCTAGTATTTTCCTCATCCCCGGTTGTTAAATGGTGCTGCATTTACTTTGGGATCTAGGTCGCCATTGCATTGATTACATTAGGTAGATTCTTAGAACAGAACCTATCTTATATGAAACAATCAAATTACAACATTATTACAAGATAACAATTCTTAAAGGGGGGCAGAAATTATGCTCCACAAGCTGGCAAATCACTCTGAGCGGATGAGGTAACGATAAAGTTCACTTATTCGTCACTTGCAACTTGTAGTCAATGATCTCGTAGCACTGCGTAGTACTCCTTTGTAGTTCGTAGCATTATAGTCATATTTTGACACTCGTAACCACGGTCACGTAGTACTAAATTGTAGAAGCTGTATTGGCTACGGAAAGTTTGTCATTTTCTCTACCATATCAATCTTTTTAAGTCCACCCTCTTGGGGCTCTGCGGATGCAAAATGACCAGACACTGGTCGATTATCCGTAATATCATGGACGTTGGAAGTATCCCTCTTCGTGTGATGCCACAGTTTGAACACAGAACAAGCGGCAGATCTTGTAAAAATAAGGACCACATTTTTCACAAATTAGTATGTGACATAACAATTTTAAGCTAAAACTATAAATGTATAACAAGCTTAGCCCTGTGGATTCGCCTGTGATATACTATGAACCCCTGTGATACCCATTTAATCCCGACGTTTATTAATTCTACAATAATGTTTAAAATATTTCCCGATTTTTAGACATTTATGGTTACTGCTTCAGTGTCCTGGTTAGAAATGTGTTATATAATATAGCTCTCGTCGATAAATGGGCTATTCGATCAAAAAGACTTTTTCAATATAAACCAGTAGTTCCTGAGATTAGCTGCGTTCAATAAAACAAATAAACTCTTCAGCGTTATAATATAAGCATAGTTACGATATAAACAGTTAATAATATGAATAGCTTTTCTTTCAACGCCAAAAGTCATAAAACAGGTCATAAACTATAAACAAAATTAACTATGTTACTTACTACGAAGCTCATAAATTCCTTTATTAGGTAAAGTAGCTTATCATAGATTTTCATATGTTTGGAATAGAAATAAAACAAGATTTACCGTCAGGCCCGTGCGGTTTGTGGGTAGATATTTATTAGCGAGGCAAACAGTCCGGAGCTAAAGTTTATCACAGTTGTAAAAACTAGAGGGGAAAAGAACTCGTTTTATGGTCGCCAAGAATGTCCATGCAAGAGTAGCCTGAGAGCTATGTATCCACGTCGAGAATTACAGCGAATGGGTAATGAAAGATTAAAGTTTAAGGCGCGAAAATGCAAAAAATGTTTCCCTTTTGATACAATATTTAAAATATGTTTGACTTGATCATCATCATCCGAGCGTCTGTCCAAGTTGCGTCTCGCGACGCCCGGGGTCCGAGACCATTGGCACGCATCTCATTCTTTACGACGTCAAGCCAGCACTTCTTGGGTCTTCCCCTCTTACCGCAAGGCGTGACCATACCAGCGAAAGCGACACTTTTGCAGCTTATCTGCATGTCAAGGATACGAAAGCTGCCACGGATGCGAAAGTTCGTCAAGTTCATCCGCGTGACTCCACACATCCACCGCAGCATCTTCATTTCCGTGACACGCAGCTCCTGCTTGTGTCACTCTGGTAGTGGTCACGCCTCACTGCCATGTAAAAGGACAAGTCTAATGATGGTTTAATCGATGTCTACTGGGCACTAAAATAGGCAGCTTAAGCAAGCCCAACGTGCAAAATTTACTTAATATGTATTTACTTTCTTTTACCACGTTTTAAAAATATAATCTCTATTTACTTCAAATTTGAACCTGCAATATACTATAACCCTATAACTGCCTCAATCTTCATAGTTTTAAATTTTAAATAATGTGAAAAATATTTTCCGATTTGAGACGGGGATTGAGCCCGTCCTTTGCCTAACCAGGGCAATGTTCTAACCAATGAACTACCCGAACCGTATCAAATCAAGTTGAAATTCTTCAATCGTAATTTTTTCACCTTCATGTCAATTTCACGAAACATTCAAACTGTACCGTTGTCACTGAATATTTCAACTTTTACGCTTGTATCATTGTTAGTTATTGAGTATTCGCACCGTTTCCATTACCTATGCGTCTTTAGTACAATAAGGCACTCTTATTGGCACTGCAGAACGATCCTTGACTAATCATTGCAGATACCAGGCAACTGAAGGTCGAACATAATTCTATCAAAAAAAAAGGTTTACTTACAATCCACTGTCGGATCTCAATTTCTCTCAACTTTCACCATTTACATGCACATTCACATACCGTCCCTCCTGGCGACCTTTCATTGGTCGTCGGTCCATCTGGCTGTTCCTACCTGACGTAAAATAATTTTGTTTTTTTGTTTCTGTTTAATTTTTACTTATTATTGACGAGTATCAGTAGTAGAAACAACCCTGTCAGTATAACATTTTATGAAAATAAAAAGTAAACTAAGTATTTTCACTTTAAAAAAAATAACTAAAAATTTGACATAATTATTACATTAAAATAAAAATCGGCGGTGCCCTTATGGGGTCAGAGGTCAGACAAACAGTAAGACAGATAGCAATCACTCACAACAATGGCAAACCAAAAAGCTTATGATAGCCGCTCCCAGTAACCACATCAAAGTGACTCCAGCCTCCAAATACACGGTTTGAAAGCTGTCTTCATGTATTCCCAGAATACATGAAAAATTCAAAAATACAGTTCAAAGCCTTGTAAAGTTTAATAACAACTTCGATTTCTCAAAAAAGTTCTAAATCACACCAATAAACCAGATACAAGCAATTTTTTCTCTGAGCCCGTAACCCAATCAGTTTATGTTTCCGCTCACAACACGACAAACAAAATGGGAACGAAATTAAAAGCAAAACAACATCCCTGGCATACAAATAGCATAGGTATCTGTCGCAATACCGACATATAGGACCTACTATGTATATTTAGTGAGAGGTGACGTCCAACCTTTAAAGGGTCCGGATTAAACCGTAATGAAGTGAATAATCCAAAAGTAGCGACGCGTAAAATTATGTGAAATTTCATTTATGCGAAAAATGTTGAAATGGAACGATCCGATGACTACTTTTAGCATTATCTTTCTGCAAATTTATAATTTGTGAATAAATGATAAAACTTTATACATACCCGGAGGGGTAGGCAGAAGCTTACTACATGTTCACATTTCACCAGTAGGAATTGTGTCCCACCTAATGGGGGGTAAAAACGACAATGGGCTCATCATCTATTACGTAGGACAAAATACTTCGGCCACCCCTTAGTAGATCAAGGTGTGACTAATAAATAAATGGAATAAAAGTAATGTATAAAAGCTGAACGCAGTGATCGTTTAAAGAACACTGTGTCGGCGGAACTCTGGGTGCTTCTTATAAGTCGTGCCTAAAGATTGGGACCGAAAGTCAACGAAAGTTAGAATGAATATTTATTACCTTTTATAGTACTTACGTAGGTATAGTAGTTTCTGTCCTACATGGGTACATGGCAGTCGTTAAGCCAAGTTGAAGGCCTTACGGGCTTGAAAAATTACAACAGCAGGTCGCCACAACCTGCGTCTGTCTGTTTCAACACGGCGATGGGCAACAAAATATTACGTGGGACAGAAATACACACGGGGAAAAGTGGGCGTATAATATGCCTCTGCACCACCTTCGTGTATAAGGCGTGATGGATAAACGCATTTGATTTATGTACTCTTCGATAAAAGAAACCTCATGTTCTACCCAGCTAGAACACAGTTAAGAACTCAAATATAATTCACTTCCTTTATGCTATACAATACAAATCACTTTAAACTGCGATTGCAATTGGCTCCATCGTATATTGAACTGCAAAGCAATGAAACAGCTGATCTAATTGCAAATGACTGGAGTAAAAATGGAAAAAAAATGAATTAAAATTAGATTACTTAGGGCCGTATTCCAGAACGTTTCTCAATACTCAAGAAACGCTTGAGGGTAGTTTTTGCCTTTTATATACCTACTACGCTCAAGTGTTTCTTGAGTATTGAGAAACGTTCTGGAAAACGGCCCTTAGAATCCTTATCTCAATTTAAAAAGTATGTTTTAAACTTTGGCATGAATACTTCGTGGCATGGTCAATCGAAAAGGGTATATGCTATAAAACCATACAGTGCAGCCTTTTCATGTGCCTTAGTGTATGAACAGTAATCTTAGTAGGAGACTTGCTCATAGACTCAGATCCGGACACATTCCATATAAAAGATTCCATTCCTCATAAAGGAAACAGACTCCCTTTTTGTTTACTGTTGGAATGTGGCTGGTATGAACCAATTATAAATAGTCTGTTAAGGGTCTTGAATTTAAACAGAGCTGATGTAGGAATTTTCTATAAAATTCTAACGCAACCTATGGTATGGTATGGAGGGCTGTGTTCCGCAACTTCACGTCAAGGCGCTATTTTTAATGGCGAAGATATTGCAGGTACTGTATTTGAATTTATGGCGTCGGTGATGTATTCGTAGATACTCGTAGCAAATTGTCAGTGTTAGGATACGCTGGGACAAGCATACGCTACTTGTCAAAGTCCCTATTAATATATTATTTAGATAAAAAAAAATATAAATCATTTATGATGAAAGTCTTGTTACTTAAAAAAATATGTGTAACTTCTGTGGAGTTTTAAGTATGTATAAGTAAATTACTTGGAAATCTATTACAGTTATTATTGGAAACAAGTTTAGTTTATAAGAGGAAAGTTTATGTACTATAAGGGGCATTTTTAGGGGGTTTTCTTACCTTGTTCTTCGGGGCCCAAGTGCCAGCAGTCGCTCCCAACCATGCCCAAAATCAAAAACCAACACTGCTCCTAGCAGCTAAATAAAATTGAACTCCAGAATCCAATTACTGTTGGTGTTTGGAGGCATCTGAGAATACACTAAGATAAAGTAGACGGTAAGTTTTTTTTTCTTTGTATGAAATTATTTTTACGCAGCGCCTACTAGCCCGAAGTAAGCTAATACAAGCTTGTGGTATATGATCTAGACTACTGACAGACAATATATATATTATACATAGAAAACACCCAAACTCGGAAGCAAACATTTGTGGATCACAAAATTATTCGATCCGACCCGGGAATCGCGTCGAGTTTATAGTCAATTAATTAAGAAGATGTGTGTTCATAAAAAAGAAGGTTTTGAACTAGAAGTTTCTGTGTACAGCTACATAACCCAAAATATGAAAAATGACAAAGAAAATATGAACAAAAAATATTCCTTCTGACCTACACTAACAGATCGCACTATTAGTTACAAATATGAGTAACTAACGATTCCTGTTTATCTACAATCCTGAAAGAACTTTTACGTATAAGAAGAAAGTCGGTTAATTTCTTTATATTACTTTTCTTCCAATATCAGCGTAATAAAGTATTAAGTTGATACATTACCATTATGTAAGTACAGATAAAAATACTTACAGAGGAGTTAACCAAATAACAATTAAAAGACTGACAATCTAGAATTCTTTGAAACCTCCTCCCCTTCGAAGTCGACTTGGTAAGTTCCTATTGTCATTTTACATACATGACTATGCTTATTCTCTGAGTGAGAAGTTAGGAATGGTAAACTTGAGATGTCTTGACCAATCGTTACGATATCTCCATAGAGCGAGCGCCACAGAACATATAATAATACCGAGACTACCAGGACTTTAATTGGTCGTTTTTATTATTTTATTAAATTTATTTGGCCCTTTAGACCCACCCCAGTTCCGTGCTTCGGAAGGCACGTTAAGCCGTTGGTCCCGGTTGCCAATAAGATGGCAGTCGTTAAGCCAAGTTGAAAGCCTTATGAGCGGCTTAAAAAATTTCAACAGCAGGTCACCACAGCCTGCGTTTGTCCATTTCAACACGGCAATGGGCTCACCACCTGTTACGTGGGACAAAAATGCATACGGTGAAACGTGGGCGTTCAATATGCCTCTGCCTACCCCTTCGGGGATAAAGGCGTGACAATATGTATGTATGTATGTAATTAGTGTCTAGCACATAAGACCTTTTAGCCTTTTTGTTACCACCTCACTAAAAAGGGCAACGGGTTCAAAATTTCTTCCAAATTTAACATCTAAAATAGACACATTTTATTCGGCCCTTTAGACCCACCCCAGGTCCGTGCTTCGGAAGGCACGTTAAGCCGTTGGTCCCGGATGCCAATAAAATGGCAGTCGTTAAGCCAAGTTGAAGGCCTTATGGGCGGCTTAAAAAATTTCAACAGCAGGTCGCCGCAGCCTGCGCCTGTCCATTTCAACACGGCAATGGGCTCACCGCCTGTTACGTGGGACTAAAATGCATACGGTGAAATGTGGGCATTTTATATGCCTCTGCCTACCCCTTCGGGAATAAAGGCGTGATAATATGTATGTATGTATGTATTATTACATGTTCTGTGGCGAACGCGCATACTTCTCCAAAAACAAACTGCTATAACTCCTTAATAGCTCGATACCAATGTAGTACTTGAAGTTGAACCAACAAGAAATATAATTTAGAACCATTCACTGAATGCAATCAAAATTTAATCACATCATTTCACTGGATGTTAGTCGATACAGAAACGAATTTCATCCCGAATAGACGGCAACTGGTACAAAACATTCAAGTTGCTAACTCTTGCTTGGCTTATGTTAGCAACTCCTGTAGTTCAAAGAGACTTTTTAATTCTTGTTTTAAGATGAGAAAATTTTCTTGAAGAATTTTAAAGTTTTGCTTCATCTCAGCGTTAAGTGACAGTTAAAATCTGTAAGGGA
The DNA here is from genome assembly GCA_948477245.1 of Thumatha senex. Classification (NCBI taxonomy): domain Eukaryota; kingdom Metazoa; phylum Arthropoda; class Insecta; order Lepidoptera; family Erebidae; genus Thumatha; species Thumatha senex. Next base: position 12,493,563 of record OX419743.1, read on the forward strand.
ACAGGCTGATGTTTTTCTAATCCGAAGGATTCTTTGACCAGGCTAAATTATCGTATTTAGCGGGCCGTGGCATAAACAAAAGGCTTACCGTTTGATATTGGGCCGTTACGTCATTTATAGTAATATGATATTTCGGGTCTTATTCGACATCAAATATAAAGAAATAGCATATTAATATGAGTGATTATTAATTGTATAATTATATTAATTTTCATAGCGCGTTTTTTAGCTTAAGTACTCTCATAGCATGATTTAGGATTCTTAGTATACCTTCACCGTAAAGTTTCATAGTTTTACTTTAATCTTAGTTGCCTACGCCAGCACGTTAGTTCAGCAGATTCAAAACAGCCTAAGTTTTTTGGAAGCACGTGCACAGTATTATGTTATTACTAGGTATATTTTATTTATACGTCTACGATACTAGAATTATAAAAATTAACCGCAGGATACGCAGATCTAGCTACAGTCTAAACACTCATTCAACTTTTACATTTCACTGTCTGAACAGTAGCGATAAAACATATTTTCCTTCATATAATTGGTGTATTTCTTATAACATTCAAACATAATATGGTATTAATTGCAAATGTTTTCTGTGATCAGTCCGACTTTTCAATGGTGGAATTTCTTTATACAATGCCAACTTTCAAGCTTACAATGAAATGCCATGTTGTTGCCATCAAACAATTCTCACAACATTAATCAATCAGGAATCACTCTATCCGTTTATGAACGCCGTGTGCAGATTTTCCGTTTATTAGTTTATGATTTGATCATTTTCCGACATACAAAGGAACTGTGTCTTGTATTGATAACAATAATAGGATACCAAAGTTAGTGATTCCATTTGCTTTTCTTCTAATGTTCTTAGAGTTGGGATTGGAAGGATAAACTTTTGTTAACATTTGCTTGTATGTCTCGGCCCATACAGGTGAACGTTAGTAAAAATGTTTTTATTATCTTGTAGATTTCGCAATAAAATCTTTTTCTTTCTTACGGCTGGGTTGATTCATCGTATGACTGATTCGCGAACTTCTGCTAATTTATCTTTAAACCTGCAGCTGCTCAACTCAGTACTTAAACGACTTGATAACAAACTTACCAACTAAAACTATTCCACACACCTGTAAGTTTTACTGTGTGTCGCTATGAAAGAGTATGTAGCAGTCAGTGCACAAACAAGTCGTATTTTTCGCAATTTCCTGCTGCGCGTACAATTTGAAAGTTAGGCGTCACATCCATGGACGAATATATCGCGAAGATAGTTAAAACATTACTCAGACGCATAGTGCACTTATACCACAATGATTTTGACTCCTCCACTTTGCAAAGTGGGGAAGTGCAGTTACTTATGTTTAAATACTACTTTGGACATCACGCGAAACAAAATTCTACTTACATTCACCAACGTTTCGAACGCGTTGCAGGACGCGTGAAGTCCCAAGTAGTATATAAAACAAGAGTATACACCGCGAAAGTTTAAAAATAACATTTGCATTAACTTATTCTTCAACTGTCTCAATTTACCTTCTGATTAATTTCGATGCGGATATCGAGACCGTTTAACCTGTCCTAGGACCTTACCAAGTTCGGTGTAACTTTTCTGGTCTTGATTATTGCTGTAGATTCTGATTTACAGGAGTGCTGGTGGAAATTGTTCTAAAACAAAGGCCCATTGTTTCATCGAAACTTTCCTGCCGCGATAAAACCGTATGGGGACCGCTTCATTAATTCGCTCGTGAACGTGGTGCCCTTTCAGAATTTATTTTTCAATAAGCCTGGATTCATTTTTAATACTGACATCTATTTACACAGTACATATCTAGAACAGCGCGGAACGATGTCTTCCACTTCTCTTATTAAGTTTGCAACCCCTAGGTACTTAGGTAAATTGCTTTAAAAGAAAATAGGTACATGAAAATACATTTTTCAATTGCCTGCATTCTTTCTTTGAATGGTAATATCATATATGAACTGGTATAGTTGAAAATAATAGCAAAGATATTGGAATATTCTCACTTTGTTATGAAAATATGCGTATCTATATCTTTTTGATATTGAGGACTGATTTTGCTTTGTACTTCTTGTATTCTGGGTAAGGTGTTAAACGATTGCATGTAAGAGTAGCAGTCATTTGTGTATCCCATTTTTGTGCCAACCCATCTGACCAACGGGGTACAGTACAGTAAAACCACAGGGCAAGTTATCAATGTTACTCATGCTCTACTAGACTCCTCATTCTATATATTTCAATGCGACCATGGGTGTCAGGGGCTTCTCCTTTTTGACTGTTTACACTGTTGATTGATGGCACTTGGTGAAACTTGCTACACATCTTGAACTAAAACACTTGTACAAGATCATTCAAGATCTTCTCCTTTTTCTTATACGATTACACTAACTACAACATACATATGGTAGGCAAATGACAGGCCACGTATGTACTTTTTACGTACATCCCGACCTAAATTTGGCACGCGGTATTATTATTACTTTTGTCTCTATTATGACGCGAGAGCGAGCAAGCAACATTCATTGCTCTTTGGATTAAACAATCTTCCAATATAAATTTCACGACGCCTCCGTGAAGCATTGGATTGCGATAATCTTACTTTATACAATATTTTATTTAAGATAATAGCAGCATACAATTTTATAGATAATCTTTTAATCCATACTATCCATACTTATATTATAAATCCGAAAGAGTATATGTTTGTTTGTCATTCTTTGTTTTAAGCCTGTGAGGTGGCAGACAAGCACATGGTACATTTGATCAAAAGTGTTCACCGTATTCTATGCACGTTTGCAACACCAGAGCTACCATTCGTTCTGCCGAGACACTGCAAAAGCCCCGTAATGTTGACGTTTGAGAAGTCCGTCAAACCGGCTAACTACTTAACCGATTTGACTGAAAATTAGTATATCAGGTACCTGATATCCTGGAAGGAATCATAGAATCGTTAATCGTTTCGTTTGTGGGACATTTTTTTTTAAACAGCGTCGTCTAGCCCACAGTAAGCCAATATAAGCTTGTGTTATGGGATCTAAGACGACTGATAAACATATTTATTTATTTCTAAATACATATATGGTGAACAATGGACAGGAATACACATGGTGAAAAGTGGGCGTATAATATGCCTCTGCCACCCCTTCGGGGATAAGGCGTGATTGATAAATAAATACAAACATATTATACATAGGAAACACTCAAACTCTGAAACAAACATTTGTGGATCACACAAATATTATTTCTGACCCGGGAATCGAACCCGGGATCTCAGTTGCGGCAGTCGAATACAATACCACTGCGCCACCGAGGCAGTCAATTATTCAAAGAATACTTTTATCCCGGGAACAAGTTTCTGTGGGAAACAGGTACGGGACACTTCACCACGCGGGTGGAGCCGCTGGCGGCCTCTAGTTAGAAATAAATAAAATATTGTAAGCTTTATTGGGAATTCCTTCTTTAAGGTTGGAATTCTCAGAATTGCTTACAATACGCTAGCAACATTTTATGAGAGCAGGCCTTTTCAAAGTTATGAACATGAAACTTTATTTGGAAAATTTTAATTAGAAATGAATATTATTTTAGTTTTTTAAATTGGTGTTTAATGGACACAAAAATACATTTTTGTACGACAGTGAAATACTAATTACAATATATTGTGTAGTTTAGATTTTGTATACTACTACTACTACTGAAGATGCAGATAAGCATACTGCCCTGATGATGCACCTGATCGAAAATGGTTATTTTACATAGATCAGACAAAGGACCTAACTGTGTTTTAAGCTTATATAAATATACCTATTACCATAGTTCTAAAAAATAGTGCGGACATTTTGTTACGCAATACTGATGTGAAGCTGCAACTCAACTGTTACATATGTACAAGAACTTAATCTAACACCAAAACCAAAACTGTGTCAAACCGCCGCCATTACCTCGATTTATCATTGGGAGAAGCATGCATGCATTTTCTATTTTGGTTGTATGTTGTTTTGTTATATCTCTCATAGTTTGCTTTGTAGGCCTTCCACTTGGCTTAACGACTGTCATGTTACTGGCTACTGGAACTAACGGCTTAACGTGTCTTCTGAAGTAATGTCCGTAATTGCAAATGCCACGCGTTCACCCATCTGAGGACTGAGAAAAAATATGTTTATTGCAGTGATCGTTTAAAACAACAGTGAGTTAGCGTTCTACGAACGTATCCGATTGCTTGAACAATTATCCTTAAACCTTGAATAACGTATACCTACCTAATTATTTTTCATGAACCACCCTATCTATTGATGAAACTCTAATATTTTTACATATTACAAACTTTGTTTTATAATATGTTAAAATATATGTATGCATTTGTGTTAATCAATCGAGTACGTATTCTAATCTATGAGTTAGCCCATCACAGTTCAGTGCTGGACGTATCAACTTTATGATAGTTACTCAAAAAATACTTATTCGAATAACAAATTTCTCGTGTCGGAGTGTATTTAATCAGATTAAATACACTCCGTATTTAATCAGGTAAAATATTAAGGACAACAGTCGCTGACATCAAAATGTAAAATCACTTGCTCTGCAGAAAATGAAGTTGTTTATTTATGACCCAACCCGTAAGCCAATATCTGATTCAGCTGTAAAATGCAAGCTGTGTTTGTGGTCAGAACAAACAATTCGTAACTCCTCAACTTATGTACATGCCTGGTTATAACGTACAGATTTTATAAATGGCATATTTCTTGAATATATGCGAAATCTTACCACGAAGTATGTTAAACGTTTTTTTTAGGTACACTTTCTCGCCTAAGTAACTGAAGCTGAACCTGGAGTCGGATGCACACTACTTTTTGGCAAAACCTCTTCATGCAAAGAAATATAAGATCTACTAGTGCCCCGGCCCAATGATCAAAAAAAAACATGAACTACATATTCGCAATTCTGTTTGTTATGCATGTTAGACTGAGAAAATACAGATACAAAAAAAAATTTGGTGTCGTGGGACACTAGGTAGGAACGAAGTTCAAACTTTTGAAAAAACAATTGTAGAAAAAAAAAATTAAAAAATGAACTTAATAAAAAATTAAATATAAAAAAAAGCGTGCTTAATTTTCTGTAAATACAATAAAAAAAAACACCCACACCCTCTCCCTCACACCCACCTTCACCCTCACCCTCACCCTCGCCCTCGCCCTCGCCCTCGCCCTCGCCCTCGCCCTCGCCCTCGCCCTCGCCCTCGCCCTCGCCCTCGCCCTCGCCCTCGCCCTCGCCCTCGCCCTCGCCCTCGCCCTCGCCCTCGCCCTCGCCCTCGCCCTCGCCCTCGCCCTCGCCCTCGCCCTCGCCCTCGCCCTCGCCCTCGCCCTCGCCCTCGCCCTCGCCCTCGCCCTCGCCCTCGCCCTCGCCCTCGCCCTCGCCCTCGCCCTCGCCCTCGCCCTCGCCCTCGCCCTCGCCCTCACCCTCACCCCACACTCACTGAAAGAGGGAGAAAGAGAAAGGTATTATACACTACTCGCTTGTGTATACGACTTTCGTGCCTGCGCACGTCTCATTTAACGGTTTTATTCCACGGAATTTTTCTTACGGTTTTACTATCAAATTTTTTTCAGTTCGGTCGCGCAGCAGAATCCCTATCTCCTCCAATCCTGCCGTAAGGAATTTGGTTCCAATAAAATTGAAAGATCAGTGACGCGATTTATAACTTGACAGCTTATATAATATTGCGGTGCCGTGTGCTGAACTCGCTAGCTGCAAGAGGTGCTGCGAACTGAATGAACTTTAAATACTGCGTTTACACTCGCGGCTCGTTGCTCGTCTCGTAGCTCGTCTCTTGGCTCGCGCGAGAGTGTAAACGCAGTTTATGAGGTAACACTATTTATCTATATAATACAGTTCCAAATACAAACGCGTTCATTTGACTTACGGTTGTCAGACCTCACATATGGCTAATGAGGTCACTCTGTGAGGTTATCCTTCACAATATGGAATTGGCTGTCAAAGATTTGAAAAAAAACATTTAGTAGGTATGCTAATTGTATCCTAAATTTAAAGTGGAAATTTTTCAGGCTCTAGCGGGACTCGAACCTGCGACTACTCGCTTGTGGTGACACGCTGAGAGCTACCGAGAAAAAGACGACCTTAAGATATAAGAGGTGTCCTCCGTAGCTAAGTTTTATAAGCGTAGCATTCGGCAAGTAATATGTCGCAGGTTCGAGTCCTGCTAGAGGCTGAAAATTTTCTAACTTTATATTTAGCGGTCAAAGATGTCTTCCATCGAGGTTTATCCTAATCAATCTTAGCAGATAGATAAGAAACTTCGAAACACCTGGCTTTATTGATAAGTTCGTTTTATCATGATAAATATGTAGATCAAGCTTACAATACTGTACAATCGAAAAAAAAAATAACAATCGCTTTCATACCTGGTAAAGGAAATGAGCAGCGTTCAAAGTGCCGCGAGGCATTTGGCCCATAATTCTGTGCGACGACTACGCAGTACCTTTTGTTCCATACTTGAAACCCAGGTTTTGTTCACTGAACAATGATGTTGTTGAAAACATAGTTTTGTTCGCGAATATTTTATAGGCTAGCAACATAAAATCTTTAATTACGAAACACAACTTTGTGAAGTTTTTATTTTTGAATTTGTTATGCGAATTTGTTTCGAGTAGAGCTCTTGTCCTCAATTCTGGTATTTTATGTTAACTGTGATATGCCACTGTCACTCTAAACAAGAGAGCTTTTACTTTGCGTAGTACCAATATGTTTTTAAATAAATGTCGTTTATAAATTTTAAATGAACAAATGTTAAGCCACGGGTGGGAACACGCTATCTCAATTGCCCGGTGAGACGCTTAATCGCCACGCCAATTTAGCTACTGTAGACCCTCGAAACTGACGAATTTACCCATCTCATCCGTCTTAAAGCGACGTAAATGTATTTTTATCTTAAATTCCAATTACACCCAGTTAGTATAACATCTCCAATGGTAACTTTTAACATTAAAATTGCAAATGTTGGCTAAGTAGTAAGTACCAACCTCTAGAAATAATCTGAAAGGAACTAGCCGCCTGCTAGTACTTAGCATAGAGTCGACTTGGAACTATTTATTCAGATTTATTCTTGCGGGCAGATTGAAAACGTACGTCTAGATACCACACTTTAAAAGTCAAGGCCTTTAAAAATGTTTTATGGGAGTTTAAAATTATATTGGTTTAGATATAACTGTATTTTAATTATTACAGACGCTGGTTGTGGCTACCTGCTGTTGAAGTATTTCAAGCCGCCCATAAGGCCTTTAACTTGACTTAACGACTGCTATGTTACTGGCAACTGTGACAAGAATAAACATGGTGAAAAGTGGGCATATAATATGCCTCTGCCTATCAGGGATAAGGCGTGATAAATAATAAAAAAAAAGAACATAAATAACTATTACATTTACACCGGTGCACGGTGCGCGTATGAGTATGGCATGGCTCTCCAACAAATTAAATTCGTAGAGTTGTAGCGTTTATGTCATGAACTTCGAAGGAGACTACTTGTGAGATCCAGCGTTAAAAAGTCAGTGTAACGTCGTGTACAATCTTTGGTCCCTAAAAAAGTAAAAGCGGCCGGTGTTATTATTTGGAACTAAGTTCCTTAAAGTGGCTTATAGGTAGTGTGAATTAGTAGAAATCGTCATGTAACAAAATGCCATATGCTGTGTATTGAGCCATTTCTGTTTTTATTTAGTGTATGTAGATACTTTATGAGCAACATTATATAGTTTATATTTTATTACTTATTTTATTACTTATCCGTACAGATACAAATGCTACACTATGTACACGGCAATGGACAAAAAAGCAAACAGTGAAATGTGGGCGTATAGTATGCCTCTGCCTACCCCTTCGGGGATAAAAGCGTGACAATATGTACGTATATATGTAGATACATATCTGCGCCGTCACGCCGGAAGACCGGGAGGACCATTTTTTTCAACTAACTGGAATAAACTACAACCGTTTTTACACAAGGGAATGCGGATGAAGCGTCTAGATATTTACCTAATCACAGAGGTACATGTGTGATGGGATGGACATTACACGTAAAATAGGTACCTTCCGAACTAACAAACAAACACCGACTGGTGGGACAACTAAACGAAATTGCTCCTAATTATCCTATTACTTATTATAAGTGACTTACCCCACTTGAAACATTAAGTAGTAAATATCAGAACTCCGAACCAATACATTTATTTGGCACTTGAAAATACCTTCTGGCTATTATTTGATTCCTATGGAATTACAGTAGTTTGCAAAGCCAAATAAAATTCCAGGCATTTAATATGCAACATCGCCTCTATTTTGTGACCTAAATTTTCGTTTGCCGATGCTCTGCCAGCCACAACAAAGCCTTCGTCAATTTTTACTGCATCCTCGGGTACGGAATTAACATAGTAAAACTTTTGACTTTTTGTCTGCCTCGGTGGCGTGGTGGTAGTGTACGCTACTGCCGCGCATGAGGTCACATGTTCGATTAGCGTATCGGAACAAATATTTGTGTGATCCACAAATGTTGGTTTCGTAGTTTGGGTGTTTCCTATGTATTTAGAAATATATAAGTATGTATATCAGTGGTCTAGATGCCATGGTACAAGCTGATAGCTTAGTTTTGGCTAGATGGCGCTGGGTAAAAGCTGTCCCACAATATTTATTTATTATTTAACTATAGGAGTCCGAGACTACCAGGACTTTAATTGGTCGTGCGAATTAGTGTCTAGCACATAAGACATTTTAGCCTTTATGTTACCACCTCACTAAAAAGGTAACGGGTTCAAAATTTTTTTCAAATTTAACATCTAAAATAGACACATTTTATTATATTAAATTTATTTGGCCCTTTATACTCACCCCAGTTCCGTGCTTCGGAAGGCACGTTAAGCCGTTGGTCTCGGTTGCCAATAAAATGGCAGTCGTTAAGCCAAGTTGAAAGCCTTATTTCTACACGGCAATGGGCTCACCACCTGTTACGTGGGATAAAAATGCATACGGTGAAATGTGGGCGTTCAATATGCCTCTGCCTACCCCTTCGGGGATAAAGGCGTGACAATATGTATGCATGTATGTATGTATTTAACTATTTAGTTATATTATTATTATAACTATTTAGTTATTTTCATAGTGTCATGTCTTACGGCATTTTGCTGTGGGGCAAAGCAGCTGATCTACAAGTAATTTTTGTACTCCAGAAGAGAGCCATACGTGCAATATATAAATTGAGTGCTAGAGTGTCTCTTAGAGAAAAATTTAAAGAAATTGGCATTTTAACGGTTGCATCACAGTATATATTTGCAAATATTATGTTAGTTAAAAAGAACATACATTTATACAATAGACACAGTGACATACATTCGATAAATACTAGAAATAAGCAGAACTTGAGACTTAAGGTTTTATTTGTATTCTATTTTTTTTTGTTTGTAAATGAATTAAAGATACTTGGGTAGAGTTATACTAAACTTGACCACGCTTGTGTTCTTCGGTGCTCGGGTTTGTTTTATCGTACCTACCTATATCTCTTCCTCTTTTGTAGGGTTAGGATTCCTTATAATAATAATAATAATAAATCTTTATTCATTTAGGTCACAAAGTAACACTTATGAACGTCAAGAATATTGCTTCTACATTTACATTTACTGCCAGATTCGCAAAGCAATAGGTAGAGCCTGAGGAAGAACCTGGCAATAAAACTCATGGCCACTCTTTTCTAAACGCCAGTAATTACATTAGTTTGATTAACATGATATTTGACCAATTATATAGTAATGAATTTATACAAACAAAAAAAAACAAAATCAATGTTGTGTTTAAATCATATCAAAATTAGAGCGATTATAGTTGCCGGTTCTAAGGGCAGCCTACCCTTGAAGAAGAAGAATCTGGCAAGAAAGTCAATGGATGCCATTTTAAAATGTAGGAATGGCTTACAACATTAAAATTACACTTACATTGTTCCTTTGGATTTATGTGAGAACAGTCGACTAAACTTAAGTTTACCTTAAATATAAATAAGATTATTTTTAATAATTGCTAAACAGCTATGAGCTGACCAGTCCCAACAGACGGCACCCGTTCACGGGTATGACGCATTATATCAGCCATCGCCCTACTCAACCGTATTATAGGGAATAAGGCGACCCGATACATACGCCACCACTGCCAGGACACTTAGGCGAGCATGACATACTCAAAAACTGCACAGCAACTATCATGTCAATTTCAAAGAAATAAATAAGTCTACATGGTGCTCACACAATAACAAACTCAAATTACATTGTATACCGGGACTAAACGCAGCCAATTTAGAAACCTTTAGTTGTCAGATGTTTCAAATTATTAATAATGTAGAGATGTAAAAATACAACATATAAATGCAGATTCAAGGCATATCACAAGATTCATTCGAATCCTAAATAGCTCAAGCGAAGAACAAGCAACTCATTTCCATTTATTTTTATCGTTCAAATAGTCATTAGTTGTGTAATAGGCCCTTTTCAAGAGGTGCCTCTTAATTTCCGCCTTAAATTTATGTAACGGCAGGTTCATAATGTTTAAAGGAATTTTATTATATAGTCGTACACCAATTCCTGCAAAAGAGTCGTGAACCTTTTGTAAACGATGATGCGTTCCAATAATTTATGCTTATTTCTAGTATTTATCGAATGTATGTCACTGTGTCTATTGTATAAATGTATGTTCTTTTTAACTAACATAATATTTGCAAATATATACTGTGATGCAACCGTTAAAATGCCAATTTCTATAAATTTTTCTCTAAGAGACACTCTAGCACTCAATTTATATATTGCACGTATGGCTCTCTTCTGGAGTACAAAAATTACTTGTAGATCAGCTGCTTTGCCCCACAGCAAAATGCCGTAAGACATGACACTATGAAAATAACTATTTAGTTATATTATTATTATAACTATTTAGTAGGCAAAGCAGCTGATCTACAAGTAATTTTTGTACTCCAGAAGAGAGCCATACGTGCAATATATAAATTGAGTGCTAGAGTGTCTCTTAGAGAAAAATTTAAAGAAATTGGCATTTTAACGGTTGCATCACAGTATATATTTGCAAATATTATGTTAGTTAAAAAGAACATACATTTATACAATAGACACAGTGACATACATTCGATAAATACTAGAAATAAGCATAAATTATTGGAATGCATCATCGTTTACAAAAGGTTCACGACTCTTTTGCAGGAATTGGTGTACGACTATATAATAAAATTCCTTTAAACATTATGAACCTGCCGTTACATAAATTTAAGGCGGAAATTAAGAGGCACCTCTTGAAAAGGGCCTATTACACAACTAATGACTATTTGAACGATAAAAATAAATGGAAATGAGTTGCTTGTTCTTCGCTTGAGCTATTTAGGATTCGAATGAATCTTGTGATATGCCTTGAATCTGCATTTATATGTTGTATTTTTACATCTCTACATTATTAATAATTTGAAACATCTGACAACTAAAGGTTTCTAAATTGGCTGCGTTTAGTCCCGGTATACAATGTAATTTGAGTTTGTTATTGTGTGAGCACCATGTAGACTTATTTATTTCTTTGAAATTGACATGATAGTTGCTGTGCAGTTTTTGAGTATGTCATGCTCGCCTAAGTGTCCTGGCAGTGGTGGCGTATGTATCGGGTCGCCTTATTCCCTATAATACGGTTGAGTAGGGCGATGGCTGATATAATGCGTCATACCCGTGAACGGGTGCCGTCTGTTGGGACTGGTCAGCTCATAGCTGTTTAGCAATTATTAAAAATAATCTTATTTATATTTAAGGTAAACTTAAGTTTAGTCGACTGTTCTCACATAAATCCAAAGGAACAATGTAAGTGTAATTTTAATGTTGTAAGCCATTCCTACATTTTAAAATGGCATCCATTGACTTTCTTGCCAGATTCTTCTTCTTCAAGGGTAGGCTGCCCTTAGAACCGGCAACTATAATCGCTCTAATTTTGATATGATTTAAACACAACATTGATTTTGTTTTTTTTTGTTTGTATAAATTCATTACTATATAATTGGTCAAATATCATGTTAATCAAACTAATGTAATTACTGGCGTTTAGAAAAGAGTGGCCATGAGTTTTATTGCCAGGTTCTTCCTCAGGCTCTACCTATTGCTTTGCGAATCTGGCAGTAAATGTAAATGTAGAAGCAATATTCTTGACGTTCATAAGTGTTACTTTGTGACCTAAATGAATAAAGATTTATTATTATTATTATTATAAGGAATCCTAACCCTACAAAAGAGGAAGAGATATAGGTAGGTACGATAAAACAAACCCGAGCACCGAAGAACACAAGCGTGGTCAAGTTTAGTATAACTCTACCCAAGTATCTTTAATTCATTTACAAACAAAAAAAAATAGAATACAAATAAAACCTTAAGTCTCAAGTTCAGCAACTCGGCAACTTGACGAACTGTAGAAATTAAATTAAATAAATTACAATTTCGGAGAGCGAAATATAATAAAGTACAGCCAGTTAAGAAAGTGATCTACTAATTTGACAAAACTACCACAAACACCTTTAGACTTATAAAACCCCAAACTAAGCTAATTGATTTTTTGACATCTTGAAATGAGGAGTCTGCGAAGTATAGCTGGAGTGAAATTGATAGATAAAGAAAGGAACAGCGTGATAAAGGAATATTGCGAACAAAAGACGTAGTGACTAAGATAGAAAAAGGGATGCTTAGATAGTTTGGACACGTGGAGAGGATGGATGCAAATAGACTGACCAAGAAAATTTATGCGGTGAGAGTAAATGGGCAAACTGGTAAAGGTCGACCTCGACGTACATATAACGATCAAATTGAAGATCTTTTGACAAAAGGCCAGGTCAAGAGTACCCCTAATCGGCGCGCGTGTATGAAAACAATTATGAAAGTTGAGGAAGCGAAAGTTGTATGCCAGAATCGTAGCAATTGGAAAGCCATAGTCTCTGCCTACCCCGATGGGAGACAGGCGTGATGATATGTATGTATGATATACTTACTAATCTAATCACATTTGTATATCAGAAAACACCCAAAATTCGTAGCAAACATATAGACAGTGGCCATGCTATAGTTTCTCTACATATAAACTATGCTAATACTCGTTTTTAGCCCGACTAGATTACGTATTAATAGTGTAATCTAATTGATGATAGTACCTGAATGATGAATAGATCTTGTAAATTTACTGAACTAACTATCTTAACGCTGTATCCCTGACGGGGATGAGTAATGATATATAGCTTATAGCCTTCCTCGATAAATATATATAGCTATGTAACACAAAAATATTTTTTCAAAACCGATCAGTAGTTCCTGAGATTAGCGCGTTCAACCAAACAAACAAAGAAACTGTTCAGTTTTAGAATATTAGTTTCTTCAGCGCCTCAGGGAGCTCCGGGGTGGTCGAACTTTGCCCAAACGCCCACGTAGAAGCTATGGCCGATCCTGGTATAAGAGGAGAATCGCAGACATCAGAATTGGGATTACTCGAAACATCGCAGCAGCATGCAGGTCAGAGTTTTGTTAACAATAAGTGTGACGAAAAAATGTGACGGTGGTAAATTTTATTTTATGCAGCAATTGAAATGTTGTTTTTGTCGAAATTGTTACGTCCACAAAACACGTCTACTCACAGTGATATTAAAGTAGTTTTTCCTGAATATAATCCAGATATACAAAATAGCTATACGAGTGCCTGGTGCAGCACGGTCAATACCATTATTAGGTGGTACTCTGGTTATTGCAATGAGTAAAAACCTGCGCATAATGATGGGCGTAGAACAGTTTTACCAGTATTACCTAATTGACTCATTTTTAACACGCTATGATTACTATATTGAGACTCCTGTTACTTAGTATAGACGAGGCTCCAAAGGAAGAAAAATATATGTCATTATGCCACTTGTTTTCTTAGTACCCCCATGAGTCGGTATCAATAATTATCGGTAAAGCAAATGGCGGTAGCGATTAACACATGCGTCGAAAATCGATCATCGATTACGCAACTCAAACGATACCCGAGTGTAACTACAGCAAGAATTAATGACCTTAACTTACTGTAAGCGGGGTCCTCAACATAGGCTCTCCTCGCCTATTGGTGAAAAGAAGCTACGGATATACCACAGCCGTTGCAACTATGGCGAGATAGGGCACGTGTTGTCTGAATAGTTCAGTAAAGCAAGCGAGCCAGCAATATTAATCCACGTTGTGAGTTTTCAGATGACAAGGCACCACAGCAGAATAAGGACGCCGGAGCTTCTCAGCAGGTAGCTCCTATTTGTTATTATAACGAGAGGGGCCACATCCCGCTGTATTGTCTACAGAAGGAAGCTAATACGAGCGAAGGACTCTTGCAGCGTTGTGTGGAATGTCTGCACTGTCAAACTTACCTCGGATTATCTCATATTGGAATCGGGTGAGAGGTTTCCATTATAAAATAATAACTTTAAAACGAGAAACGGTAATCTAGTGCATATGTTACTTATGAAAGGCCTAGCTAATAATTGTCCAGACAAACGGCTTATTAACAAAGTTACCTTGGTAGGTATTGGAATTCTAGTATCAAGTCTAGGCTGCAAAATTTTCACGACAATAGTGATGAGGGGCTGTACACTGCTACACTATAGCTATGTATGTACATACTTGTTGCCTGTGTTTCATTGTAGCCTGTGTAGTACGACACCCCGTGCGACATACTGGTCTGTGTGAGATAGCAGTCTGTAGGATGCAGTGTAGCATAATATTGTGGGACACTTTTCACACAGCGCCATCTAGCCCAAAGTAAGCTAATATTAGCTTGTGTTATGGGATCTAGATAACTGATAAACATACTTATATATTTCTAAATACATACATATTATAGATAAATAACACCCAGACACAGAATAAACCATCGTGCTCATCACACAAAGTTTTACCCTTTGTGGGAATCGCACCCACGACCTCTTGCGTAGCAGTCGGATGCACTCCCACCGCGCCACAGAGGCAGTCAAAGGATACACTTTCGATTCAGATGATGTGACTGTACCCATGAGTGAGTATGGTGCATCTGTTGGTCATCTGTTGCTTGTGGTCAGTGTGACTGATCTCCAAGTTGTTTATAGATACGGCAGTTTTGCAGTCTCTGTTTTAAGGGATAACGAAAGACACGGGTACGTGTGATGGTGCCTGAAGGTCGAATTTGTGATTATTTTAGCTGATGTCCATAGATGGAGTTGTGTGTGTCACCGTCTTAATTTTCAGACCAGTTTGATAGTCCAATACGAGCACGTGGCGAATAGACATGGAGTCATGGGCCCACTAGTTGATTTGAGTTACTGTAATCGTGTGTGGTTTTGAATGTCAGAACGTCCCGTGCAATGGGATACGTATGGACAAATTTGTTGTGAAGTCCTGCAAGTGCTGGCACTCACTGTGGACGGCAGCTATATTGCGAACTCGGATTTTGACAATTACCTGCTCAGCTCTCCAATACAAAGTGGTAGTCTGTGAACGCCGAGCCGTCGGAGGGTCGCTTTCTGCTTCACGAGGTGGGGTCCTATCTTTCTTTTTATGATGGGGGATCCGCTTGCTCTTGGGTCAGAAGCAGTGTGTTGGTAATGCTTCTGGGTGCAAGACGCAAGGACCTGGTGCACTTTCCAGGAATCAGTGGTAGCGGCGTAACAGGCGCTTCTCATATTCTTGGTTTGGTTAACCAAGAAATTATCTGCACTTATTACTTACTAGTTGACGCCCGCAGCTTCGCCCGCGTGGAGGGGTTTCCCGTTCCCGTTTGCCACGGGAGCTTGATCCCGAGATGATGGGTGGCCTGTGTTTTGTTCTGATGTGTGGGCTGTGTTCCTGTAGGGTTTCATTGGGGTCGGTGCGGTGGTTTTTGTGTGGGTGAGTGGCGAACATCCGTGCGGACTTTTGCGTTTATAATATTATTAAGATTTTACTGGATCGTTACTTTAACGGAGTTTAAATGACATTCAGGGTGTTTAACTGTCCATCTTGTTTCACATGTTTGTTGGCCATGCTGTTTCGGGGCCGACGTGGATAGGTAGAGACTTGTCAAACCACGGGGTGAGAGTGAATATCGGTGGCAACTGCGTCTCGATCACACGATGCGTGGAGGTACACGCCGTGGATGTTTTTGGTTAAGCTATCATGGACGCGGATCTGGTGGAGGACGAGTCGTCCTCGTTGAGCCTCGATGGCCTTATTGCTAGATACAGGAGCGATGATGACCCCAAGGGTGTCTTGCAGGCCTATGACGTGCGTGCCGGAATTTCTTAAGATCGAGAGAGGTATTATTATGAACCCGGATTGATCATGTCTATGCAAAAGCTCAGGAATTGGTAGCGGAGGAAGTTCTCGGTAGGATGTACTTCAGAGAACTAGTATAACTTACTAGTTCTCTGAAGTATCTGGAATATTCGTGTGTTTGTTAGGCATCCTATGGTAGTTTGGTTGCCCGACAGGTTGGGGTTCGGTGCCTTGGGATACCATCTGTATCAATATCCTATGAACTGCTTGTGTCTGAAGTCGAGGCTGCTTTGCGGGGGTGTCCGATTGGGGTGAACGGAATCTTGTCCAATTTAACCCTACCGAGACTCATGTTCGTCATCGTGCTTTACGTCCGGAGCGCTCACGTGCGGTTGAATCCAATCGTGGCTTTGTTCAGCGTGCGCTTGGATAGTGAAGTCGGCTCTCTCATCATCATCCGAGCGTCTGTCCCAGTTGCGTCTCGCGACGCCCGGGGTCCGCTTTCCTACATTTTCTCCTCCACTTCGCACGGTCGTCGGCATCCCCTGTGGTGAGACCATTGGCACGCATGTCATCCCTTACGACGTCAAGCCAGCACTTCTTGGGTCTTCCCCTCTTACCGGGAAGTCGGCTCTCTGTCTGGGTTTTTCCGGGCATCTGCAGTGTAGGGTCTATTCTCTATCGTTTATTTAGAATATTTCTGAGGGGCCGGCGGCGCGAGTGCGGCGCCTCTGGTGTGGCGGTCGTCCGTGGGCTGCGGTGGCCACTTTCCATCGAGTGGGCTGTGTAGTTGTCTGCCGCCTCAGTAGTATGGAAGATTGAGCGGCGGAGTAACCGGAATGATTACGCATTGGTGATCATAGATGCCTTCACAAAGTTTGTCCTTGTCGATTACACCCCTTTCATAGACGCAGCCGGAGCACTGAGGGCTCTCAAATCTGCCATAGGTATAACTCAGGGTCACAATGATTTAGTCGAAGTAAGTACCAACTTATTGAACGAAGAGGAGGCCGAGACGGCGCCGATTGAGGTAGAGCCTGATGATGGTAGTCCTGGAAGACTTAGTAGTTACGAAACATTATCAGCAGGCTCTGATACTATTTCCATAGCATCTGATACAATTACAGCAGGATCAGAAACCCTTAGCATCATTCCTGACCACGAGACGTTTGAACACGAAGTTCAAATTCACGCTGAGCAAGGCAGCCCATAACAGGTGGGTGTGTAAGACTTTATTTTTATTTATTTATTTTTATTTTATTTTATTTATTTACTTCATAACAATTACAATATCTTTACAGCTTAAAAACCAATACGATACTGTAAGTAACAAATATACATTATAATTTTCTTTAAATAATATAACATGTTTATTAAGAAATAAATTAAAAAATATATAGTAATAATTCCATAATTAATCATTTTGGATACTTTATCATCCACTAATTAATAATTTCATAATAATAATAATTCAATAATACACTATATAATAATTTCATCATAGTAATAATAAAATAATAATTTCATTGCATATAATAACAATTAAAAAATGGATAGTATAACTTTATTATAATAATTTTATAGACAATATTTCTGACAACTCTAGAATACACTAATTATTAATTTCACCATAATAATAATGAACAATAATTTCATAAAATATAATAATAATTTAATAATATTTTATATTGATTATTCGAAAATGGCAATAAATATAATTTATATTGTTCCATCAAATAGGGTTTGATACAATGGACCTCCTCGCGACCTCTAAAAATGTCGGCAGGTTGCAGATATATATATCTACGTGTTCAGCAATGATATTAATGAACCGTATGGCGCGCGACAAGGGGGCAAACTTACTCAAGTTTGTTCGTGCCACAGGCAATCTGAGAGTAGGGGGGCGCCGACGGGCGCCCACGCACCCGTCGGGAGCACACAGCTGCAGCTGCGCCAGCACGTCGGGTTGGTGTAGCCGGCCGACCAAGATGCGCCACACATACGTCACCAGTGACACGTCGCGCCTAACACTCAGTCGATCATACCCGACCATACCGAGGACAAACAAGCTAGGGTACATTAGCGGGTACCGCGGGTACACTCCATATTCTTGGTGATAAAGAAAACGAGTAAATTTATTTTGAATTTTCTCTACCATTAGGCTATATTTAGCCTCGTGGGGATTCCAAATAATAGCAGTGGATTCGAGATGACTCCGGACGAGTGCATTATATAATATTTTTGTTACTAAAGTGCTATTGAAATCTACGCAGTTTCTCAAAATAAACCCTAAATTTCTAAATGATTTACTACACAAATCCGTAATGTGCTTACGAAACGTTAACTCAGGCACCATACCTACTCCTAGATCCCGGATGTAATCAACACGTGGTATCTCCGTTCCGTTCATCATATATTTATAGTCCAGTGGAGCCACAGCCCGGCCGTAACTAATAACTGCACATTTTGTTACGTTAAAGTACAACTTATTGTTATCACTCCACTGCACTATCCGGTCAATATCCTCCTGCAGTCGCCCAGCAGCCGAAGCATCCGATGCCGACAGATACACTTTTAGATCATCTGCAAAAAGCAGACACTCTGAATGCCGTACGACCCCAGGGAGGTCATTAATCATTAATAGGAACTCCAGAGGTCCTAGATTAGATCCCTGACTTATGCCTGAAAAAGTAAAATACGGACCAGATTCGTATCCAGCATAATCGATTATGACGTTATCTGTGGTGTAGAATAGAATAGAATAGAATAAAACTTTATTTGTACACTAATTTAAAACTAGTTAAAAGGAGTTACACTGGTCGAAGTGACAGTGTCATCCGGTCTAGCAGTGATGGCTAGTCGAAGGGATACACCCATCTGGTCCAGGGTAATTAGTTTAGGAGTTACACTGGTCGAAGGGACAATGTCATCTGGTCTAGCAGTGGTAGCTACTCGAAGGGATACACACGTCCGGTCCAGCGTAATTAATTGAAGAGTTGCACTGGTCATGTTAATCAAACGCAGATAACGTCGTAAGGATATTAGTTCGCAGTTATATGTGATGACTTGAAAGAAAGGTGCCAGCGGGTAGTGCTGTTTGGTTGATCGAAAGGGTACGCAATTTGATTTGTGTAATACAGTGATTGTAACTGTTAATCAGAAGTACAGCTAGATATGGATGTCAGGTTGGACGAGCGTATTGCTTGTCAAGTTAGCTATAGATATTTGTGTGATTTTTACAAAACTGCAAACACAAGCACTCGAGGACGGTCGCAGGTCAGTCCGGCCGTGACGGCGCGTTGCCTGCGCCATCTATTATCACG
Organism: Thumatha senex; assembly: GCA_948477245.1. NCBI lineage: Eukaryota > Metazoa > Arthropoda > Insecta > Lepidoptera > Erebidae > Thumatha > Thumatha senex. Next base: position 12,513,215 of record OX419743.1, read on the forward strand.
TCGGAATGAGAGTGACAGCTGTCCACAGATGTCATTCTGATGGAGCGTCGTGTCTATGTTATAGAAGGGCGGCCATTTTAGGACAGTTGAGTTCAAAACAACGTGCGCGATACAAGTCCGACGAATCGTCATTATTCCGCGTAATCTTAGAAATAACATTAATGATTATAATTTCCTTAGAGGCAATTAGAATTTCTCTACGTGTCTGAGTGCTGATTTTGATAAGTAACAGTGGTGCTAATTCTGTTGTTGAAACCCCTAAACTAAATTTCTCAAAAAATTTCTTATTTTTATTAAGAGATTGCCAAATGCTATTCTGTTATTACGTTGAACTAAACTTGGTGATATTATAAACAGCACTAAATTTGTATCTGACATCACTAAAATTCATTTTATATGATAAATTTCAACAAAACATGTATTTACATGCCGACTACCTTAGTGATTGAACTGTCTATGTACATTTTTCACTTTTTATTAAATTTTATCACATAAAATTAATTGTAGTGATGACAGATACAAATTTATCGTCACACAAAATTTAGACGTAAAATAACTAATTTAGTAGTAGAAAAGACTAATTTTAGTGGGAGTTTATTTATTAATTTTAGTAACCGTTTGAAACGTGAAAACTTATAAAACGTTGTAACGTGAAAAATTTACATAGGCAGTTCAATCACCAAGTTAGTCGGCATGTGTTTACATTCGACTGTCTATGTACATTTTTCACGTCTTGTTCAATTTTATCACATAAAATGAATTTTAGTGATCTCAGATACAAATTAAGAGCTATTTATGATATCACCAACTTTAGTTCGACTTATAACAGAAAAGCATTTGGCAATCTCTTAACAAAAATAGAAAATTTTAGAGAAATTTAGTTTAGTGATCTCAACAACAGAATTAGCACCAGTGTGTAATAGTCTTCTTTAAATTAAAGAACATTATATCGTCGGTTAGTCGTAACTTAGTCTATTATTTGTCCAAATATCCACGTAGAAGCTATGGCCGATCCTGGTATAAGAGGAGAATCGCAGACATATAAAATGCATTTTTCCACTCAAATTTCGATTGATATAGAATCTGTCCGAGCAAATTTTCCACCTCGTTGAGTCGTGATTACACTTTACCATGAGTTTGCTGTCATGATATCTAGGTAGAAAACGATACAATATTTTGTGAATTGGTATTTTTTTCTATATTTTGCAAAATTGCCAACAACAAAATTTATTGATCTTCCTTAAGTATTATTTTTTTCTATTTTTTCCTTATAAGTGACCATTTTCAAGAAGAATCTTCTTTATTCAATTGAAGTAAATTATTCTTGCAGATAGCAGTGTACTCGTATTCATAGGTTTGTTTAAGGTTCTACTGCAGTATAATGATGGTAAATTTTAATGCAGCTATATGTGGATTTTGGAAGGTAACAGAAAATGCCGCGTTCCACTGAGTTATCCAATTTCACAACACTTGTGCACGTTGTCGAAGGGTTTATGTTTAAGAAATCATAATTCTTACATTTAAACACTCGAAAATATACTAGTTTTGAAAAATTAATAACGGAGTGGCGACCGCGTCTTTGGATGTTCACGCCTAAAACCCACGGTATTCTTTTCAAAAGTGGGGTTTTTGAATAGTACTTTTTTAACGTTCGCTAAGAATAACCACGAGGGTCTTGATAGCGAACATTTAAAAAAATATAACCCGACTAAATTAAATCGTTTGTGGTCGTGGGGTTTGGCGCCAATTCTTGAAGATGACGCATGGTTGCCGTATTTTATTTTCCAAAACTAGTGTATAATTCGTGATGTTGTGTTTAATAATGGTGGATTATGATATATAAAGTGTTCGAAACTGTGCATTACTAATGGAAAGTGAAATGTTGCAGTGAACAGCGGTGTTCTATGTGTTCGTGCCAAATCTCCTTCGAAAGCCTTAGTGAAGGGTCCACTGCTTTACTAGTGCAAGGACCAGGACCTTGGACTGAGGACTTGACATCGACAAAGGACTAGACATGACTAAAAGATATGAAAATATAAATACTGAAGACAAGGCTGTATGGACCAATATTCTTTTGCTTATCCAAGATGGGCGAAGACAACTAAAACAATATTATATCGCTTCTTTTTCGTACTAGGTTACAAATGTAAATTGGTCGGGTTAGTAAACAGTGTTATGAACTAAGAAACATCTTTTTAAGCTACAATTGTTAAAGTGAAACTTCTATATCAACGTTGAGAAACATTTTATAGCTGTAAAAGAAATATTAAATCGTCACGTATTTTGGTTACGCGCCATGTTGTTTTGAAGTGAAACTTCTTTATCATAAGTGAAACTTCTTTATCGACGTATGAGAGAAATTTTATACCTGTAAAAAAATGTCGTAAAGATGTTTCAATTTTTACCTGTGTTAAAAAAGTTTCAGAATGCTTGGCTGCCCTCGAATCGAGACCGTTCTCCTTTCTAAAAAATAAAAAACATGGTGCTTTTCTAAATCCAGATCTTATTACCCTTTCCTTTACAACTGGTGTACTTACTATACAACACCGCACCCGGCCCTCCTAGTTTTAATTAAACTCCTAGTTCAAGTTTATTTTCAGTGAACCAAACGGTCTATAGAAAAACTTTTTAACTTTTTCTAAAAAGTTCGAAGATGTTTACAAATTGGCCTGCGGTAAAATTATGTGTTTTTTTTTATTCAAAACTGAGTTATAGGTTTACAATCTACATTATTTTTATTGTTCTTGATCTGACTGTTCTTATTGGGACTAATCCCACTCGCATTCTTATTACTGTGACTCGTGTAAACCTGTCTACAGCAATGAACAAGAACAGAAAAGTTACACTGAGCTTGATCTCGGTGAAGTTCCAGAGGAAGTTCGCCTGTCTTGGAAATTAATCAGAAGATAATTTAAGGATGTTGGAAAAAGAACGTAACGCCTCTTCCCTCCTTTGCAAAGCGGGAGACCTGGAAGGCAACTAGTACACCCTGTTGAAAAAGAGAAGCACCACGGTAATATACATTACAGTTCCAATGTGAGCTATTTGATTCTTAGAGCCCTAATTCTATGCTCGGAGATCAACCGCGCCGCGCCCGTGACGTAAGACACTGCTTTTTCCCTTGTAGCATAATCTACTATTAATCATTAACTATGTAAGGGACAACCTATAGTGAACCATAGACAAAAAGAATTACTAAAATCGAAATACTAAAACCAAAACTTTCTATCGAATTGATATTGTATTCGTACCTATTCATTATTATCGCCAAGGGCGCCCGCGGCATCCACCTTCGTGAAATTTGGTTATCGTGCAAACATGTTTCCCTTGGGAGTAAAATGTTATTTCTTACGATGCGATGGCTCTTTCCAACCCAAGTTAAAAATCACATGAAATCGTTGGTTTGATACGACGCCGCGACGTGAAAGAAAAACAAACACGCTTTCTCTTTTTCCCAAATAAATAAATTTTCGTTTCCCCCTAAACCTCATACATACATACATATTGTCACGCCTTTATCCCCGAAGGGGTAGGCAGAGGCATATTAAACGCCTACATTTCACTGTATGCATTTTTGTCCCAAGTAACAGGTGGTGAGCCCATTGCCGTGTTGAAATGGACAGGCGCAGGCTGCGGCGACCTGCTGTTGAAATTTTTTAAGCCGCTCGTAAGCCCTTCAACTTGGCTTAACGACTGCCATTTTATTGGCAACCGGGACCAACGGCTTAACGTGCCTTCCGAAGCACGAAACTGGGGTGGGACTAAAGGGCCGAAAAAATTTGATAAATAAAATAAATAAAATGTGTCTATTTTAGATGTTAAATTTGGAAGAAATTTTGTTCCCGTTGCCTTTTTAGTGAGGTGGTAACAAAAAGGCTAAAAGGTCTTATGTGCTAGACACTAATTAGCACGACCAATTAAAGTCCTGGTAGTCTCAGACCTGAACCTCAGAATAATCATAATAATAGTAAGTACAAGATATAAGAGAGATAGAGAGAGAGAGACAGAAAGAGTAAGAAAGAGAGAGAGCGATAAGGTACATCTATACTAATATTATAAAGAGGCTAAGTTAAATACTCTTATTACGTGGTTGTAGGTAATCTCAGACTCTACAGAATAGATTTTTTTCTATAGTTTTTACCTAACTCACAGCGAACCTTATTTTTAAAAAGAAATAAGTTTTGTTAGGTACATATTAAGTTATTGTGTTGTCTGTTTTACAGAGTTAGAAAGATAATAAACTATTTAATACATTAATTATTTACAATTGATATTTGTTAAATTTAGTAGGAGAATATCATTTATATTTTGTTACATTTATTATTAGTACTTTATATTAATTTTATAAATCACTAATTTGATTTTGCCCCCACGTTGGAATATGTGTCATGGCGGTTACTCGGCGAGTGGTGGCAAAATCAGTGGCATTCGTTGTTCAACTCTCGCCTAAGGAATAGTGTGTTAAGTAATGCATTGAGAACTCTGGATAATAAACCTAAGTTTGTGAACACAAGAGTATATTTATTGAACCTGACCTAAGCCCTTATAGGTCAGAAGTGGGATAGTAAGAAGACTTAACGTTTTCTTATCACGCTCACGGCTCGAAAAATGTAAGTACTGAACAATTATGATTCCTCTTTTCCCCTTTTCTGTATTTTGCACTATAAGCAACCTAAAGAATTATACCAATCAAACGTGGCTAATAAAATTTCAACTAAAATACGAATAGGAATTAATTTTGAATTATAATCCTATCAAATCTACCCTCGCCGGAATAATTTGAAAAATTTATTGATATTTTTTTTACTTCCAAAAGAAATTAATTATTTGTAGTTATTTTTATTCTATGGGGCTTCTAGAGGGTAATATAATGATTAAAATTTCAATGTACTACTCATACTATTGTGTATCTGGGCAGTTAATATAATTATTCTTCGGATGATATTCACATTATGACTAGATAACCTTATCTATTTTTCTATCACGCCTTATCTCCAAAGGGGTGGCAGAGGCATATTATATGCCCACTTTTTACCATGTGTATTAGATAACCTAAAAATAATAATAATCGTTTATTTGTATGCATTCGTGGATCAATTTCATTGCTTATTCTCAAAACATTAACCATAAAAAAAAAATTGTAAACTGCCATAATGCCACTGACAAAGAAATACCAAATAAATCCAACATTAGGTTTTAAAGATCTCAAATGTAATTACAGAATATAACCACAGGTGGTGTATGCTTAACTCAAATACTAAATATTTGATTTTACCTCTGGACACATTATAATTCATATTTAATTAGAGAAACGGATTTATTTTTGTTTTAACGCGTTTACTTTCAGAGCCACCAGTTGAATTTTGTGTTTTATAGACTGATTATTGAAGGAGGCTAAGAAATAATTGTTAAAATTCTGGATGTTTTATGAGTCATCGACAATGATGTTTGTTGTTACATATAAATGATATACAGTAAGGCCGTTTTGAAAGTTTCAGATCTTCAATATGATGGATGAAAATGATGGAAGTGCCCGAGGTAATGGGTTTGAAGGAAATACCCGAGGTAATGGGTTTGAAGGAAATGCCCGAGGTAATGGGCCTAAAGGAAAGGATGCCCAAGGTAATGGGCCTAAAGGAAAAGAAGCCCGAGGTACAGGGCTAAGGAGTGTCGGAGATGTGACCAGTCGAGGGGAAGGACTGGCACATACATCGAGAATAGGACCCGAGGTAATGGGTAATATAGATACTTTAGAATGTGAAAATGACGTACAACGCTCGAGGCATGAGCATGTACTTCTCAGTTCGGATGGGATTGAGGACTCTAACAAAAGGGAAGGAAGACGTAAGGATATCAGTTCAATAGGTATAGAACGTTCGAGGAGAAGGAGGTGTCACTACTCTACATCATCTGATGGGTCACCACCATCACCAAAACGGACCAGATCAAGGCAACGAAAATCGGAAAGCAGGTTAATGGAACAATTTTTAACTATTTTAGATAAGGTTAAGGGATCTGATAAACCTAAGATGACTTTTAACACGAATGTAGTACCGGAGTTCGACCCTTTGTTGAAAAATCAAAATATTTTGACATGGATAACTAAAGTCGAAGAATGCGCAGAAATTTACGGCTGGCAGGAGACAGAGATTATCCATTACTCATTGCCAAAATTAACCGGTGTCGCTAAAACGTGGTATCAGGGTCTAACTACGATACTACACACGTGGTCGGAATGGAAAAGAAAACTCATTGAGTCTTTTCCATGTAGGGAGGATTACGCGGAACTATTAACTGAAATGTTGGCCAAAAAAGCGAAATACGGAGAATCTTTAGAGCACTATTACTATGCTAAAATTAATTTATTAAATAGATGTAACATCCAGGGTAGGCAGGCAGTAGATTGCCTTTTGTATGGTGTAGAGGATCGGACGGTGAAGGCCGGGGCTCAGGCTGCTCAATTTCGTGAACCAGAACAGGTATTAAAATATTTTAGAACCATTAGAAGTGGTCATACCAGAGAAGTTCAGGACGCTTCACGGAAACCATACGACCGAAGGTTCGGTAACGTTCCAAACCACCCAGGGTCGTCCAGACCAGGTACAGGTACTGTAAATTCCAATATAAAATGCTACAATTGCAACGAGATTGGTCACCCAAGCTTTAAATGCGATAAACCTCTTGTAAAATGCACAGTTTGCGATCGTTTGGGTCACTCATCCTCTAGTTGTATTAGGAATAGGACTACAAACGCACACGATAAAGCGAAGGCTGGCGATACAGAACACAAGCAGAAGCAGGTATCTGAAGTCTCCGCTGAGGATACTGGTTTCAACAAGTATGTACTGGACATCAAAGTGAATGGTACTTCGACTTCTTGTCATGTTGACTTGGGGAGTCAATGTTCTCTTATCAAGGTAAGTACTGCCAAGTCTCTCGATCTCCAAATTATTACACGGCCGAACTTACCTGTCCTCAGAGGCATAGGTGGTTACCTCGTAAGCCCGATAGGAGTTGCTCTAGCTTCCGTCGAAGTCCAAGGCCTATCAGAAACAATTGATCTATACGTCGTGCAGGACCATGTTCTGGTGTATCCTGTGTTATTAGGACATTCCTTTACGGAGAGGCCTGACATTTTAATAATCAAAACTCCTGATGAGATTAGTTTTCGAAGAATGCCTCCAAACAAATTATGTTTATTAGCCCTAACAGATACTGTAATTCCTGGAAATACTCTACGAGCAGTACAAATCACCATCAACACGCCAATGGACTGTGATGCTTATGTAAGTGGCTCTTTAAGGGGCCCTGAAGGTAAGGAGTACTATATTCTCCCTGGACAGTATGAGGTTAACGAGGGGCGTGGTGCAATTCTAATTTATAATGTGACAACAAACCCTATGATAATCACTAAAGGTACACTGTTGACACGTTCTCTGCAGAGAAACTCTATTCCGTTGGATAAAACGTTGAACTCCTTCGGTTTACTATTTAATGATGATGATATGGAGCATTGTGTAAATTATAACCCTAGCTTGAACAAGAATCAACGTGACGAGTTACGAGACCTACTTGCGAAGTGTGCTGAGTGCTTCTCTAGTGGATTGCACGACTTAGGTTATACGTCAGTTACCGAAATGAAAATTGAACTTGACAACGCTGAACCTGTGGTTTATCGCCCGTATCGCATGTCACACACGGAAAGGACGCTGGTGAGGAACATGGTCCAAGAGATGCTGGACAGTGATATTATTAGAGAGTCCTCTTCACCCTATGCAAGTCCGATTGTTATGGTTCAGAAAAAAACGGGTGATAAACGTTTGTGCATCGACTACAGGGCTTTAAACAGAAAGACAAAGAAGGATCACTATCCAATACCACGAGTAGAGGATCAACTAGACCTACTTGCAGGAAATTCCATGTTTACTTCATTAGATCTGGCTTCTGGCTATTACCAGATTCCGATATCCGAAGAATCACGCCCTAAGACCGCCTTCGTTACACCCGATGGCCAATATGAATATAATCGCATGCCTTTTGGCTTAGTTAACGCGCCGTCGGTCTTCCAACGTACAATAAACAAAATTCTCATGGAAGCAAAAATAAAGTACGCGATTATATACATGGATGACATACTTATCCCGTCCAAAGACTTCAATGAAGGCATAAAACGATTGGAAGAGGTACTGCAATTACTCAAACAAGGTGGGTTAACCCTAAAACTAAGTAAATGCCACTTTTTCTTAGACTCCATAGATTTTCTCGGATTTGATGTAAGTGCCAACGGTATTAAGCCTGGAAATAGAAAGATTGAGGCAGTCTCCAAGTTTCCAAGACCTTCGAATCAGCACGAAGTAAGACAATTTCTTGGTCTCTCTGGGTTCTTCAGACGTTTCATCAAAGGGTATGCTATAATCACCGCACCACTTATAGATTTGTTGAAGAAAAATACAGTTTGGATTTGGAGTGACGAACAAGAGCAAGCATTTACAAAGGTAAAAGAGTTACTAATGAACCGGCCAGTATTGGCTTTATACGATCCTAAAGCCGAAACAGAGTTACATACGGATGCTTGTAAAGATGGTTTAGCAGGGATATTACTCCAACGAAATGAGAACAGAGTACTACAGCCTGTATCGTACTTCAGTCGCAAGACTACAATCGATGAAAAGAAAATGCACTCGTATGAACTCGAAACATTGGCGGTAATTACGTCATTAAACCGCTTTAGAGTGTACCTTATAGGCATTCCGTTCAAAGTACTAACAGATTGCAACGCACTCAGATCAACACTAACAAAACGGGATCTTATACCGCGGATTGCGCGCTGGTGGGTACAACTGCAAGAATACGACTGTTCCATAGAATATCGACCCGGAAATCGTATGACACATGCAGATGCACTAAGCCGAAATCCTGTAGACTATGAAATTACCAGCGAAGAACATGTCCTAGATGTCTTACAAATTCAGCATACCGATCAAGATTGGATCTCAACGGTGCAATCCGCTGATGAGGAAATTAAGAAAATAAAAGCAATCCTGTTAGATCCCTCCACCGTGGAAGTCGTTGATATACACAATAACTATAGATTAAAGAATGACAGAGTTTTCCGCGTCGTAGGCGACGAGATAAAATGGCTTGTTCCACGGGGTGTCCGATGGCAAATTTTGAAAATGAACCACGACGATGTTGGTCACTGTGGATTTGAAAAAACTCTTCATCGCATTAAAGAACATTATTGGTTTAAAAAAATGCGTAGGTTTGTAAAGAAATATGTTTCTTCTTGTTTAGAATGTGCTCACCACAAGACGCCGGGCGGTAAACGGGAGGGTGAGCTTCACCCCATAGAAAAGGTTAGTGTGCCCTTTCACACTATTCATGCAGACCACTTAGGACCTTTTGTGAAAAGTAAGAAAGGTAATTGCTACTTACTGATAATAGTGGATGGATTTACCAAATATGTAAGTATAAATCCGGTTAAGAATATCAAGTCAGTATCATCGGTAAAAATAATGAAGCAACACATAAGTTGCTTCGGAGTCCCCATACGTCTGATTACTGATAAAGGCACAAGCTTTACAAGTAAAACATTCCAGGACTTTGTCAACTCCTATGGCATAAAGCACATCCAAAATGCTGTCGCTACACCTAGGGCTAACGGTCAAGTAGAGCGATTTAATAGAACTATATTGGATGCTCTATCAACCTCTAGCCATGGTGGAGATGACAAATCATGGGACGATCACATCCCAGATATACAAGTTGGCATTAACACAACAAGGCATAAAACGACTGACAAAAGTCCCTCTGAACTATTGTTCGGTTTCAATATAATCAGTAGAACAGAAGGTAAGATGAGCGATGTTATCAATGAAACCCTTAATCGGACTCCTGTAGAAGAACTCCATGAGTTACGACACGACGCAGGAGAAAAGATAAAAGCGCAACAGGTAAGAGACACTGCTCGTTATAATAGTCGTAGGAAGGCATCGACGCAATATAACGAAGGTGACTTAGTGCGGGTGGAGAGGCAGGTGCCTCATGATGGTAAGTCGCAAAAGCTTACAGTAAAATTTCAAGGCCCCTACCGCATAGTAAAATTACTCCCAAATGATAGATTCTTGATAGCGGATACCCCTCTTACTCGCAAACATGGCAGAAAATATGAAACAGTTGTTGCTATAGATAAAATTCAGCCATGGATGAATTTTAACAGAGATTTGGCTTCTGATTCATCTCAAAACAATTCGTCTAGCGAAAATGAGTAATAGCGTTAGGCTTTCGGTTTATACTTAATACTAACTTAAGGATAATAACACATGTTAACTATATAATGTAACTGTGCATACATAATCTTAATATACCAATATAATATAAGTATTTGTAAATATGATTACTGGTTACAGAGTTAGTTACATTAAGTAACAATTTAGATGTGTTATAATATTATATAGTTATAATTTATTATAAGGTATTTTTTTTGTCAACATTATAATTGTACTTTGACTTGATAATAAAATGTTTATTCACATAATCGAATGTTACTTATGAATAAATGTTTCTTTAGGTTTTTAATATATTTAGCATTAGAATATATCTAACTGATTGTCAATTAGTATTAACATTTTTTTTTCCTAACGAAGCGAAGGGTCTCGCTTAAAACAGGATGGCCGAGCTGTTAGGTACATATTAAGTTATTGTGTTGTCTGTTTTACAGAGTTAGAAAGATAATAAACTATTTAATACATTAATTATTTACAATTGATATTTGTTAAATTTAGTAGGAGAATATCATTTATATTTTGTTACATTTATTATTAGTACTTTATATTAATTTTATAAATCACTAATTTGATTTTGCCCCCACGTTGGAATATGTGTCATGGCGGTTACTCGGCGAGTGGTGGCAAAATCAGTGGCATTCGTTGTTCAACTCTCGCCTAAGGAATAGTGTGTTAAGTAATGCATTGAGAACTCTGGATAATAAACCTAAGTTTGTGAACACAAGAGTATATTTATTGAACCTGACCTAAGCCCTTATAGTTTACACAATCTTCCAGAGTCGATTTGCAGACTTTATTGGAGTCCAAAAACAAGTAAATGTAGTGCTTTGATCAAACTTTCTTCTAGGAAAATATTCACAAAGGTACCTTCAAGGTTTGACTGTTGGGAGCAACAAGCCAACAGTGTCTAATATAAGAACCCCAGCCATAACTACTCCTACATACATACAATCACACCAAAATCCCCGAAGGGGCGGCAGAGGCATATTATACATCCACTTTTGACCGTGTGTATTCATGTCCCACGTACACAATTGGTGGTGAGGTGAAGCCATTAATCCGAACCTTAATTCCAACAGCCAAAATCGACGTTACGCACAGATACAACCTCTGCAGTCCGAATATAGCCGCTTCTAGTAGTAAGTGGTCCCAAGATTTCAAATCCAAGTACCCTGATTTTCATTACTTTCAGCTTTCAAGATATACTCAAATCCCATACTATTTAAAATCTCAGTGTAGAATCGAATGTCGAATTACGCTTTATCTGCTGAGTGTTAATGGAATAAAAATCAATTTTGGACCAACAATGTGGGTATAAAAATACTTTTAACAAATCCATAAAGCGAAATTGGTCAAAATAAAAAGCAAATAAGTGGAATAGCATTTGTGTTTCACTTCAAGATGTGTAGCAAGTTTCACCAAGTGCCATCAATACAGAATGAAAATCTTTCCATCATTTTACAAACTGAAAGTCAGTAAGCTGGTTTGTGAAACGACTTTGCTATTGTTTCATCAAGTACAATAGTGGCCGATCTAGCTTCACTTTGCGGATTACAATCATCACAATGAAAGCAACCAGCAACTGAGCCCCGCGTGTGTCTGTATGAGACAGTACTCGTAACGTACCTACACGATAAATGCAACACTCTCAATGGACTATTGTACGCGTTGCTCGTTATGTTTGACGCTCCAATTTGGATTTCATGTGAACCACTAGTATTTGTGTTGGTACGTTTTACACCTGTTATTCAACAGCCAGTCCAAGTGATGAAAGTAAGCATATAATAAACAGACACTTTTTTTTTTAATCGAAACCTCATGAAAAAAACATGGCTTCATTTAGCAAATTTAGGGCCATTGTCACAGTCTACAACTATTGACTGTGACTATCAAGTTAGAGACCCCAAAATATATCTCTACACGATCCCCTTGAAGAACCCGGGGCTTGTAAGAGAAGTGTAGCACGTGCGCTGGAAGAGCGATCCAAGTTTCTATGGTTTGAAAGAGGAACGATCTTCTTTCTATTGAGTCATACTGGTTTCTTCCATGACATAGTGACGTAGAATGATCTCATTATATATGTAACCTGCAGAAGATGACCAAGTCATTAGAGATTTCTAAGTAGTTTAATACTTTAGTTACGAGTGTCTTGTCCATCCAATCGTGAGACTGCCATCTCCACAACCAATCCATTAGCTGCCCATATACTTTGGTGCATAAATCCACATCCAACAAAACTCTTTATAGAAGACTCTTTATAGATAAATCTTGTGTCATCGATGATTTCTCTAAAAGCCAGCACAACCAAAATGGCAGCAACGACAGATCGATGTAAAATTAGTAGACCTGACTAATAGCAAGCTATATAGATTCCTAAATAAGAAGCGCTCGTGGCCCCGCTAACTTACGAACGACAACATTCGCTATAGCTGGTCCTTGGATGGGTGACCACTTTGTGGCATTTACATTTGCGAGCGTTTCCGTTCTTCGGAAGACACGTTAAGCCGTTGGTTCCGGTTGCGAGTAAAATGACAGTCGTTAAGCCTGGTTGAAGGCCTTATGGACGGCTTGAACAAAAATCAACAGCAGGTCGCCACAGTTGCTCCTTTCCAGTTCAACACGGCAACGGGCTCACCACGATTTACAAAAATGTATACGATGAAATGTGGACGTATATTATGCCTCTGTCTACGCCTTTGGCGATAAAGGCGTGACAATATACAGGATCATTAGTATAACACCAGCAACCTGCTAGGAGTAGATAGCCAAGGTCACCAACAACGTTTGTTCTACCACTTTTGGCAATTCGTTACACAGCGTCTACTTTCGTCGTACTATCGTACATTCTTCGTACTATCGTACATTGAAACTTCGAGCTTCGTCATAGGTTTTCGCTCTTGGATTCGCTTAAAAGAACTCCTGGGTCTCTTTTTTGTCACGTACTGCATGCTTCGATGAACGATGAATGTGCGCGCATCAATGCGGTTGAAGAAGGTCAAGGTCAAAGGAGCTAAGCCCGGCCCACCCCGATCTCCTGTGATTTCACGAGTTGTGTATTACTGTAATTCAATTAGTACATTAAATAAAAGATGAATTTCGAAAAAAATAATTCAAAAAATTCAAAAAAAATTACAATATCGAATAAAAATTTCGTAGAACATGTTTTTATGATAGTAGGTATCAGTATATAGGTATCTAGTCCTAGCAGGTTGCTGGTGTTTTACAAATGACCCTGTATATGTATAGATTCTTAAATGAATCATGTAACGTAGGCGAATAAACAACTAATTCTATAAAGCCTTGATTATAATTTTTCAACAATACAAAACTTATGCTTTGTTTTGTATCGACGGTTGATTAAACAAGCTTACATTGATCCCACTACTCTGGTAGTTTTGGTGACGTACTTTAAACCGTATTCCAATACGATAAGAATGAATATCGTTCGATCCCAGCTAGCAAACTGTTTGGAAGCGGAATGGCATGACTTCCACTTACTGACAGCTTTGTAATCTCAATTCGAAAAGCCTTAATGACCGTTTATGAATGTGGTGCGGTACACATTCTGTTACCAGTCAATGCATCCCTTCATGTTTGCATTAAACAGTGCTTGATTATCAACACGTAAAAGTTGCCTTTGGTGTCTCAGGGCCGTATTCCAGAACGTTTCTCATTACTCCATCGAAGCTTGAGGCTAGACATTGCCTCATAAAATCAACTCTCAAGTGTTTCAAATGGGGATGAAGAGTAGAAGCGTGCACGTCGCCATCTCTGCCAGCTACGGCTGCAATTCTACTCCAACACGAGTGCCACCAGGACGAATTATGCTAGGGCGTGCCCCCGAGGCGACCCGCACCAGTTCGTTCCTGCTGGTGCGAAAAGTGTGAGCCAGAGTGGCGTAGGGGACCGCCACCCAACACGCGCGGCCCGACACGGTGGGAAGTGGAGGATGGAGTGCAGGGTAGCTGCGTGGAATGTTAGGGGAGGAATGGCAGATAAGATGAATGAGTTGATGGATGTTATGAATTAGAGAAAGTTAGATATAGTGTGCTTGACAGAGACCAAGCGCAAGGGCAGCGAAGTCGTGGAGCTCCCGGGTGGGGTGCTCGCGCTATAGTCTGCAGTACCAGAGAGCGAGCATGGCAGTCGGGGGGTTGGAATTTTGTTGTCCTCGCGATTGGCCTCCGGTATGTATGAGTACAAACTGGTAGGTCCTAGAATCCTCTGGATCCGTCTAAAACTTGGTTTGACGAAGATTTTCCTGGTAGCTGCTTACGCGCCAGTATCTTCGTCGAACGCGAGTGAGCTAGAGGACTTCTGGGAGAGTATGAGAGAAGCTCTAACACATTTAGAGCTTCTCTCATTCTCATAATCATAGAAGGAAACGAAAAACTTAAAGTATATGGAGATTTGAATGGTTGGGTGGGTACCGCTCGCGATGGTTTTGAGTCCCCGGGAAGTATGGGGATAAAAGGGTAAATGACGCTGGCAAGCTTATACTGGCATTTTGTAAGGAAATGGATTTGTTTGTGGCGAACACAATGTTCAACCACAAACAAATTCATATGTATACGAGGAGATGTAAGTCAAAGAGAAGCATGATAGATCTATTCCTAATGGATAGTCGGCTCCGTAAATAGGTGATGGACACAAGGGTTTATCGAGGCGCTGAACTAGGATCAGACCACTACCTAGTAATAACTAGGATAAGGGGTCTGTTCGCGGGTTGGCGTCATTGCACAGAGTGTCCTGAACCTGAGCCGACTCATAGCATCAAAAGCTGGAAGCTGCAGGATGCATCCATTAGGGATAAATATAAAGAAAGGGTAGCCGAAAAGCTTGGCAACGTCAATGTTAGTAGTGAGAATGTGGAAAGTGTATGGCAGAACCTTAGGGATAGTATGGTAAATGCCACTGTAGAAGTGTATGGAGAAATGAGAAGAGGCAGTAGTAATAAGCGTGACGCATGGTGGAATGAGGAAGTGAAAGAAGCAGTTCGAATGAAGAAGAAAGGATGGTTAATCTACTTAGCCTCGCGGAATGATTTTAATATGAAAGAGAGATACAAGCTGCAAAAGTTAACACGAAGGCACTGATAGAAGAAGCTCGTGAAAGGTGCAGAATGAAAGCGGATGAAAGGTTGTCGTCCAATTTCCGGGATAATGCCAGGCTCTTCTGGAAAGAGGTAGGCAAGACCCGGAGTTGTTCGGCAATCTGCAGTATGAATAAAGTGCTTAGTGTTAACAATGACGTCCTAACAGACCAAACTGACGTCCTGCAGAGATGGAGTGAATATTATGGAAAGATGTATGCAAGAAAAGACAGAGATGCCACATCGGGAAGTGGAGCTCACTTCGATGCTCCGGATCCCGATGTCATTGAAGTCATTAGTATGAAAGAAATTGAACAAGCGATAAGAAGTATGAAATGTGGTAAGGCTGAGGGAAAAGACAGAGTTACTGCTGAGATGATCAAGTACGGTGGGTCGCGCGTCTGGGACACTCTGTCTATTATGCAACTTGTGCTGGCGGACGGGTGAGGTCCCAGATGACTGGCGAATAGCAGTTGTAGTACCTATCTACAAAGGGAAAGGCTCGCGCCTAAATTGCTCCAGCTACAGGGCGATCAGCTTGGTCAGATTAGCTAGTAAGGTGTATGCAAAGATTATATCGGCAAGAATGCAAGAAAAGTCTGAAAGGTATTTATGGGAGGCTCAATACGGATTCCGACGTGGAAGAGGTTGCATGGATAAAGTGTTTTCTTTCCGCATGATCGCGGAGAAGTTTCTGGCTATTAGCCAGAGGGTTTTCTGCGCTTTTGTGGATCTGGAGAAAGCATTTGATAACGTTGTGAGGGAAACTCTGTGGGATTTGCTGCCCGGATATGGTGTGGACGGCTCGCTGCTGCGGGCAATACAGTCGCTTTATAAGGACTGTAAGGCTTGCGTGCGAGTAGGGGGGGATGTGTCACCTCTTTTTGATGTCTGTACAGGCGTCAAACAGGGCTGTGTCATGTCCGCCTGGCTGTTCATACTGTATCTGGACAGTTGCCTGCAGAAGTTGAAAGATTGTGATAAGGGTGTGAATTTGGGTGACTTTTCAGTAAACTGTCTGCTGTACGCTGATGATGCGGTGCTCATGGCCTCATCAGAAGCCGACCTTCAGGCATTAGTCACTAATATGAAAGAGGAGTGTGAAAGTAAGGGTCTTCGCTTCAATGCAAGTAAGACTAAGGTTCTAGTATTTGAAAGAGATGACGTAAGAACTAAATGCGAGATTAGGGTAAACCAGGAACGTCTAGAGCAAGTGAATGAAATTGTGTATTTAGGGAGTATGTTTAGCGCGGATGGAAGATGTGATTCGGATGTAGAACGGCGAGTAGCTGCCGGAAACAGAGTTAACGGTGCTTTGTCCCAATTAGTAAAGCGACAAAGCATCGTAAAAGAAGCACGACTGGCGATTCATAACGCAGTGCAAGTGCCAACTTTGCTTTACGGTAGAGAAACCTGGGTATGTCAGCAGATGCATGAAAGTAAATTGAATGCTGTGGAGATGCAATCACTTCGAAAATTGTGCGGCGTTACCTTGGCCGACCGAATACGTAACGAAGTGATACGCAATATGGCAGGTTTGAATGAAAGTGTCAGCGTTAAGCTGGAAAAGGGCGTGCTCCGTTGGTTTGGACACGTCCAAGGAATGAGTGAGGAACGATTGACGAAGAATATATATTGTGCGAAAGCAGAGGGTAGAAGAGGTCAGGGTAGGCCGAGACTTACATATGAAGACCACATGAGCAGATTGCTCAAAAACGGAAAGGTCAAAAGTACTCGGATACCCAGACGTGCGTGTATGAAACGATTGATGAATCTCGAAGAAGCGAAAGAAGTATGCATGGATCGCGAAGCCTGGCGGTCTGTCCTCTCTGACTACCCCGTCAGGGATACAGCGTGAAGATAGTTAAGTTAAGTGTTTCTTGAGTATTGATAAACGTTCTGGAATACAGCCCTCATTCTTTTAAGGAACAATATAACGGCCTCGATGGTAAAGTGCCCAGTGTAGGGACCGTCAAGTAAAGATTTTCGAATCCCAGGTTGGAACAAATATTTGTGTGATTTGTAAATGTTTGTTTCGGAGTTTAGGTGATTTATATGTAAAGTGTGTATGTATTTAGTAATGTATATCTACATAATGTTTATCATTATAAGATTTTATCATTAAGGAATAAATAGAAAAAAATACATACTTTTTTTCTATTTATGTCTATGGCATTCTATAGGATAAGCTTATATTAGCTGAATTTGGGTTAAATGGCGCTATGTAAAAATTACCAACAATTTTTTTTTAAATATTCAAAGTTGTTATTTTCTGTCTCACTGTACTAATTGTCATACTACTAGCTTTTATCTACGACTTTGGTAGCCTGAAATAGTTACTTTGAGCAGTATTATGTTTTATGGACCTTATTTTGCGAATACAAACTGCTATGAATGCAATAAATACTAGAAGAAATATTTATTTAATTCTTAGCAATTGCCTAAATAAAAAAAATAATTTATTTATCTTCGACAATGAAAAAATCTAAAAACAATCATCTTATTTTAATCAGATTATTTATACTGTTGATTGATGGCGCTTGGTGGAACTTGCTACACATATTAAATAACAGTTTATTAACAGTCAAAGTTTTTGACATTTATTAATGCAATCAATTCTAATATATTATTTACAATCGAAATAGGACATAATACAATACATTTTCTTGACATTACCATTAATTTAATTAAGCATAGACATAGTTTTAAAATTTATAGAAAGCCCACATTTGCTGATAATGTTATACATATAAACTCTAGGCACCCGACAAGTCATAAACATGCTGCCTTTCACTCAATGGTGCATCGATTACTTTCGATTCCAATGTCGCAAAATGATTTCGAGGAGGAATTAGCATGCATAAAAACAATAGCGATAAATAATGGTTTCCCATTTCAATTAATAGACAAAATAGTGAGTAGAAAGAGAGCAAGGGCTGTCACAGATTTAGCGTATAAAGGAGGAATACCCACGACCGTGTATACACAAAGAAAACGATGGGCTCGCATACCTTACATCGGTAATATTTCATATCAATGCGCTAGGAAGCTATCTGAATGCAAACCGGCATATTATACCACGCATAACCTCAGCAATTTAATTGGTAACAATAAGGATATAACTCCCGTGGAACAAAAAAGTGGTATATATGAACTGACATGTGCCAATTGCAATAAAAAATACGTTGGCCAAACTGGCAGATGTTTTCAGACTAGAGTTGCAGAGCATGTCAGTGGCTGGATACTCAAAAAGACTGATTCCAATTTTGCAGAACACCTAGTAACAGAAAAGCATTGTTTTGACCCAAAAGCGAACTTCAAGGTGCTCCATTCTTGTGACAAAGGAAGGAAAATGAATGCTCTCGAAGCGCTCGAGATAAGTAGACATACTCGTATAAGTGCAGACCCAAACATTATTCTAAATCAACCGTTGGATTTAAATCGTTCACCCTTATTACATTATTACAAGTGATGACATCTATATATTTATACTATTAACGTAGAATATGTAAATTTTAATTTTTAGTTAACCAAAAAATGTTTGTAATTTGTGTAGTTAATATAGTAATTTAGTTATTTAATAATTGTGACAATTTAATATCTTGACATTTAATACTTTTGACATTTTAAATTCTTGACATCGGTAATTTTCTAAACTGGTAACTTGTAATGTCGATATACCTACATTGTACGGTTATTAGTTTTAGTATACTTTCTAGGTCCAGTCGTCATAGTGTGTACCTTTGAGATTGCCGTGAGGCGAAACCGGTCAGGTTTACAAAGTAAATGTTGTGGAACAGTACAAGTGGTGTTATTTAATTTGTTATTTTAATCACTTCAAGCCTTACCGGGATAAAAGGTAGTCAAGATATCTTAAGATACAAAGAGTACGCGACCAGATTGCTCAAAAATAAAAAGCTTGTATGAACGATTAATGAATCTGCACACGGCGAAAGAAATATGCATGGATCCCGAAGAAGACTTGCGATCTGTCCTCTCTGACTACCCCGTTTTTACTGTACCAATTTTTAACAGAATTATTTTAATATTGCAGTCGTGAAAGCGTAACAGACAGTTACTACACATCTATACTCTATACTAATATACAAAGGTGAAGAGTTTGTTTGTTTATTTGTATTTTTAGTTGAACGCGCTAATCTCAGGAACTACTGGGCCGCAATTCTCATGCCTTCGAAACAGTCTCGATTTCGAGATAAATCTCGAATTCGAACTTTATTCAATTTTATTGACGTTTAGCTATTCTGCAAATCTCAAACTCGACTTTTCTCGAAGGGAAACCACTCGAGTTGTTTCGAATGGTTGGTAGCTGTCGAGACGCAGATTTCGAAGTCGAATCACTATAATCTTTGGACATTTCTTAAGTGACTGACCCTAAATTTGCATTATATTACATTTTAATTAATTTTAATTAATAGTTAGTAAATTTGCATTATATTACATTTTAATTAATTTTAAGTAATAAAAAATGTATACTTTTTAGAATTTTACTCATTTTTAAATATGGAGTGGACGCTTAAAGAAGACAGTGTTGCAGTTATTGCGTTGCATCGTTGCGGTTACGCGCCAATTAAAATTTTTGACATACTGAAAAAATTGAATATAACCAAAAGATTCGTTTATCGTACCATCAAACGATACAATGAAGACTCTAGTGTAGATGACAGGTCAAGAAGTGGTCGCCCTCGGTCTGTTAGGACTCCAGCAGTGATAAAAGCTGTGAAGGCGCGAATTCAAAGAAATCCCAAACGTAAGCAGAAACTGTTGGCCTCTCAGATGGGGTTAAGCAACCACGGTGAAAAGGGTGTTAAATGAAGACTTAGGGCTTCGGTCATATCGAAGAAAAACAGGACATCGTTTAAATGCTCGTCTAATGGACCTGAGAATGAAGAGATGCCGCGCTTTTCTGAAGCGGTACGCGGGAAAAAAATATCGGGAAAATCTTTTTTCGGATGAAAAAATTTTTACCGTAGAAGAGACCTACAACAATCCAAATGATAAGGTGTACGCACACAGTAGTGAAGAAGCGAGCAACCGTATTCCGCGTGTCCAACGAGGTTATTTTCCACCCTCGCTCATGGTATGGTTGGGAGTTTCTTATTGGTGCTTAACAGAGGTACATTTTTGTGAGAAAGGTGTAAAAACGAATGCAGTTGTGTATCAAAATACAGTCCTGACGAACCTTGTAGAACCTGTTTCTCATACCATGTTGAATAACAGGCACTGGGTATTCCAACACGATTCGGCGCTAGCTCATAGAGCGAAGGGCACACAAGACTGGCTGGCGACGCGTGAAATCGACTTCATCCGGCACGAAGACTGGCCCTCCTCCAGTCCAGATTTGAGTCTGTTAGATTACAAGATATGGCAACACTTGGAGGAAAAGGCGTGCTCAAAGCCTCATCCCAATTTGGAGTCACTCAAGACATCCTTGATTAAGCCAGCCGCCGATATTGACATGGACCTCGTTCGTGCTGCGATAGACGACTGGCCGCGCAGATTGAAGGCCTGTATTCAAAATCACGGAGGTCATTTTGAATAAACTTTATTGTCATAAGAATCTATGTTTTGTTAAGTTCATTTTGGTATATAAATGGTTACATAATGAATAAACTTGTTTCAATTATTTTATATTAAACATGTGACAGAATTTATGACCTGACTAGGTATAATATATGACCCTAAAAATTTACAAGAAATGAATACTTGGTTGACTAATATCTGTGTTAAAAGGTAAACTAGTGGTGGAAATTACTTAACCATTATACTCGTTTCATTTTGCACTGATGTCAGTACAGGAGTAGAAAGCAATTTGTAACTGGCTCTAATTAGGTTATTCGTGTTGTTTTCGGTTGAAATTCTTTGAGTATACTGAGTACGTTTGTAAATTGTTTTATAATTTTATACAAGGTTATTTTTGGGCTGTGAATTGAAAATGACTGAGTAAATCTTGTAGGAATTACAAACATAAACATATTGTCACGCCTTTATCCCCGAAGGGATAGGCAGAGGCATAGTTTACGCCCACATTTCAATGAATGCATTTAAGTCCCACGTAACAGGTGGTGAACCCATTGCCGTGTTGAAATAGACAGGCGCAGGCTGTAGCGACCTGATGTTGAAATTTTCAAGCCGCCCATAAGGCCTTCAACCAGGCTTAACGACTGCCATTTTACTCGCAACCATAACCAACGGCTTAACGTGCTTTCCGAAGCACGGAAACACTCGCAAATGTAAATTCCACAAAGTGGTCACCCATCCAAAGTATTAGTAGTGTAGTACTTAAAACTTTGTGTGATGAGCACGATGGTTTATACTGTGTCTGGGTGTTATTTATTTATTTATCTATAATATGTATGTATTTAGAAATATATAAGTATGTTTATCAGTTATCTGGATTTCATAATACAAGCCCTGCTTAGTGTGGAATCAGATGGCGTTGTGTGAGTTGTCCCAATAATAATATAATAAGAAAATAACATTTATGTCATGGGCGAAGCCGGGGGGGCTGTAATTTATAAAAATTGCCCGACTTTTTGGACAATTATGATTACTACTCCGCCCTTAAGGACGGTAGTGTGATAATACATGATCTTGGATACCTGTAGTTTAACTTTTGCAATCTATACTAATTTTATAAAGCTGAAGAGTTTGTTTGTTAGGTTGAACGCGCTAATCTCAGGAACTACTGGTCGGATTTGCAAAATTATTTTTTTGTTAGATATCCCATTTATCGAAGAAGGCTCTAGGCTATATACCATCTCGCTAATTCCCTGGAGAGTGGAGCAGTAGTCATAAATGACGACAATTATGGCAAATTTTAATGAATTATTGTAGAATTTATAAGCGATGGAAGGATAGGTGCGACGGGAGTTCGAATGACTGCCTCTGTGGCGCGGTGGGAGTGCATCCGACTGCTACGCAAGAGGTCGTGGGTTCGATTCCCACCCAGGATAAAACTTTGTGTGATGAGCACGATGGTTTATACTGTGTCTGGGTGTTATTTATTTATTTATCTATAATATGTATGTATTTAGAAATATATAAGTATGTTTATCAGTTATCTGGATTTCATAATACAAGCCCTGCTTAGTGTGGAATCAGATGGCGTTGTGTGAGTTGTCCCAATAATAATATAATAAAAAAATAACAATTATGTCATGGGCGAAGCCGGGGGGGCTGTAATTTATAAAAATTGCCCGACTTTTTGGACAATTATGATTACTACTCCGCCCTTAAGGACGGTAGTGTGATAATACATGATCTTACCCGATAAATTGTCTGAGAAAAATTCGCGCGTTCAACCAAAAATCAAAACTAACTAACTCTTCAGTTAATACATGTACATATTAGTATAGATTCTCTAAGTGTTGTGCTGTATCTAAGCGTCACAAATATTTGTTTTTTTTTTAATATATTTTCTCCATTTGCCCTCTGCGCCGGTGAGTGACCTCAGACTATTTCGGCACCTCGCAGTAACAATACAACGAATCCTGGGTGTCACTACTATGCTACTACTATGGGCAAAACCGAGAGATGTGTGTTTTGTGACCCCCTCAGAAATTCAGCAGCAGTTTAGCACTGTCTGTCCCTATCCGTTATAAAAGCCATAGGTAATAAAATGTTTCTCTGGGAAACAACACAGCCTAGAGCACTCTCCAGCCTATACCTACTTCTTCATTATAAAAATCACATTATTTCATTGATCCTTTACAATATAAAAGAAGGACATACAGACATACTGGCCCATATTAACATGTATATAGAAGTATTTATTAGTATAAATTTACGAGTATTTGTAGGGATCCAACATTTACCTTACAAATCTTAATAATATTATAAATTCGAAAGTTTGTATGGATTGTTACGTTCGTGGGGTAGGTACTAATAGGAGTTGCACTAATACCACAAATTATAAAACTAACACTTTAATTACTCTAAATAAAAACAATAAAACCGCAACTAATAATCGCCACCAAACACACTAAACACAAATTCTTCTCTAAGATAATCGCACTGTAACAGTATTTAGCTTCGATCACTTCGATTCGCACTGTTCGCTTTCTCAAAGGAGACTGTCCTGTAGCCGCGAGCTCGGCCCTTTATATACGCCTAGTAATGTTCTGGAATATTCGGGAGAATTCGTTCGGTACCTACAATCGGGTACATCTCTAGAATGTTCCACACGATACTAGTTGCTCCTTCGGTATGTGCCGGAAGGTTCTCAACCTATTGCTGTCCCTTCTGGTGCTATCTCTATCACATAGTTCTAGAATGTTCTTATTGTAGCTATCTCTTTTTAATAGAGCTATCCCTGTCTAATAGCTCTGGAATATTCTGAATGTAGTGTCTCTCTCTTTCTAATATCCTTGTCACTTTTTCATGAAATTATGCTATATACTGAAGTTAGCTTCAAAGGCCCATAAGGGGTCCTGAAAACGCCTGATAAAGGGTTTTCAGGTTATGATGGCATGTGATAGGGGGAGGCCTGAAACGAACTGAAAACATGTTTCAGGCGCCTGAAAACAACGGCAACTGAGGAGAAATTCGGATAATTTGGTATGTGATATAGCCTCCTCGGAAACGGCCTGAAACTAACAGCCTACTGAAAACGTTCCCAAGGTCCAGAAAATGACGTTTAAAGTTGTTCACTAGTCCGCCGGCGTAACAGGATGATTGTTACTCTTTCACGTAAAAACTACAGAATAGATTTTAATGAAATAAATATCCATCACGCAATTTTTCAAGCCAAATTTATTTTTCTTATAAGGCCTTCAACCAGGCTTAACGACTGCCATTTTACTGGCAACCAGGACCAACGGCTTAACGTGCCTTCCGCAGCACGGAAACGCTCGCAAATGTAAATGCCACAAAGTGGTCATCCATCCGAGGACCAGCCATAGTCAAAGTTGCGTAACTCAGTGATCGTTTACAGAACACTGAGACCGCGGGGCCACGAGCGCTTCTTTGACCACGAGCGATTTTAATGAATCTTTAGCTTATACATCAGAATAACACATAGGCTACTTTTTATCCCGGGAACAAATTTCTAAGAAAAACTGGCACGGAAAAACTTCTCTACGCGGGCGAAGCCGCGGGCGTTAACTAGTAGTATATACTTTTTTGTTTTAGTTCTTTCAACCAACTTACTTCAATAAATATCATTCAAGTTTGAAAGAGTTACACCCATAGTTCGTTGTATCGTAACTGTGAGGTACTCGTAGTATTACGTGAAATAGGTGGAAAGTTAGTATAGTTACTGTACATAATGGATGAGTTCGTTCATTCTGCTCTGATGCCGATTTATGAACCAAATTTTTAACACAAAGAGCTAAAAACCTGCACAATTTTACCATATACCTACAAAGTAGATGATTTTTTATCAGTCACGTCTTTATCACTGAAGGAGTGGCAGAGGCATATTATACACCCACTTTCACCGTGTGCATTCCTGTCCCACGTAATAGGTTTAAAATAGACAAACGCAGGTTGAGATTTTTTTCTAGCCGCCCTTAAGGCCTTCAAATTGGCTTAACGACTGCTATGCTACTAGCAACCGAGACTGACGGCCTAGCGTGCCTTTCGAAGAACGGAAAGGCACGTAAATGGGAATACCACAAACATGGGCGTACCCAGGGGGGGCTGCTGCCCTTCCCCTGGAATTGGTTTCATCTCCTACTTTTGTCGATAATAGTAGGAAAATAACTTTTTGCCATTTGCAATACCCTATACGTCTTTTAAAAATCGTGAAGCACTTTTTTTACTGTTTGTTAAGTGTGCAGCGTTAAGCCGTACTTGAAGCGACTAAAACACACGATCTCTACCTATCTGTTTAACACCGGGCGCCTCCAGTAACTCCTCGCAAATCTTCCCTGGGTTCCCGGTAGATTTTGGCTACCACCGCGGCCTCTCTTAATAGTTTAGGCGTTATCCAGCTTCTTTGGAGTTTTGTTTGGATCCCGCTTTTTGGGGCGGTGGAGCTTGCGTGCAATTTTAAGGTCAAGCCGCGTCTTGGACCTGCTTCTGTAAAAACAGCGGGTCATCCAGCGTACTAAACATGGTTATTTAAGAAAATATATTAAAAGTACCTGTTTTGATTTATACATCTTATTTACTAGTGGACGCACAGCGGTTTAAACTAAAGAATTAAATAAAATATAGCCTAAGTTACTTCTTATAGATATTATAAGAGTGCCAGTGCAAGTCCCGTTAAAATCACTTCAGTTATGTCAGAGATTAACCGCGACATACAAAGTAACTTTAAAATGTTTATTTTTTTTTATGTGGGTATCGTATTTGATATTACCAAAATCTAAAGACAAGCAAGATGCATTATGTGTATTCTGCGATCTATCCAAGACGTTTGATTGCATTCAGCATGAAACGTTGTGCAAAAAATTACATCACTATGGAATAAGACGCAAAGCTCTCGACTTGTCTGTCTGTCTCTTCCTTCTAAACAAGTTGTTTCTATTGAGCAATGTTTATATGACATTCACAATGTCAGTAATTTTACTACTGACAATTCGAATTTATTTAATTTAAACTGAGTAATAAGACAACAGATATTTTTTCTTGCATAGTACCAACAAATGTACCTCCCTATTCTGAAGCTAAAGAAAAAAAATGTACAAATAGGGTTTCAAATAAAAATATGAACCCATCAAACATATCTGTGAAATGTAACAGTATGAAGAAGTGTCTCAACCTGGTGCATCAAAACATTCGAGGTTTTAAAGGAAAAGAGCTAGAATTGGAGTTGTTAATGAATTGTAGTAGTATTGATATTGTATGTTTAAATGAGCACTGACTAAAAAGCCATCAATTCACTCATAGCTTCAATAATCACCAGGTTGCAAGCTCGTTCAATACAAAGAAATATAAACGAGGTGGCTCTTTAATATTAGTTAATAAAATATTTAAATTTAAAGAAAGATTGGATGTTGTGAGCCTCTCTGTTGAGCGAGTTGTGGAGATTTCATGTGTTGAATTGGAGCGATTCATTGTGTTGAATCTGTACAAACCTCCAGGCGCGCCAGTTAAGTCTCTTTTTGAAATAAAATAGATAATAGCCATAAAACAATTGTTGTATGTGGAGACTTTAACATAAATGTTTTAGATAAGTCTTCAGAAAGTATAGATTTTCTGAATTTAGCAAAATCATTTAATTTATATCACAATTTTATGGAACCCACTAGAATAACGGCCACTACTGCAAGATGTATTGGTAACTTATTTTGTAGTGTGAAACCAATACATACATCTATAATTCATAAGGTTGACTCGGACCACACAGGGCAGTTGGTTTCCTTTTCTAATTCTCAAAGTAATGTAAAAAGACAAATAAATGTGATACCATTCAGTGAGAACCGTATAGAAAATTTTAAATGTAATATTTAAAAAAAAGTCCAATTTTTGCCCTGTCACGGAAATGTGGATCACTTATACAACTCATTAGTCAACTTGATTCATGGTGAGTTCAGTTCAATTTTTACTCCTAAGAGTGAAGGCCTGACTTTCAGTGACTGGGCAACTCCGGGAATCTATAATAGTCGTAAGAAATTGTATAAACTATATGAAGAGAAATCCTATAATCATAATCCAAATTTTCAAGAGTTTGTAAAAAATACTCAAAAACATTTAGACGAACCTGCCTGAAAGCAAAATCAATTTATTTAAAAAATAAAATCAAATATTCAAATAATGCTATTAAGGAAACTTGGAATGGTATAAATATTGAAACCGGTAAATCCAAAGTGCGCAGTCATGATTTCCATTTAAAAATAAATAACGTAAATACTCGTATTATAGAAGATTATAAAGTTGCAACTGAATTTGAAAAATATTTTTATAACATTCCTCTTTCAATTACACTCTCTCTCTCTCGTCTTGCTCTAACGATGCTGAACAACTTTTAAAACATGGTGTGGAGGAATGTGGCACAGATTTTGAATTTTCAGCTGTTAGTTTTAGAGATATTTTAAAAACTTTTAAGGCAATTAATATGAAAAACACTAAAGATATGTGGGGCCTATCTGTTAAAACTGTCTCTCATATTATCACTGTAATAGCTCCACATCTGGCAACTGTGTTCAATTGCTGTGTCAAGTCTGGGGTATTTCCTGACTTAATGAAACATAGTAAAGTAATTCCTTTGTATATCATCGACAGATAAGACAGTGGGCTCTTGAGCCACCATACTCACCCCAGTCAGACCTACCAACTTCTGATGAGTTCCTCGAAGTTGTTAGGTCGTTGTCCATAGGTAAGGCCTCCTTTATCATTTTGTTAGAAATTTTATCGCAAGTTTATTGCAAGCTGTAGGGTGAAGTAATATTAAATGTTTTCAACCGATGTATTATAGCTATATTCGGATTATTCCTAAAAAAGGCGACAAGCCGCCAGATGACCCTAAGTTGTACCGACCGATCACATTGTTGCCCTCCTTGGGAAAGCTTTTAGAGCGTCTCATAGTACCCCGACTCCTGCCGGGCGGTATTAAATTTCACGAAAATCAATTTGGATTTACAGTAGGAAAATCTACTATTGACGCAACGATATCAGTGCGAAAGACTGTCACATCATCGGTTTCTCAATATGTGCTGGCCATCTTCCTAGATATTTCCGGGGATTTCGATAACGCTCGGTGGCCAATGCTATTAATGAAACTAAAGTCTCGCGGTTGCTGTAGAAATATTTACTCTCTTATTTATTCATATTTTTCACAAGGTACAACAACTTTAAAATTAGTTCATTATTCAGCTACCAAAACGTTAACAATAGGCTGTCCTCAGGGGTCTGTGCTAGGCCCACACTTGTGGAACTTAGGATTTGATGACTTTTTCAGTATACCATTACCGGAGGGCTGTTCAATGACAGGATACGCCGATGACGGTATGTTGCTCGTTCAGTCGAATACTCGTGCGGGACTCGAGAGCTTGGCCCACAAACAGATTATTCTGCCATACATATTACTGGAATCAAACATAGCTCACATAGGACCCGTAATATACTATTACCGTGGTGCTTCCCTATTTCTATAGGATTTACATCTAGTTGCTTTCCAGGTCTCCCGCTTTGCAAAGGAGGGAAGAAGCATTACGTTCTTTTCTTAGTTCCTCACATTATCTTCTGATTAATTTCGTTGCGGGTTCCAAGACATGCTAACTTCTCCTGGGACATCACCGAGATCGAGCTCGGTGTAACTTTTCTGGTGTTTTGGTCATTGCTGTAGATCCTGGTTTACAGGAGTCACAGTAATGGGAATGTGGGTGGGATTAGCCCCATGTAGTCGGCCTCATGCGTACCCACAGCCAAAAGCCTAGCACGCGCCGAACCAGTACTACAGCTCAAAATATTGTTATAGATCAATTTACAATGTATGTCGTCCCAGCTCCCCTGTAAATTTGGAGAATCTGAAAAATTTTGACCTGGGCATGCAATTTAGAAAGCGTTTCTAGCTTCTTCCAAGCCAGCAAACTCAAAGTTTGAAGGTCATGCCCTTAAAATTTTACTTATGAGATTTCTTGGGTCTAAGAATGCTCGTTTAGCTGCATATTGAGTATCGATTCTAAGCTAATTTTGATTATGTCATCTACTTGTGTCAAAAGATATGGGTGATTCCAAAAAGAGCAGCAACGGAGTACATATGTAAATTTTAGGACGAAAAGACAGAATTTCAAGGAGACGGTCAGCAGTATTTTGAAATTTACTTATTGAATTATTAATATATTCAGAAATAGATCCATCAAAAATTGGATAGCCTAAAAGGTAAAGGGAATTACTGTTAACTATTTTAATATTTGGAGCCAAAATATTAAATTTTTGTTGAACGTCATTAAAATTTAAGTCGCAGTTATTTCTAAAAAGTTCGCATTTGCTAAAATTAAGCTCCAAACCAATGGCTTCAAATTTATTTTTGATTAAAAAAAAGTCCGAAAAAACAGTATCCACATCATTACCTAGGGTTCCATCATCCAGATACCAAACGTTGAATTTAGAATTAAAATTTTTGATTATCGGATTTATAGCCAAACTAAAAATTGCAGGCCCAAGGGGATCACCCTGTTGACAACCTACTTCCGAGGACAGTTCATTAGAACGATATAATAATTTAGTTGGGTCAGCATAATTGAGAAGAAGATAATTGTAAATTTCCGGTATATGTTGTTTTATTTCCGTTAGCAGGGTATCCCTATTTACCGAATTGAATGCATTTTTGACATCAATTTTGAGAAACACGTCAGGCTGTCCGTAAGTTAGGAAAGAGCGTAAGGCATGGACGGCTGCCTCGCACCCTCCTTTTACACCGAAGCCTAACTGTACGGGTTCAAATTCCGAATTTAATTTTGGTAAAATATGTCGAACAGAAATTTTGGAGGCCAGTCGTCGTAGTGTTGATCCAACAGCGATTGGTCTCACCCCTCCGTCCTTTTTGGTTAGGGCAATGAGATTCGCGCCGAAAAGAATGGGAACAATTTCTGGATTGACATTACCAGAATACATAAAGTTTATTAATTTAGTGATTGAATTTACAAGTTGCTCGCCTGCATCACCCACACAGAATGCGATGTTAAGTCTTTCAAATGTTGGGGTGAGATTCCATCCAAACCTGTAGCCGAACCTGGTTTAAAAGACAAAATGGCATTCGTTACATCTTTGTTTTGAATTTGAAGGCATGCATGCCCCTGCTGTTGGTGGGTCGAGATAATATGGGTTTACTGGAGCTGAAGGATGTTTTGTCCGTTAGGCCTGAACGGTGTCAGGAGTATCTGGTGATAGCACGTAATTGGAGAACAAAAGGCAAGCGGCAACTTTGAGATCTCCGTCACAGATTTTGTTTTCAATGAGTTTGTTGCGATTATGAGGGGTATCATGTTTTATTAGAGGTGCGGGAGAAGGCAAGGAGCTTACAGCACAGTTCTTCTTAATCTTTTGTGTCAAGGATAAATTCGATTCATCAGTTTTTATTATATGTAGTGAGCTGTATGTAAATAAAAATCGTTTCTGCCAGTCTTGAGTACAATTGCTTTTGTAACATTTCTGAATTAATTGTGACAAATGTGTAGCAACGATTATTCGAGCTCCTCGAGGGATTCTTTTAACTATTGGTATACTATTTTTTAAATGGTTTAAATATGTGTGGAAAGGAGTTGGATCGTTGGGTACAGAAGTAGGCGCACTCGGAATAATGGGATGGAAGTCTAAAGGTGAACTTTTTTGGCTGATACATCTCCTGTGTGTTTTTGTAGTGTGTATATTGAGGCCTTTCAAAGATTTGAAAGACTTGTTGCACTGTGTACATGTATGGGTCGCGTTCGACGTGCCATCACAAGATTGCGTCACGGACTGCATTCACAACAGATAAATGCATTCACAAAAAAGAATAACTTAAAACAAATTTAAAAACACAATAAAGTAACTTAAAATATACACTGAAAACATAAAAAAGACAATGTCAAAATATGAAGGCTGCTTGTTGTGGAAACAAGACGCATGCGTCGTTACGTAGGTGCGTCACAGGATAGTCTTGCAGTGGAAGAGACCTAGCGACGCATGTCGTCGCTAGGACAACCGATGGCGGCCTTAGCAACCGAGTCTGAACCCGCTTGTCACTTTTGTTATTATATTGATAGCAAATTATTTCTTATTGATCCACTCTTTAAATTTCACTTTTGTTGACTTTATTGGAGGATCAATGAAAAGATAACAATAGTGTAGCACACACTAAAATTGCTCAACACTTCAACAATATTTATATGAAAATTCAAACGATTTTTCCTACAAAATACAAAATAAATCGCGGAGCGCGATCGTAGATGTTCGACAGATTTAAAATTTTTAATTTTTAACTATTATATGTAATTTGAGTTTGTTATTGTGTGAGCACCGTCTTCATAGCTTTTTATAATTTTTGAAATTGACATGATGGTTGCTGTGCAGTTTGAGTATGTCATGCTCGCCTAAGTGTCCTGGCAGTGGTGGTGCATGTATCGGGTCGCCTTATTCCCTATAATACGGTTGAGTAGGGTGATGGCTGATATAAATGCGTCACACCCGTGAACGGGTGCCGTCAGTTGGGACTGGTCAGCTCATAGCTGTTATAGCAATTATTACAAATAATACTATTTATATGTAAGGCAAATTAAGTTCAGTCGACTGTTCTCACGTAACTCCGAAGGAACAATAAAAGTTTAATATTGTAAGCCATACCTGCATATTAAAATAGCAACCATTGAGTTTCTTGCTGGAGTCTTCATCATAAGGGTGGCTGCCTTTAAAACTGGCAACTAGAAACGCTCTCATTTTGATTTGATTTTGTTTCTTTTGTATAGAGTCATTACAATATGATTTGTTCAAATACCATGTAAATAAAACTAATGTAATTCCTGGCAGTTAGAAAAGAGTGGCCATGAGTTTTATTGCCAGGTTCTTCCTCAGGCTCTACCTATTGCGTTGCGAATCTGGCAGTAAATGTAAATGTAGAAGCATTAATCTTGACGTTTATAAGTGTTACTTTGTGACCTACATGAATAAAGATTTTTCACTTTCACTTTCTTCAAATTTATTCTTCTGTTAATTAAAGAAAAGCTTTGTGAAAAAGGTTATTATGCTGTTAAAGACTATTTGCAGGACAAAGACGCCTGGAAATTATCTGCTGGCAGAGTGAAATAATATTAAATTGTAAAAAGAACATCAAAAAAGCCTTCCTAAGTATCTTGCCGGTTCTTCTCAGGTGGGCCGCGTTCAGTACCGAGGGTAGGTATGACATTTTGTAAGCGCCGTTAAAATGGTCTATGAAAATAAAGACATTTTTTATCTAGCGAAAATCTGTTAATTTGGAATTACAAACAGACTCTTCACTTTTATTTATCTATATAGATTTGAACCTAGACAAAAAAAAAATATAAAGTAAATAAAATTACAAAATCCCCCTATGCCAAAATATAATATACTTGTAACAATTGTACACCTTACATTATTTTGAAAAATTACACTACGGGACCGATATTAACAAAAATAGCTAAGAACCATTACCAAGAAACGAGCTTTCAAATGAAAAAAACCGCATTGAAATCGGTCCGTCAGTTTGAGGGCGACGATGCCACAGACAGACACACTCACACACCGAAATCGACCTTAAACTTATAACACCCTTCTTTTTGCGTCGGGGGTTAAAAGAAGTAACTTTAAGCTTGTAAAAATGTAAGTCCCACTCCGGCCCAGATCCTGGGTACGGCAATGACCACAAAGCGTTCACCCATCCGTAACTAGCCATAGCGAATGTTACTTAACGCTGTGATTGCTTACAGAACACTAAATAAGTGCTGCCACGAGCGCTTCAATTAATTTCATATGAATTTCCATTTTTTTAAATAATATAGTGTAAAAGTTATTACAAATTATTTAGCACAATGATGCAATAAAAAGTGTGCAATCACTAATTTTGCAAGTTGAGAGGTCAAAGGTCAGGCTGAATCTTTAAGGAACTTTCTTTTTATTTTACAGGTAATTTATGACTAGCAAAAGGTGTCACTTGAAATTACTATTAACAAAAAGTACCTATGTGATCTAAGTAAACATAAATAAGCACATTGTAAATGTGTTTACATTTCCATTTTGCAGAGTCTTTTGCTACAAAGAACACGATCGACAGCTCATAGCGTTACTTACGTGACTCTGAGAAATGAGTTTTTAAATGGATTCTAAGCGCGTAGGATGTACTCGTAGCATCAGCAATGGCTAACAATGAAAGACTTGCATAGTTAACTTCAATACGATGCATCTAGTTTAAGTTTTGAAGCAGATCATTTAATTTTTATATTATACTAGCCCTGCTTTGCCCGTGTCATACTTCGAATCCCGTGGCACCCATTCAATCCTGTCGTTTATTAATTTTACAATAATGTATGAACATTTTCCATTTCGTTGATTACTTCTACACTGTCCAGTACGTCCGCACGACCCAGTCCAATTATAGTTACATGAAATTAATTTCTTTGCGCATTATTTTGATTTTGCTATATCTCCTAAGATATTAATTTAATTTGCAAGGTGTAAATGAACATTATACTCTTTAAAAAGATAATCTTTAAAGATCTAAGTATACATAGGGACAGACAGCGGGAAGCGGCTTTGTTTTATAATATGTAGTGATGATACAAGATGCGTCTCGCTAGAGAGATAAAATCAACACAACCGGTAAGGTCATTTACATACATACATACATATTGTCACGCCTTTTTCCCGAAGGAGTAGGCAGAGGCATAATAAATGCCCACATTTCACCTTATGCATTTTTGTCCCACGTAACAGGTGGTGAGCCCATTGCCGTGTTGAAAAGGACAGGCGCAGGCCGTGGCGACCTGCTGTTAAAATTGTTTAAGCCGCCCATAAGGCCTTCAACTTGGCTTAACGATTGCCATTTTATTGGCAACCGGGACCAATGGCTTAATGTGCCTTCCGAAGCACGGAACTGCGGTGGGTCTAAAGGGCCGAATAAATTTCATAAAATAAAATGTGTCTATTTAAGATGTTAAATTTGGAAGAAATTTTGAACCCGTTGCCTTTTTAGTGAGGTTGTAACAAAAAGCCTAAAAGGTCTTATGTGCTAGACACTAATTAGCACGACCAATTAAAGTCCTGGTAGTCTCGAACTGAGGTCATTTACAAGTTAATAAAAATCAATGTTAAAAAAGAAAGCTATCCACCCAGGAAAGCTTTTTATCAAATATGCGCTGACTTAAGCCATAAACCATACTAAACCGTAAACAATAGAAACCCTCACCTAAAAGAGAGTACATTTGTTGACTGACGCACTGGATATACTGGCAAAGTAAATCAATGATTTTTTAATATGAAATATTTTTATAAATATCTTCATATCTATACTAATAAAATATAAAAATTAAGGGTTTGTTTGTCTGTATGTTAATTTCATTGGTGGAACTCGCTAATCTCAGGAACTACTGGTCTCAATGGCTTTTTTTTGTGATGGATAATTTATTTATAGAGGAATGTTACATATCATCACGCTACTACCCAAGGAGTGCAGTGATCATTAATGTCAACAAATCGGGAAATTTTTGATATATCTTTGTAAAAGTAATAAGCGACGGGATTAAATCGGTGCGACGGGGGTTCGAATTTTGACGGGCGAAGCCGCAGAGCTAGTATATATATATATACGAGTATGTTCTGGGACACAAGTGACTTTCCCTCAGAATATTCAACTTGGCCGTAGAAGTTGAAACGTCTAATAACTGCTTATAGTGCATAGTCATTACTATTGCATAGTTAGCGACATTAGTAATGGTATTAGTAGCTGACCCGCCCGGCTTCGCCCGTGACATACTTCGAACCCTGTGGCACCCATTTAATACCGTCGTTTATTAATTTCACAATAATGTAAAAATTTTCCAAATTATTTGATTACTTCTCCACTCTCCAGTACGCCCGCACGGCCCGGTCGAATTATGGGTACACGAAATTTGTTTCTTTGCACATTATTTAGGATTTTGCTATATCTCCTAAGATATTCATTTAATTTGCAAGGTGTGAAAGGACAAAATAATCTTCATGAAAAGCTGAAGCCAATTAACGTAGTAAAAATGACAAGGATTAATAACGTATTTGTGTAAATAGCCTTTAAATCACGGCTTGTTTTTTAAAGTATTAAAATGTTTTTTTTTAATCTTTATTTTTTAAAGGGACTTTTATCCAACATGTACATGTCAGAAAATGAATATATTATGTTATCCTTAAAATATAGACATATACCGTTGCGGACTTTTTTGTATACCTATATTAGATAAACAATTCCACTGTACATTATTTTTTTATATCTCAAAGGGTTTAGGCAGCGTTTTCGTTGAAAGCACCCAGACGGCTTATTTTTTCCGACACCCCCTACAAATATAGCTATAATTTAGTGAATGTTTACAAAACAAACAAATTATACATAAAAACCTTCCTTAGGAATCACTTTATCTATTAAAAACACCGCATCGAAATTCATTGCGTAGTTTTAAAGATCTAAGCATACATAGGGACAGACAGCGGTAAGCGACTTTGTTTATAATATGTTGATGATGTGTCTGCAGTTGAGTGTGAGTTTGTGTGGAAGTCTGCACCAAAAAATCAAGAATCTGTACTAATATAATAAAGCTGAAGTGTTTGTTTTCTAGGTTGAACGCGCTGATATCAGGAACAACTGTGGATTTGAAAAATTATTTTTGTGTTAGATAACCCATTTATCGAGGAAGACTATTGGCTATATATCATCAAGCTACTACCCTGGAGAGCAGAGTCGACAAATCGGGCAATTTTATATGCAATATTATAGAATATATATTCGACGGGATTAAATAGGTGCAACGGGAGTTCGTGGTATGTCACGGGCGAAGCCGGTCACCTACTTAAATTTTGGTAATATTTACCTTATATTATACCTATTATTTTTACTTAGAGCCGAGCGTGTAAAAAAAAATGTAGTAAGAAGGCACGCATAAATATTACCAAAAGGGATTACATTGGTAAACTCGACGGTACACGGGTAAGTAAAAGAAAACACGAGTACGATTTTGTCCTAAAGAAACACTCAACACCCATCACATCAATCTAATTTTTAATTAACAGAAATACTATAATAATCACGTCTCTTACGAGGAGAGCAACCTAAGTGACATACATACAGATAAATAAAATTGAAGTGTCTGTTTGTGCGTAAATCCAAATTAACAACCTTTTACTAAAAGCATTTGAAAATTAAAAAATTAAAAATCTCTGTCTGTTTGTTCTGGCTATATCTCTGAAAATGCTGCACCGAATTTAACGGATCTCTTACTGGCAGATAGCTGATGTTAAAAGGAGAAACTTATGCTACATTTTATCCATGTATCCCGACGGGATCAGATACTACGTGCGTGAAACTGAATGGTCTCTGCTAGCTACAAATATTATATTTCAACAAAAGTATATAAGTCCAACCCTTACAGGCTGTCGTCAAAAAGATAAACCTGTCGAATATCTCCGTCGCGTTAATCCATGTCAAACGCCAAAAGATCATAAAGAAAATTTGCATAAAATTTAGTCGATTTGAAGGGAATTTGCGGGTGACGTCGGATTTTTTATGCGCGCACATTAGGGGCCATTACTGAATACCGACTGCCCACGCCCGCTGAAATAATATTTTTCAAGCTGTTGAGTTGCTTTTTATTTTGCAATTCACGGGCAAATGAGTTCGTAAAACGTAAATAAATCTTTCACTGTCCTGGGTTAGAAAGTAGATACCTACTTTAAAAATTCCCGCCTTTATCCCCGAAGGGGAGGCAGAGGTATTCTAAACGCTCACATTTCACTGCAAGCATTTATGTCCCACATAATAGGTGGCGAGTCGTGTTGCCGGGTTGAAAATGGACAATTTATGGCGACCTGCTGTTGAAATTTTCGAGCCACCTATAGGGCTTCAACTTGACTTAAAAGTCCTAGCAGGGTTGTGGACCCACAGCATACGCTCGCCGTGTGTATGACTTGGAACGGGCTTCGCAGTCACGGGAACGTTAGGCTGACTCAATTTCTGCCGGCCGTGGTGCGAACCATGACTGGCAGCCGACATTGTAGAGCCGCGCCGACATTGTAGAGCCGCTGTCGCCTTCTTCGTGAGGTGATGGCGGCAAAAAAGTGGCGAGTGCGGTAGCAAGCAGGACCCATGCTCCTGTTCCGCCGGCAAGCTACGGCGCGCCCCCGACTAGTTTACGGCCGTGGGTGGGGTGTAGTGACCCCGCTCACAATGGCCTTTTGACGGCTAGCACCCCTAGTGTTCCGGGGTGCCTTCTAGTGCTCGCTCGAACGCTCTCCACCTCCTGTTCTCAGAGAGACGTCGATGACGGCTCGAAACGGGCACAGGCTAATCTCCTCCAGAAGATCGTGGAGGACAGTACATCTGGGCCCCGAGAAAAGCCCGAGGGCCGGGAATCACACACACCGTTTCAGCTGCCCCTGCAGTAGGAATGACGGCGAGTAAATGCCTTCTCCATGTACACAAAAAAAATCTTGGCTTAACGACTGCCATGTTACTTGCAAACCGGGACCAATGACTTAACGTGCCTTAAGAAGTACAGAAACGCTAGTGAATAGAAATGCCACAAAGAGAAATCGCCCATTCAAGGACCGGACGTAGCGAAAGTCTTAACGCAGTGATCTTTTACAGAACACTGAGTTAGCGGGGCTACGAGCTCTTCAACTTTGTTTTTTTGAACTGTGAGTATTCTGTATTGGGAAAGAAAAGCCCCATCACATTCTACTGCGTTGCATCTACTACCTTAGTGGTGCCAGTGTTTGCACAGCCGTTACTGAAGTTTTGAGTTCGAATGCTGAGTCGAACCAAATATTTTCGGACTGCCTCGACGGCGCAATGGTGAGTTTGATTACTGAGTCGGAAAAAATATTTGTGTGATCCACAAATGTTTGTTTCGGAGTTTGAGTGTTTCCTAAGTATTATGTGTTTCACTGTTATTTTGTATCTTTTCTTGGTGTACAATAAAGTATTCAATAAATAAATAAAATAAATATTTAGAAATATATAAATATTTTTTCTCAAACATGCATGGTAATACTGTCATTATTTCGAAAATAGAATACGCGAAGTATCGCATTTACGGAAAGGGAAAATTAAATTCATTGCTGGAGTGTTTTTTGAATTTAGAACATTACAACGCTCCAGCAATGTTGTATGAAACGGCGTACTGAGTATATTAGATACTTTTTTTTTTTTAACTAGTCGACATCACAGGTGACCCAAGAGCTGGCAGCTACCTCGGACAAAGAATCATCAGAAGAGCCTTGCCTAAAGGGACCTCTTTTAATAATATATTTTAGCTATGTATCATATTTTTAAGGTTATATTTAATGTTAATATTAAGTTAAGTTAAGTATGTATTATTTGTCATATTAAATATTAGCTGATAATACCTACATAGGTAGGAAATAAAGGACAATGTATTAAATCGATGAGACTACTAAGTGCCCTTTTTGATTGAATCTCTTTTATCATTCTTCTTCAGCGGACGCTTTCTGTGAGTATATTATTTCGAAAATA
Organism: Thumatha senex; assembly: GCA_948477245.1. NCBI lineage: Eukaryota > Metazoa > Arthropoda > Insecta > Lepidoptera > Erebidae > Thumatha > Thumatha senex. Next base: position 12,551,709 of record OX419743.1, read on the forward strand.
AGTGCATTTATCTGGTTTTATGTCATTGAGTTAATATACGTACTACGTACACAATATTAACAGAAATAAAAATGTGTGGGAGTGGTGAATTCTGGGACATAAAAGTTGTGTCAACGTGCTATAAACAATAAATAAATATTCTGGGACACATTTTCACACAGCACAATCTAGCCCAAACTAAGCTATAATATTGTGCTATAGGATCTAGACAACTGATAAAGAGACTTAAATATTTCTAAATACATACCTATATTATACATGGATACACCCAAACTTAAAAACAAACATTATGGATCACACAAGAATTTGTTCTGACCCGGGAATCCAACCCTAGAGCACAGCGCGGCAGCCGCATATACTATTTTTTATTTAGTTTTTCATCTTGCTGCGTATAATCCACTAAAGGGAAATCAAAAATATTTTCTTCTTCTAGTAGGTAATTCTCCAATATGGCTAATGTAACTTTTAATATAAATAAAATGTATAATACTTTTGTTTTATTTCCATGCATTCTTTACCTATTTCTCGGCCTTTGCAATAATGTACTATTAATTATCATTTGTCTGCTTGCTAATCCGCATTAGTCTTCATTTAAACAATTCGTTAGGAAGCGAGTGCTATCATGTATTGTACCGTCGAGCTGCGTCAAAGGAACTTGCTGTTGGATTCACTTGAACGAACTTTATACAACAATAAAATCATTTGAGAAATCAAATGATTTTATTGTTCTCTTAATTCATTGGTAAGCACCTCTTCATTTAAAGATTTTTAGTAATGTAAAATGGTACTTATCTGCATTCTTGTTTTACCTACGATCTATGTAAACGTCTTATTTCAATCAATTTCAAAATTCAATGATACGAACTATTTCAAGAAATCTCTGTAGTTATGTCTGCATATATTAAATAGCATCCGAATTGAGAATAAGCTCAAAAGGTTTCAGGATATAAAGTTTTCACTAAAAATCGATAACGTGAGTACGCTCACAGAGGAAGCTCTCAGCGACCGTCAAATCCACATGTTATACCCAATATCCGAATATCCGGAGACGGTGGCGGGAATATCTCCTGGCGGATATGTGCTGAACTCGTAAATTATACTGGAAACGACCTGAAGGTGTGCGCAAAACACGTACCTACTTAGTTTGTTCGGGGATCGGAAATATATATTCTATCAAAGTTTATATACTATCAAAGATAATATAATAGTCCTACATAATACTAGTACCTCTATCAAGTACGACGTAACTGTGACTGTGTGAAGTTACTGAGACGTAAGGTTTTATTTATAGGTATAACAGCTACTGTCGTGACTTAGCCCGCGTGATTGTTATAGAACACCACGTTATTGTTGTTGGTAAAACCAATTACAAAGGCTCCAATTGTATTGAAAACCGTCTTTGGACCTACCGTCTGGACACACACAATTTTTTTTTTAATAGGTCCAGCCGTTTTTGAGATTCTTTTCTGAAGAAAAATCTCTTTATCTACGTTGAGAGAAATTTTATAGCTGTAAAAATAATCATCACGGTTTTTGGGAACATGCCATGTTGTTTTGAAGTGAAACTTCTTTATCATTTTATAAAATAAAATAAATGAATAAATATCTATCTCGCCTTCTCCCCGAAGGGGTGGCAGAGGCATATTATATGCCCACTTTTCACCGTGTGGATTCCTGTCCCACGTAATAGGTGGTGAGCCCATTGCCGTGTTGAAATAGACAGACGCAGGATGTGACTACCTGCTGTTGAAATTTTTCAAGCAGGCCCATAAGGCATTCAACCAGGCTTGACGACTGCCATTTTACTGGCAACCGGGACCAACGGCTTAACGTGCCTTCCGAAGGACGGAAACGCTCGCAAATGTAAATGCCACAAAGTGGTCACCCATCCGAGGACCAGCCATAGTGAAAGTTGCGTAACTCAGTGATCGTTTACAGAACACTGAGACCGCGGGGCCACGAGCGCTTCTATCATTTTATAGATGTAAAAAAATGTCTTAAAGAAGTTTCACTTTTAAGTTTTTACCTGTTTTTTTTTTACGTTTGGAAATCCCCTCGGATGTCATGCCGGACTCGAACCGACTAAAACCAAACGGTCCCTGCCTATCTGTCCATTGCCGGACGCCCCGGATAACTCCTCGGAAAGATGTCCCAGTGCTCCCGGCAGACTTTGGCCTCACCTAGGGTTCTGGTGTTATCCCGCTTCTTTGGGGGTTGGTTCGGGTACTATCCCGCTTCTTAGGGCATGAGGTGTGCGTGAAATTTTCACGTCATGCCGACGTCTTGGGCCTGCTTCTGTAAGGACGGCCAGCGGCCCACCCGCCGTCCTCAGGCCTTCGGTCATGGAGGCCGGTAGTCTTGGGCGAAGACAAGTCTGCGGCGTTGTCGCCGCAGACTGCGGAACTCGGGTGGGGGAGTCCTCTCCGTTCCCTCTCCGCTGCCTCTTTCGCGAGCATAACCTGCTCGCAGAAGGACGCAGCGGCGTCCCACTTGCTCCCGCTGTAGACCACGGCTTGCACCATGGTTTCCAACTAGAGAATGTCTACGCCCAGACTCGCCACGAGCATACTTACGAGCATCTGCGAAATCCCCATGGTTGCCATGGCTCCTCTCCAACCACTCATCCATGACCGGTCTGACCGCCCCGATTGTGGCGTTTCCCCACCTTGGTTGCTCAAGTCGCACCTTCCATGTCTCCATGAGTTCCTGTCGGAGATACCTATGGCCCCGCTGCCGCGCCTCCTTTCGCCATTTGGATCTATATCTATTTAAATAATGACTCACTTCTTACCTGTTTACTCTGGAACACACACATATTTTTTTAAAAGAAAAACAAACAACTGTTGAGAATGCGTATATCTGAGATTTCAGAGATGAAATTTAGATGTCAGATTTAGATTTTCTCCATCCAAAAGTTGCGAATTTGCTTTTTAGTCATATGGCCGCCCTTAAACATTTTTTATAACTTTTATCAAACATTCATTTAAAGAGTAAATTAATGTTTTATACTCGTACTGGAGTGCAATGAAGTTTGTTAAACAATTAACTTCTACAGGGTTGATAATGGTAATTCAAACAATTTACAGAAACTTTGAAATTTGGTAGTACTCTTCTTTATCTCAGCGTCTAGTTGCTTCCAAACCCTTCTTGGATCTGGACACCGGGTACTATTTTTATTATAAGCTAGGAGCAGCCATGACTGGCGTCTGACCTCCATAACCTGCCTACGGCGGAGCTGGTGCAACACTTACATAAGAGGATTGAATGAAGACTTTGCTGTGGTAATCCTAACGCCAACCTACAGACAAGCTTATGCCCCTCAGACAATTCCAACTTCTCATATAGTGGTTGTAAATGGTCACGTCTGGCCCTGGCCACAGCTCTCTTAGTGGCGAGCTTTGCACCCTGTATGCGTCGCGATCTTCTGGAGATCCTGACGCTTGCCACTTTTTAAAGAGGGCTTTCTTCTCCTTCTGGATTGTGTCGTCACACCGCCAAGTTTCCTTGTCACATTTGCATCCACCCTTAGGCTCACCGAGCACCACCTTCGCCGTTACAAGGATAGCCGCCTGAATCCTGTTCCAGTACTCTTGGACTGGGTTTCCTTCAATGTCGATGCACTTGTCACCGACAGCTGAGGCGAACTCCTGAGACCTAGCTTCATCAAGCAATCACCTTCTGATACGGCGCTGGCACCACTCGATGTATTTGCCTTTGCCTTTGAGCTTCACGCAGAAGTCCATGAGAAGTTGACGGTGTTGTGCAGTGAGACTCTCTCTGGATATGAGTATGTAGTAAGGTAAGCTTAGTGAGTAGGAAATTATTGATCTGAGTTGTGTGTCTCCCCCTCTGGTAAGTAGGTAATGAGATGTTCGGATTTCTTTTTGAAATACGTGTTCACAATGGCCGGATCGGCAGCCGCTTTTTTCTCGAGTTTCTCTTTCAGCATTGTGGGTGCCGTATCCTAAACCACCATGAACACGCTCAAACTCCACATGACCGGTTAGATCGCCGCCTAAAACGATTCCCTGTGTCAACGGAATGCTCCGAAGCACTCTCTGGAGTTGACCCCATAACGACATCTTATCGGCATCGCTACCACCGGCCTCTGGCGCGTAGGCACTTATCAGGTAGGTATTAATCCCATCGATAAGCACCCTCACGATCATAAGTCGGTCGCTACAGCGTTTTACCACCAAGTTGCCGCTATGCAGTCCCTCGGAGAGCACCACAGCCACCCCGTTCTTCCCAGCAGATGCACCCACATAATACAGCTTGTAGCCCTTCTGCAAAGGCCAGGCTCTGTGGCCTTTCCATCGAGTCTTCTGCAGGAACGCGCGCCACGCCCACACTATGCCTGGAGAGTACTTCGGCCATCTCAATTGCACGCCCAGTCAGCGTTCTAATGTGACACGTTTAAGGATACACTTGCTAAAACCCAGTTGGTGGTCGGTGAAGCTCGGTGTGAGTTTCAATGGAGTTGAACATAAAACTTTACTTACTGGAAACGACTACTGGCCAGGGTTAGCAATTGGATCATCTTATCGTACCTTAGGAAATAGTTATTTAGATTTCATAACAACTACACCATAAAACTTTAGAAAATGATAGGTGTAATTAAGGATTAGCATAGAAACACTTAAAGCCAGCTAACCAGTGTTCTGTAAATGATCACTGCGTTAAGCATCTTGCGCTATAGCTGGTCTTGAGATAAGTGAATAAATACGAGTTGAAGGCGATATAAGCGAATTTTAAATTAAAGAAGCAGATACGGGTTGGGGCTAACTTTAGCCGTGCTGGTCTACACACGGCAGCCCTAGCCCACTTGCCACAGGAGTCGGGCGGTGCTCCATTTTGCGGCGGCGCCCTATTCCTAGTTGCAATCTTATTGTGCCTTACTATTTTTGTTTCGGCAGGTGACTTTTATGAGAGCGACGCCCTCAGATCTCCCAACCCCAGCGGGGAAAGTTGGTGAAAGTGAGAAGGTTTGGGTTAGAAAGGCGTACCTAAGGTACGATCCAAGTTTTATAAGTGTAAAAGGTAAGAGGAAAAAATTAGATAACGAAGGCCAAAATATCCAACACTCAAGTTTTGTGTTGAAGTAAGTACAGGTAACAAGAAAAAAAGACACCATTCAAGCACACGGGTTATGTTAGCGGTTTAGAGCAAACACATAATGTTTTAGAGTTTTATGTTATTGGAATCAATTTATTCATATATAAGGTATATATGAGGGAAAAATAAACATTTTAAGAAACCCTCATAACGTCACTTGTGTCATTGAACAAACTAAGTATAGGTATAACAATTCATTTGAACATTTCACCGAAAATTCTAACAGGTTGGCGTATGAGCTAAATTGGCTCCCCAATTATAATAATACTTTCTTTGCCAAGCCAAATGAAAAAAAATCTAAATTAAAGTCTCATAAGTATCGCAAATATATTATATATACGAGTAGGCACCTACTCTGACTTACAAATACGTATACCTACACATAAAAAATAAAGCACCTATCTCGTCTAAATTCCACGCAAGTATCTGACGTGAAATTGAATTAGACCCTCCAACGCATGGTATCAAAATCCTTCATTTTGTCAATCTTGGCGACAACATAGGTATAAGTATATAAAAATCTGAAGAGCCGTAGCAACCCATACCTACATACAAATCTTATTTGAGCTCGTGGAAACGAAATTCGTCGAAATTCGTTCGTTCGTGTGGTTTTATTGCCTATACCTGTATCCTTAGCTACGTCTACTATCAATAAGTAAACAGCATTCCGTCAAAATATACGAATTTATTCACAACTAGCGGACACCTAGGACACCTAGCGGCTTTACCCGCGTAGTGTTCGTTCCCGTGGGAATACGGTGAAATAATCACTATTATTATAAAACAAAGTCGCTTTTCGCTGTCTGTCCCTATGTATGCTTAGATCTTTAAAACTACGCAACGGATTACGATACGGTTTTTTTAATAGTTAGATTTTTAATAGTTATTCTCATAGAAGGTTTTTATATATAATTTGTTAAGTTTTTGTATATATTGACCAAATTATTAAGCGGTAATTTGAAGGCTTTTTACACAAATATGCTATTAATCCTTATTATTTTTACTACGTTAGTTGGCTTCAGCATTTCATGAAGATAATTTTGTCCCTTTACACCTTGCAAATTAAATGAATATCTTACGAGTTATCGCAAAATCAAAATTAGGCGCAAAGAAATTAATTTAAATCGACCGGGCTGTGCGGGTAGGTAGGTACCTAGGTACTGGAGAGCGGAGAAGTAATCAATGAATTTGGAAAATGTTCATACATTATTGTGAATGTGCAATTATTAAACAACAGGATTAAATGGGTGCCACGGGGTTCGAAGTATGTCACGGGCGAAGCCGGGCGGGACAGCTAGTATGTTATAAATTACTTCTTATAACATCAGCTATCTGCCTGTAAAAGTCCGGTTGAAATCGGTCTACTTATTAGCTTGTTTGACCAATTTCACATTGAACAGATTTTATTTATTTTTATTGTAGTAATATAAATAGTAATAATATCCCTATTATTTTTGATAACTGTGACTGCGGAATAAGTCAATGGGTAACAACATTTTATGTATTTGTTTACGTAATGGTATCAAACGAAGGGTTGTTGAGATATAATGAAAATGAAACGTTACACTAAATAAAATATGGCACATATTAGTGTTATTTTATTAAATATTCTTTGTTTGTCAATCATGCCTTATCCCGGAAGGGGTGGTAGAGGCACATTATACGCCCATATTTCACCGTGTGCATTTCTGTCCCACATTATAGGTGATGAGCCTATTGCCGTGTTAAATACACAGACACAGGTTGTGGCTACCTGCTGTTGAAAATTTCAAGCCGCCCATAAGGCCTTCAACTTGACTTAACGACTGCCATATTACTGGCAACCGGGACCAAGGGCTTCGCGTGCCTTCCAAAGCACTGTATTATTAATTTATTTATAGGTTCAAAATACACTTTTAAACAGTAAAGTCCAATTTTTTACTCACACAAGAAAACTTTGCATAGAAATAAAATTCGATAAAATAATACATAGACTTTTAGAAAATTACGCTGGATCCCTGATATGGTGGAAGAGTGTCTGCAGAATACAAATCCGAGGTGATGAGCCTATTGCCGTGTTAAATACACAGACACAGGTTGTGGCTACCTGCTGTTGAAAATTTCAAGCCGCCCATTAGGCCTTCAACTTGACTTAACGACTGCCATATTACTGGCAACCGGGACCAAGGGCTTCGCGTGCCTTCCAAAGCACTGTATTATTAATTTATTTATAGGTTCAAAATACACTTTTAAACAGTAAAGTCCAAGTTTTTACTCACACAAGAAAACTTTGCATAGAAATAAAATTCGATAAAATAATACATAGACTTTTAGAAAATCACGCTGGATCCCTGATATGGTAGAAGAGTGTCTGCAGAATACAAATCCGAGGTGATGCCTGACCAATTTCTCGAGAGCTCTCGTATCTTTTCAAAGCACCCCCTTACGTTCGTTACAATACGGAATCGAGGGAGAAGGAAGTTCTACAAACGCTGGACGCTAGACTAGGCCGGCATGTCGACCACCTGAGATTTCAATTTTGCGATGCTGAATAATTTTTCCTATTTCATCGTTCCGTTGTTGAACTTATCAACATAAAGCAATACCAGAATTGAGAAGCAATATGATCCGTTAATTTAAAATTTCATTGTCCAGCACTTCATGTAAACTACGGCTTATTTTAATCTTTTAATGAAATATATGAGCGCGCAAAAAATTGGTAGAATGCCATCGGTAGCTACGCCGTCAATGGGTTTTACTTATATAAAATTTTCGAGATGACCAGAATGTATTCAGGCTTGTGATTACCTTATGTCGAACCGAACTATTTGGAATATAAATCTGGGACGGCATCCTTTGTTTACAACTGATACACGAATCACTAGAATAAAATTAATAAAGACATTTGTAGGTATATATATATCTGTCACTTTTATATAATATTCCGTCCATTCTTTTTATAAGCTTATTTCATTTCAGGCCGGCTTTGCATGTTAACTTCAGAAGCTTTCAGCTTTCGACTTGAAGAATTTTTATCCGTCACTTCTATAAAATATTCCATTCATTTTTTTTTATAAGGTTATTTTATTTCAGGCCGGCTTTGCATGTTAACTTCATAAGCTTTCAGGTTTCGACCTGAAGAATTTTAGTGCACGTATTGAACGAATCTTTGTTTACAACGAATTCTAGGTATAGCTATAATATAAATACAGACATTATGGACGAAACCCTTCCCCATCACCGTCGGGGTACACCAGGGTTCGGTCCTTAGTCCGCTTCTGTTCAGTGTAATATTAGACGAATTGTCGGACAGCATCAGAAACCCACATGAGCAGCCTCCATGGTTGCTCATGTATGCTGACGATATTGCGCTGGCAGACGCGGACAGGGGCAGATTGGTGCGACGTGTAAAGGCGTGGAAGGAGACGCTTGAGAACGGCGGTCTGAAACTAAATGTGGCGAAGACCGAGTACTTGGCAATAAACTCGACAGATCCCACATCCGTCCGCATAGGCGGTGATTTGGTCGAGCGCACGGACCAGGTTAAATACCTGGGATCTGTTTTTCACACGTCCAGTGACATCGGTTGCGATGTCAAGTCACGCATTGCTGCCGCGTGGGCCAAATGGCGGGAGATGACCGGTGTCATTTGTGACCCTAAAATGCCGATCCGGTTGAAGGGACAGGTCTACAAAACCATTATTAGACCTGTCCTTTTACATGGCAGTGAGACGTGGCCGATATTGGAGCGACACAAGCAGGAGCTGCGTGTCACGGAAATGAAGATGCTGCGGTGGATGTGTGGGGTCACGCGGATGGACCGCGTGAGAAACTCTCGCATCCGCGGCAGCCTTCACGTCCGTGACATTGCAGACAAGTTGCAAGAGTGTCGCCTTCGTTGGTATGGTCACGTCTTGCGGCAACCGCCGGGCTACGTAGGTAACAAATGTCTGGCCATGTCAGCCCCGCCGGGTCCCGGTAAAAGGGGAAGACCCAAGAAGTGCTGGCTTGACGTCGTAAGGGATGACATGCGTGCCAATGGTCTCACTACAGGGGATGCCGAAGACCGTGCGAAGTGGAGAAGAAAATGTAGGAAAGCGGACCCCGGGCGTCGCGAGACGCAACTGGGACAGACGCTCGGATGATGATGATGATAAATACAGACATTGGAAAGTAGGTACTATCCGCCACTAATAAAAATATTTTGGTTTTAAAAAACCTTTTAAAACTTATATTATTCCAGGCCGGCTTTGAATCTTTAGAAGATCTCAGGCCCCGACCTAAAAGAATGTTTAGTGCACTTATTGAGCTAATCTTGTTTACAAAAGATTCCAGGTACACGAATCATTTTTTAACAAAATAAATGCAGACATTTGTAGGTACTTTCTGTCACTTATAAAATACACTGCTGTTTCTCTGTTTGGAATAAAGCCAAGTGGTTTTATCTGTTGGCTATCCCGCACATTCACCACAGACAATATTTTATAGTGACGCAACTAAAAAATCTAGCTATATTCCATATTTTTTCGAAAACCGTAAGACATTCCCATTACATTAGATATTCGTTCTCCTTTCTTATTTGAATAATTCACCGTTCCAGACTCGGGTGACAGAAATAATGATAAGGAGAAACCATTAGCGTGATTGCAACAAAATATTCCACTTTTAAGCAAATCTTTTTTTTGCAAATTTACTGAACCCCAGATTTATTTTCCAAATAGTTATTCTGCATGAAATCAAGAGGATTCCACTACTATAAGTACGTTTGTCATTGCAAAATGTAATTTAAAAGAAAGTAAATATCTTCATCTTCCGTCTTCCCATCTTTATCTTCCGTCTTCCCGGTTTCATACAAACCCTACATGAAGCCCTTAGGTTGACGTCTGCTTTGATTAAATGCTAGAGATTGTTGTGATTTGGTTTGGTCGCTATTGTTGGAAGCTGTCTAACAGTTACAGCCGCTCTTAGAGCAAGGAAATCGTATGGGACCCAGTTCATTTGAAACCCAGACTAACTATATCAATCAAATAGACAGTCCATTGCTAGACATCTACCTCTCCCAATCAATTTGGGAGGGTGATTAACCTTACTATACCACGCTGGCTATACGGGTAAGTACAAGGTTTTGCTTCGACTTTGCCATCTTTTTGTCCGTTAACCACGGCGCTCCACTTGTCGGTGATAATGTCTTGAGCCCCAAAGATCTCGATAGGTCCCCATTGCACCTTACAATGAAAGGAATACGTACGACTAGTGTTCTGAAGAGTTCTTCAACCTAATCCCACCCTCTCCTTTTCGATCCTGAACAACGCTTGCTGGGCAGAGGTGCCACTCTCTTACAGTGGTGAGAATTTTTACCAGAACTGAGCGATTTAAAAGATCCGTTTCATTGTCGAACCATAAAAACATGGAACGTTCTACCAGTCAACATGTTACGTTTCCCTCCTCTCAGAACCTCGGGTTCTTCAAGCTGAGCATGAACAGGCACATCATTGGCCGCCTATTTGAATGCCACTGTCTATAGCCTTGTGGACTTTGAGAGTGGCCCTTAATTCGACAGGTTTCGCAATGGCTTTCCATCTAGCATTAGACGTTCTCGTTTTGGCGAGCTAAAAAAAGCAATCCAAATAAGTGGTTTGTTGTACACTTGCCTGTAGATAATGAATCAAAGCTTATAAACCAGTTAAACTCTAATCTATCACTTAAGGACGCGTCGAGATGATAAAGGTGAAAATATTATTTATAATGTCGAGCTGACGAAGAAAACAGGAACATCCTCGACTCGTATTCCCCTGCGAAGCGAAGGGATTCTTAAGTGAACTGACTTATTGAGATAAATGGTTCGCCGAATGTTCCCCACTGTTCCCCAGTAAATTTGTACGGACTTTCAGACCCATCGTGGTTCGATTTCGTATAAATCGAAATTCTCGTATTACATTTTTACATTTTCTACCCTCTCGGTTACAAACTGCGGTAAATCATTTGAACTGCCAATTTCGGTCGACGGTGGTCATTTTTGGTAGATTTGAAATATGTTTATTGAATTTTCCCAATTCTTTTTACATTGTTTTTAAAATAAGTTCAAACCTAAAATCCGACATTTTTTTTATTTATTTAACTTTCTGCACAATATTGAACAAAGGCGAACTTAATGCCGTAGGTATTCTCTACCAGTCAATTTCGGTAAAATCACAGCCGAAAGATCGTAGGTTTTCTCTCTTTATACTGTGGTATGGAAACTATGGAAAGATAGGTTGGCTAAAAATAGCTTGAACGATAGGCTCTTGTTAGAAAGAGATCGCTATAGTATTACGTGAAGATTAATGGCGGATTAATGGCAACTGCATTGGAACACTTCCATCAAAAGACGCCATCTCTACCAGTTTTTCCCCGACTTTCGTGAATATCATGGCTGGAGTAATTCAAATAAGTAACTTCTAGCGAAGTGAACTACATACTTATAAGCTGGTCGAGTCACCGTTCTGTTAGTGTTCAACAGTTGATTCCAAATATGGTTAAACTGCTCATGCAAATATACCAAAAAACCTACAAACTTTGCGAGTGTAGAATCTAGCGACAGGAGTAGGTAAATTTTGATTCTAAAAAATTAAAATGTTTGTTATAATTAAATACCATCAATGTTACGAGTATATCAATTCAAATCAGAGTATCGCAGTCCACTGATAGAAGTAGAGCTCTCCCTATTTGCCCAACACCTATTCCTCCGGCTTAAGCAAACAGAACTAGATCTGATCGAATCTAAGTTCAACATCATGAGTCCTATTCTTATTTTGTCTATTTATTCTTCTCTTGTTAATTAAATCTAAACAAATTTATTATAATAAAAAAATGTACCTTATTTTATAACCTGAAGCGCTCGTGGCCGCCGAGTGATCGTTTACAGAACACTGAGTTAGCAGAACTCAGTGTTCTGTAAACGATCACTGTGTTAAGCAATTTCATTATGACTTCCATTTCATAGTGATTCTGGGCTTACCACTTGGTATGTGGGACAAAATACACACAGTGAAATGTGAGCTTCTAATATGCTTCTGCCACTCCTTCGGGGGTATAGGAATTTCTGATAATTTTATAACTGTCAAAAAAAAGTATAAGTGTTGCTTCTTTTTTCACATATTCATGCATTATCGTCTACTTATGAGCTTTGGTCCAAATCACAAGTATTGTATAGCTTTTTTAAACAAATAATAAGTATCTAGATTTTACAACAAGTGCCAAAAACGAACCATTTTTATCCGAGATTTTTAGCTGGTAGTAATGTTGAGGATAAAATGGTTTTGTGGACGAGTTATACCTAATCTCTGCTTTTCACTTCGATTACGAGGAAAGTGCTAATTTGTGCAGGATTTAGGCTGCAAAAAAACTAATTTTGTGCATAAGTGCACAAAATCGTTTGTCCGAGACTTTTAGCAACCCGAGCCGAAGGCAGGGGCTGATAGTAATGTCGAGGATAAACAATTTTGTACACTAGCGCACAAAATTCGATATTTTGCAGCCTATATCCTGCACAATACACTTTCAGAATATGAAAAGTGAAAAAATATTTTAGCAGGAAAATTAAAATCAATTACAAAATTCCATCCTGACAAACATACATAAGTTAATAAAAAAAACAGTATTACGATGAGATACTCAAAACGAAATAAGTGATTGAAAGTACCCTGGATGTGACTTAAAGTAAATACCTTAAGTCATACGTGATTACGGGCGGGTGGCCCCGGGTGGTATGGGGCTCGAAGCGAACCACGTTACACAGGAATGCAGAAAATGTGTTCTGTTTTATTAGAGAGGCCAATAAATTCAGTACGTGACCCGACGCCATGGATCACTCTCGAGATCATGTGAAAAAATATTCTCTTCGCAACCTTTGGCTCTGACTTGTGCTCAGGTATCTAAGCATTTATTTACTCGAAACAAAATAGGAAGGTACATTTTAAGCAATAAAAACTGATGCTGAAATAATATCATAAGCTGTTAATGAAATATCGTCTAAGTGTTAAAAAATGTGAAAATATCAAGCTTGAGTTATTCAATGAAAACGAACAACCGTCAGTATTCATAATTACAAGCTACCGGACTTTTTAAAACATTCTTATCAAATATAAAAATTAAAATGCCAACTCAATGCTATACAATTCAAATTTTATTGTTTTAGAAATAGGTATACGACAGCTGTGTTTCGATATCAATGATAGGCTATGATAGGTATATGAGGTAGGTATGGTTTGTTTTTCATATTTGTTAGGATCATTTTGAACAGAATGGTCGTCTCTAAATAATTGATACTGACTCTCTATATAATTGGTACCTATATGATGCTATGTATTTCTTTTGTCTTTATATTATTAAGAAGTAACTAACATTCTAACATCAAGCCGTAGTCGGAATCAGAACAATTTAATAAAAACAAGCTTTTATTTAAATGCGCTAAAATCATAATTTGATACCATACATATATTGTTACGCCTATATGTATTACTAGCTATCCCGCCCGGCTTCGCCCGTGACATACTTCGAACCCCATGGCACCCATTTAATCTCGTCGTCGTTTATTAATTTCACAATAATGTATGAAGTTTTTCCGATTGAATTATTCGTTGATTACTTCTTCGCTCTCCAGTACCTACCTACGCCCGCACGGCCTGGTCGAAATATGTAAATATTATCTACATAAACTGTACTTAGTGAAATAATTAATTTTGATAAGGATTAATAGCATGAGTAAAATAAACGCGTTTAAATGTATTCCAAAAAAAATTCAAGATTTTTAAATAAAAAAATGGTTGTTGTATAGTGTGTCGAAGACTTTTTTGCAGATATTTATAAGATCTACAATTAATTAGAACATTTTATGGATCTATCTTTTATAGTTTAGGCAGCGTACGCAAAATAAGTACCTTATCTGGTTGATTTTTTACACCTTGTGTCCGAAAACCCCAAATATCTTACGGAACCCTATTTTTTCCAAAATAATATATAGCCTATGTTACTCGTGGATAATGTAACTTTCAAATGGTAAAAGAATTTTTAAAACGTTCCAGTAGTTTTTGAGCCTATTCATTACAAACAAACAAAGTTTTCCTCTTTATAATATTAGTGTAGATATATATGTATTTTAATATTTATGTATGTTTATCAGTTGTCAGATCCCATAACACGAGCTTATATTACTTACTTGTAGGTTACTTTGGGCTAGACGGCGCTGTGTAAAAAATGTCTCACAATATTTATTTATGCGATGGTTTTGATTTAGTTAAGCGATGGTCTGAGACACAGGTTAATTCCTAGTTCAGACAAGGTACGTGGGAAGTGCTCGTGGCCGCAGTCTCAGTATTCTGTAAACGGTCACTGAGTTACGCAACTTTCACTATGGCTGGTCCTCGGATGGGTGACCACTTTGTGGCATTTACATTTGCAAGCGTTTCCGTGCTTCGGAAGGCACGTTAAGCCGTTGGTCCCGGTTGCCAGTAAAATGGCAGTCGTTAAGCCTGGTTGAAGGCCTAATGGGCGGCTTGAAAAATTTCAACAGCAGGTAGCTACAACCTGCGTCTGTCTATTTCAACACATTTCACACAGGCAATGGGCTCACCACCTGTTACTTGGGACAGGAATACACGGTGAAAAGTGGGCATATAATATGCCTCTGCCACCCCTTCGGGGATAAGGCGTGATGGATAAATAACTTTATCTCCAAAGGGGTAGGCACAGGGCATACTATACGCCCATATTTTACAGTATGCAGTTTTGTCCCACGTAACAGGTGGTGTTTGCCACTGTTGCCGTTGCCGTGTCTTTTATATTTTAATAGAAAAATATCATAATCCAAAAACAAAATAATAATTTCCATGAGAAATGTAGGTACAACAATGCTATATTATCAAAATCCACTTTATAAATAGGCGTAGAGCAGTCTCTAGTGTCGAGGCGACACATTCGCTCCATCCCGGGGACATATTTTGCAATTTCATTTCCCCTGGGAGGGCACAGACACGGTTTATGCGACACCTTATTCTTGACTGACTTTAATATTTCTGCTCAGCAATCTTCGGAACTGTCCGCCGGACACATAATAAATGAATGTAGAATATATCTCGTACACGCTTTTCGGCGTAAAGGATGACAGTAAAATAAAAAGGCTACAGAATATTCAGTTTTTTTTACTAGTACCCAATAGTTACAAATAATAATTATGGAAACAGGTGTTAATTGCTCAATTCTACAAGAATTTATAGTTTAATTGCAATTTTATTAGCGTGTAATATATAAAAATAGCTCTTGTAAACCCGCAAATTTTCAATATTTTAAAGAATATAAACGAAAACTAATATTTGCTAAAACTCACACGCCAGGACAATTCAATTTACAAGTCCTATAGATCTCTGAGCCGTTTTAAAGCAAATAAAAATTCGAGCAAAAAAAGCACGGCCCGCATTTAAAATTGTCTAAAGCAGTATACATCTAGATACCTATACCTACGAACCCGGCATTAATTCTGTCTATAAAGGTTTAAGTCAGACGCAGTAAGCACTCTAGCCGACCGGTCGCTATATTTACAAGAGTTCCCATTACATTTAATTAAATCCTCACTGTTTTAATTTGACTTGGTAACGTGGTGAAATTACTGCCGCATTTTAAACCGAAAACGTCATAAAAGGAGTAAAATGATGAATTAATGGTTAAATAATTGTTTCGGACCATTACTTCACTGTGAAAAATGTGAATTTCAAATATGCGTACAAGATTTTGTTTACAATAAAACTTAGACGTGAAAAACAGAACTAATTAAGTAAGCGCTCGTGGTACCGCGGACTCAGTGTTCTGTAAACGATCACTACGTTAAGCATCTTTCGCTATGGCTGGTCACGGTTAGGTGACCACTTTGTGGCATTTACATTGGCGAGCGTTTCCGTGCTTCGGAAGGTAAGCTTACGCTAATCGTTGGTCCCGGTTGCCAGTAACATGGCAGACGTTAAGCTAAGGCGAAGGCCTTCAAAAATTTCAATAGCAGGTAGCTACAACCAGCGTCTGTCTATTTCAACACAGAGTGGGCTCTCCACCTATTTACGTGGAACATACACGATGAAAAGTGGGCGTATAATATGTCTCTGCCTTCGGGAGATAAGGCGTGATTGATTGTAACCATAACTGTCACAAAATAGAGCAGATGTCAATATTCTGTCATAAAATTAAAAGCATAAGGGACGAAATTATACTCACAGTCCTTTTTTTTCCTTTTATAGTACTTTGTGTGATGACCACGATGGTTTATTCTGTGTCTGGGTATTATTTATCTATAATATGTATGTATTTAGAAATACATAAGTATGTTTATCAGTTATCTGGTTACCATAGAAAACTAGCTCTGTTTAGTTTGGAATCAGATGGCATTGTGTGAGTTGTCACAACGATATTTATTTATTTATTTATATCCTAGGATGATTTAAATCGTCCTAGTTTCACTATCACTGCACCACTCCCCAAAATTTGTTGTTGCCGTATACGGTACGGTCCTATACTTTTCAAATTACAGAGTCAGCCGACTCGCACAAGTGATTTTTTATTTATTTAGTACACATCTTCCATCACCTTTTTCATAAAATTTACAAACAAAACAAATTAAATTTGTATTCGGATTACAAGACATTATATGTAGAGATTGTCAAAAATAATAACACTGTAAACTTTTATTCTGCCGGTCACTATGTCCTATGGAAGAGTCTAAATTTCACGATTTACTTTTAAAAAGCAGTGTTTTTAGGAGATACATTCGTAGTAGGTATCTTGACTTATGGCGGGTGAAGTATGAAAATCGACAAAGCGACAATAAATTATACGCATACGACAAAGCATCGTAATAGAAGCACGACTCACGATTCATAACGCAGTGCTAGTGCCGACCAACGTTGCTTTACGGCAGCGAAACCTGGGTATGTCAGCGGATGCATGAAAGTAAATTGAATGCTGTGGAGATGCGATCACTTCGGATATTGTGCGGCGTAACTTTGGCCGACCGAATACGTAGGTAACGAAGTAATACGCAATATGGCAGGTGTGAATTAAAGTGTCAGCATTGAGCTGCAAAAGGGCGTGCTCCTTTGGTTTGGACACGTCCAACGAATGATTGACGAACGATTGACGAAGAATATAATATACTAGATGACCCCACAGCTTCGCCTGTGGAATATTTCGACCTCCCGTCGCACCTATTTAATCCCGTGTATAATAAATTCTACAATGATGAATAAAAATTTGCTTGATTTGTCGACATATATGACTACTGCTCTGCTCCCCAGTGTAGTAGCGCAATGATATATAGCCTATAGCCTTCCTCGATAAATGGGCTACCTAACACAAAAAGATTTTTTCAAATCCGACCAGTAGTTCCTGAGATTAGCGCGTTCAACAAAACAAACAAACTCTTCAGCTTTATAATATTAGTATAGAATGTGCGAAAGTAGAGGGTAGAAGGAGTCGGGGTAGGCAAAGACTTACATGTGAAGACAACGTGAGCAGCATGCTCAAAAACGGAAAAGTCAAAAGTACTCGGATACCCGGACGTGCATGTATGAAGCAATTGATGAATCTGCAAGAAGCGAAAGAAGTATGCATAGATCGTGAACCCTGGTGATTTGTCCTCTCTGACTACCCCGTCAGGGATACAGCGTGAAGATAGATAGATCGATAAGTATGAATATCGCGGTCAATTTGAGTGTGCGTCCAGGAAAAAAATACGTACCTATACGTCCCTTGTCCCTTTCACGCGATGTGTTGATTATGGCGGCAATGTGACCTGGATTTTTTTATTCACATTTAGGTACGATCATAATAGTGTTAAACTCGGTCCGTACTTTTTTAGGTCCGTGATTTCATGCGCTCCTAGCTAAAAAGTTTTAAATTATACGCATACTACTTAAAAATTCTAATTTTCATTCATTTCATTCCAAATATGAATTTTAATATGAAAACGGATTCGGAATAGGAGCCATCAAAAGGAACATCAAGCCATTGAGTTCTAAATTCAAAATGTAAATGGGAAAATGCAGCTACAAACTTTTCGCTTGCTTGTTATTATGGTATGAAAACAAGTGTGTGGTAGCGCTCAGGCGCTCACTATATATACTATCTATCCGTTAGTACAGAAGAATAATTTTCAGGAGTATATTTTTTGCTGCGGCCAGTTGCCGGTCGAACGTTCGCGTTTTATTGCACACTATTCCGGCGAATAAACGCGTAGGGGGTTTAATGGACCGGGGTCGGGGAGGTCTATCCTCCCAAACCTCCCTACACCCCGGCTGTCCAGTGTATTGGCTGCGAATATTGAATATTTTTGCTGAGCCCGAAGCTAGGCAATGTGCGGGTGGCCACTAATCAGTGGTCTGTGATGTACGACTGTTGATTACCGCAAACTTTATATATGTACATACTTGTATCCGTATGTTGGATTTGCTAGGGACGCCATCTCATGAAATATAATGATAATTTGCGTACTTTTTTTGCGGTAGTAGCAGCAGCTTACATTTGATAACAGTCGAAATGTGTCAAAATGTTTTATGTTGTGTCCACTGGTGGACTTGAGAAAGGGTCTAGGCCTTACGTACGATGCTGGCGTAAAGGGTTAGTTGAGTTTTGTTTTGAGTTTTCCTTCTGTTTACCTCGTCCGTTAGTCAGCTGTAGCAAAACCACCATCAGCCTATGAGAGTCCTCATAAGGATAGTCCCAAGGCTCCCGACACACTTTGTCTGCTGTGTCATTCAGGGGAGTTCGAGTGTTACCAAAGAAATTTCCCAATTTCTATAGGTGTTATCGTGACGCTTAGAGGGGTTCGAGTGTTGTCTCGCTTCTTTCGAGGTTTGGTTGTTACGAGTATACCACTTACCTCTTCCTTAGAGGGTAGAAGGCGTGCGAGTGTAGTCGAGCTCTCAAGATGCACGACAACATCGTATCATGAAGTAAGGCGAAAGTTTGTAAGAATGGATGTTAGTTACTCTTTCACGCAAAATCTACTGAATGGATTTTGATGAAACTTTACAATATTATAGCTTACACATCAGAATAACACGTTATTTACATAACACGTTTTATCCCGGGAACAAGTTCCTGTGGGAAAAGGGAACGGGAAAACTTCACCACGCGTGCGGAGCCGCGGGCGTCAACTAGTCCTGTATATGAACTATCATTGAATTAATGCGAGTGCTCGATTGTAATGAGACATTTTAAGATAGTAGACCCCAAGCTCCAAATTCAGATAGAGGTTAGAAGTAATTGGGAATACATACATTAGATCAGAGATGAATAACAAATACACGTGTATTAAAGTTATTTTGTTGATCGTTATTCCGGTATATAGGTACTTACCTATAGTATATTACAAGAATACTACCACAGATAATATAATATAATATAATATTGTTACGAACAGGAGTGGATTTAATAAAGAAATATACTCACAAACGACTTCATTATTTATTCTACAGCTTTTAATTAATTATTTAATTATGTCTAAAATTTATTATTAAAATTGGAACAAATCTCCAGCACTTTCAATGTACACGAATTCACTTTATCACACGTACAAATGATCACAAAAGGAATGGCTCACGTATTCTTGGTATTGATGTCTCGGCGACCAGCAAGCAAAAAGGGCTTTGCTCGAATTGGCGCGCCTTTATATAGGGCGCACCGCCATACACAGTAAATAGTGGGTATACAGCTAATAATATAATATACTTCTAATACCTTTTATTCATGTAATAGCTCTGGTCCTTGAAGCGCGCTCGTGGCCCCGCTGACTCAGTGTTCCGTAAACGGTCACTGCGTTAAGGAACTTTCGCTATAGGTGGTCCTTGGATGGGTGACCACTTTGTGGAATTTACATTTGCGATCGTTTCCGTGCTTCGGAAGGCACGTTAAGCCGTTGGTCTCGGTTGCCAGTAAAACTGCAGTCGTTAAGCCTGGTTGAAGGCCTTGTGGGTGGCTTGAAAATTTTCCACGGCAGGTCGCCACAGCCTGCGCTTGTCTATTTCAACACGGCAATGGGACTCACCACCTGTTACGTGGGACAAAAATACATACGGAGAAATGGGGGCGTTTGCCTCTGCCTACGCCTTCGGGGATATCGGCGTGAAAATGTGTATGTATGTCGTTCTGGTCCGTTGCTGGTCAGTTAGTTGTATATAGGTACACTTTTAGATATGTGCCTAGGTACATATACCTACCAATTTTTACTTGATCTACACCTTTTCGACTACTTGGTTCTTGTATTCAATGTTCCAGAAATTCCCCATGTTTCCAGTTCATGATTTTGCTTTCAGTGCACAACATCATATAGTTTTGTACCTACGTTTCGCGATAAAAATTCCTATGCTACGTATTTTATGAGAGAAAAATATTTAGCTGTGTTATTGCAAGATATTCTGATATTTCGATACACTTTTATGCGGGCGTAACCCGTAGGTGTATTAGGTACGTAAGTATTACGTAACCTTACAAAGGTTACCTTAGGTAAATTATGTTCTTTGAACTTGAACTATATTATTCGGGATTGATACATAAGGTCTAGCTAGGTTATAGGGATGTAAAAGTCATACTTTTACCTATCTTCTAAATAAATAAATAAATAAATATCCATCACGCCTTATCCCCGAAGGGGTGGCAGAGGCATATTATATGCCCACTTTTCACCGTGTGGATTCCTGTCCCACGTAATAGGTGGTGAGCCCATTGCCGTGTTGAAAAAGACAGACGCAGGTTGTAGCTACCTGCTGTTGAAATTTTCAAGCCGCCCATAAGGCCTTCAACCAGGCTTAACGACTGCCATTTTACTGGCAACCGGGACCAACGGCTTAACGTGCCTTCCGAAGCACGGAAACCTAACCTATCTTCTACCTTTTGGTTATGGTTATACACCTCATTTGATATATCTGTCAAGTGGGTTGATATAACCATCTCTATAGACATTCGATCATCACAGTCTCCGCAGACCGCAATAATCGAGAATCAAGTGACTATTCTCACGCTTACCCCGTAATGATTTTTTGTAGGAAGTCAAGTGCAGTTACCGGACTAAATCATTGACCTAGTGAGAGTAGTAATAGGCCAATTCAACATCAATGGCAAGTGCTGCTGACCAGCCGACGGACGAGCCTCTAACACTGGTGTCCTTACGATGTTGTGGGGTCAGATGGCTGTCGCTTCTATCAATATAAACGCTATAATATAAAAAAGAAGTTCCTAAGTCTCGATATTGTTCCTAGCTTTATAAATGTTAGCTATCTACACTGCAACTGGTAAACTACGCCACAATAGAGCACTAGAATTTAAAAAATAAAATTGTAAACAATTCCTTTTTCAATTTAATGTCAAATTATAGTTTTATTTCGAATTTAGGACCCACATAAAAACATCGTAGGTGTACTCGTAGCAATCTAAAGACATTTAAAACTGCCTACGTTTGTACATGGCTAGGGGCAACTACTTACCTACTTAATGTTTTCAACCATAATGCATCGTCAATGTTCTAACAACATTTGCGAGGAAATAAATCCCCAAATTAAAGTTCGTGATGGTATAGGTCGCGCGGCGAATGATGAGCTCTGTAAGAAAGTGGAAGGGGAATGCGCAGAACTTATAAATTAGGTCTAATTGGCGGGGTGACAGGGGGTGAAGGGCGGGAGTGTAGGAGCGTGGACGCAGGAGTGGTCGAAATCCTACACGCACACTAGGGCACAGCTGCACACTACTCCGCGATACGTCGGCACGTGTTGTCATTAGTCTCGGTACTGTCACGCACATAAAATATTCTACTCTTTTTGTCAAATCTTTTAATAGCGTATTGAGGCTTTGATGCCCCGAGAAAATTGTCTGTCCAATCTGTACAATAAAGAAAAAAGGGTTTATTATGTATATGGTTTGATCAAATATTTATACCAATTATAATTATATAACGCAGTAATAGTGCCAACGTTGCTTTACGGTAGCGAAACCTGGGTATGTCAGCAGATGCATGAAAGTAAATTACATGCTGTGGAGATGCGATCACTTCGAAAATTGTGCGGCGTAACTTTGGCCTACCGAATACGTAACGAAGTGATACGCAATATGGCAGGTTTGAATGAAAGTGTCAGCGTTAAGCTGGAAAAAGAGTGTGTTCGTTGGTTTGGACACGTCCAACGAAGGAGTGGGGAACGATTGGCGAAGAATATATATTGTGCGAAAGTAGAGGGTAGAAGGAATCAGGGTAGGTCGAGATTTGCATATGAAGATCACGTGAGCAGATTGCTCAAAAACGGAAATGTCTAAAGTACTCGGATGCCCAGACGTGCGTGTATGAAGCAGTTGATAAATCTTAAGGAAGCGAAATCAGTATGCATGGATCACGAAGCCTGGCACGCTTTTTCCCTGACGGGGTAGTCAGAGAGGACACTCTCTGACTACCCCGTCAGGGATACAGCGTGACGATAGTTAGTTTAGTTATAAATTTCGTTTGAAATTGATAATTTTATAAAATTCGACAATTTCATTTGTTTAATACATAAAAAAATTAAAATCACGCCTATCATTCACCGGGGTAAGCAGAGACTTCTTCCATTTCTTTTACTTTAAATAAGTATTGTCAGTGTCATACACATTTTATACCTATTTCTAAATTAAAATATTACAATAAAAATGTTTTTTTTTAATACGATCACTGAAAAATAAATGAAATATCTATCATGGTTTAATATTTTAACGCAAAACACTTTGAACTCACTTGTTGTAAATAATATAAACCTACTTACGTACCCACCTAGCCACCTACCTAAGTTATAAAAAAAATGTTTAATGGTTCAAAGCAGAGTCGTATTAAACTTGATTCTTTGTGTAAATATATTGTGCGCGATTATACATGCGCAAACTATCCCCACTAATTTTTGTCAGAGCTCATCATTCGCCGCGCGACCTATACCTAATGATAAACAAAATAGCAGTAGGTAGGTATAATGCGGTCGGAATGCTGCGAGCTTGTCTCGAGTTGGGAAAAATAAGCGCTTAATTATGAGACCACCTATTTAAGTGGCCGTTTCTTTTTCTTTTGGTTCTCGGCATTTGTTTCACGCGTTTTGTTTTTATCGTTACCCTAATTATTGCGATATACATACAGGTTCAAGAGGCACGTGAAAGTATGTCAGGTAAGGTTAAATAGGTAGTTGATTTGACTCGGGCATGTCAGTTAAGGCAGGCACTTGAATGGGCATCGTGGAAGGGACGGAGTTAGTCCTCCACCCGCTAAAGAGCCTCCAGCGAATGACATCGCCCAGTTAGCATAATAGATTAAGAAGACGGAGTCCGCTGGCTAGCGCTGAGTGGGGCGTTGAAGTTTTGCCACAGCCCCCGACGACAATCACTCTTATAACGAGGTGGGCGCAGCTCCATTCTTCCCCGATTCGGATTTCCGCTTTGGCCTCGAACTCCTCCCAAAGCACTCAACACTTTTTGATAAAATTTGACCCATAATACGACATCTAGCCATAGATGGTATATTAAAAATAAAATCGAAAATCGGACATACCGTGGAGGAATAATCGCCGAAAGGAAAATGGACATTGACAAAAAAACTCGAAAAACGGCAAAAAGCTCCATTTAGACTTACCCGGGGCGGCTAGTGCATCTAGTTCTTTTACTATGTATCTATTCCCTTAGTACCATAATATTTTCTTAGTAGATATCATAATTTCTTCATTGTCATTTTGCCTCTGCTACCCCTTCGGGGATAAGGCGTGATGGATATTTATTTATATATTTATTATTTTTAATAGGTTTAAAAAACATTTTTGTTGAAATGTTCGAAGGTAGCGACTTGAGTGAGTCAGAGTTTTCGGACGAATGTCAAATTCCTTTCCCTTTCTTTACCTCTGCCCTCTCTTCAGAACACTACAATACTAATGAAAAACAATCTAGATATCCTCTGCATCGACGTTAGTTGTGGCTCAATAATAAAAATAACATAGAGCTGTATTGTATCTGTGTGCTGTTATCACTCTAACTAAAAAAAACACACGAAAAATATTACGATCGACGTTAATGATGATGGTGATGATGAAAAAATTACTATTTTGAAACTCAATTACTTTAAAAAAATGACAAAAAGAATTACAAAAATAGTTACTTCGAGCTTGATTTGAACCAGTGACCTTGGATTTGATGGATTCCAATTTATAACCATCCACAGTCCACTACTCTACCAACTGAGCTATCTCAGGTTGATAACCGAGTTCAAAATTATCAATCTAATACTTCATTTTTTTTATAGCGTCTCGGTAACGGTGTCGCGAGTCCAGATATTTTATCTCATCTGAAAATATACGTAACGCGATTTAAGGATTCACTTAAAAAAAAAAAGGCAGACGCGTTAACGGGGTTACGTGCTCAGGTTGGCAGTTGCTACTGTTAGTAGCAACTGCCAACATGCCGAGAACCAAAAACCAAACAATTATGGTTCCTAGAAGCCAAAAAGATTATAAACCCTAGGCTCCAAATCAAGTTAGGGTTTAGAAGCAACTGAGATGGAGATGATGGTAACCTCCCTGATAATTATGATCTCCCTTTTTATTTGAAAGCAAGTGCTTCTCGTGTGGTCCCTTATATTTTATCAAAATCTGACTTGCAGTGTTTGAATTATCTATATGAGTTATAATACGTATTTTTGACGATAATAAAGTCGGTCCATGAACAAAATTATCAAGCCTGCATGCTATGGTGCAAAAAAAAGATATAGAAATAAACAAGAAATATAATTTATTTATCACATTTAAGAAGAGATCTTACTATTATGTCGAACTTTACGAGAACATTTTTACCAACGTATTACTTTCTATAAAGCAGATTTTGCATCAGGTCTAACTCCTAAACCGTGCGAAATCGAGGATCAGTGGATCCAGCTCAATCAGGTGGTCTTAGAGAAGGCTATTATCGGGATGATAAGATACGTCATGAAGCATTGGCCGGAGAGACACCATGGTACGCTCTTCTACCTAGTTACTGGCCAATGGTGAGATCGTACTTCAGATCAACCATCTGACCGAACCGTGAGCACCCGAATGCCAGCACTGCTAAGCTACTATAGGATATAGTGTTTCTCATGCTAGTAGACAGCCCAGACATTTCAACCGTGTTGCACTGTCGGCCTGTGTATGCCGTATTATACTTGTATTACGGAACATAGTAGACCAAAGGGAAAGGTTTTTAACCATTAATAAAATAAGTATTAACACCTGAGTCTTCAATTGACAACCAGCCGTGGCATTCTATTTAATTGTCAGTCACTATGAATCTTTATTGGATCAGTAAATTGGGCTGTCAACACATAGAATACTGCTGGTGCTGGCACTAAAGACAGGTACCATAGTTCTTTGAACCCCGTAAGGGATATGATCCCATAGGCATGCACCAACCAATGCCCAACCACTATAACAAGGTTTCTTGGACGTGTCACAGTAGACGTTAATAGGCGCCAAGCAGTTTGATCGTTTTTCATTGAAAAATGAGATGCAGAGGTCATCATGGAAATTATTATTATAATGTACGGGAAGGAAAAATCTGAAAAGAGAATTGGAATTATTAATTGAAATAAAACTGCTGTAGACACATCGCATCCCTTTTCGGTACTTTCTTGTATTTATGTAATTATTTTACGGCCTGGTTACTAAGACCTTTTAGCCAAATCTTAATTCATATTTCTTCAATATTCTTATTTTCTAAAATGTCCCTGTCCTCTACGTCTTAGTCAAATCTAGTCTTAAGTCAAGGTCAGTCTCACCTCAGTATAATGTTAGTTGTTATACGGAGGATTTTCAGTGGATTTTACGCGACAAGGTAGAAAATAGCATTTCACTGCACATATATCATTGAATTTCTTTGTAAAAATTGTTTTACTATTGTTGGTTGTGCTGTGAAAGATTAAGCAATGTTATATGAAAATTATTTATATGGATTTGTCAGTTCCAAAAGGAGATGTATGTACCATGTTTTTTTTTTATATGTTCGTCTTCAGAGACACCCTTAGCAGGCACAGTATTATGAACAGTGCAGTGACTCTCTACCTGTTACCAAACGACACTTTCAGCTGCAGGTCAGAGCTACAGTCATTCTACTATGGGGCATAGATGTGCATGTAATGGGTCTAAGTACTTAAAATGTTCCTTTGTAGGAATTGTGCACCATATGTTGGTTTTAGTTCCAAAAGAACTTGGTGGACTTGGACCCTTATATTTGAGAGAGTATGAGTATATTACTTACATATCAAACCAGCAGCCACAGTGTGTATGAGTACTAATGTTGGATAAAAATACAGAGCACTGTATATTGCCTTTTTGCCAGGGTTTGATGGGTCCCATGTCAACAACCAGGGCCTCAGAGTTATAGTCATCAGTAGGCTGAATGCATAAATGAGGAGGACTACTGTGTACCTGGAAGCATAAATCATTGTCTATAAGACATTGATAGATATTATTTGAAGATTGCTAGATTTTTTCAATAGAGAGTGGCATTCAAACCTGTGTCACTTCCCATGTCGGGGGAATCACTCTATTCTGGTAAGCTGCTAACCTCCGCTTTACGCTAATAAAATATTCCACCTTATAATGTCTTGGGGCTTCTTTCCACATTAAATTATAGTATAATTAGCATACTAATTGCTTTTCCAAATTATAACTAGTTTTTGTTTGAACTTTCTTACTCTTTTGTATACTATAATATAGATAAATATGTACTTCTAATGGCTCTTAGACCATTTAGCAGTGGGTCAATTTACAAAATGATAGCCTTTAGCCTGATTCAATAAGTTATTGAACACTATATATGAACACATACAGGATTCTGCAATTCGATCCAGAAATTCCTGAGATTTGCATGTTTAATCAAACAACAAACCAAACAAACAAACAAATAAATCTGACCTAATTTCCTTAAAAAAACACTTAGGTCAAGAGTACATTAATACTACATGAGTACATTAGTACTGACAGGTGTGTTTTGCTTGTTAATGCTAGCTTAAATTACTTTGGTACCTGAAAACTTTAATAGGGCCTTTTTTGATATACTGACAAAAACAACAAACATACTTACAAGGGATACACTGCCTCTTGAGTACAATGAAGGGTCTCCTTATAATCAGGCTGAGGGTTATGCAGTAGAGTGTACCAGTCTGACAGTGCCTTTGGAGAGCAAACATGTAAGGCTATAGTGCCCGTAGGAGGTAACACTAACAATGCAGCTAGAGTACCTGATGCAACTTCTACAAATGCACACAGGTGCTGTATAAGAACTTTTTTCTTACTGTAAAAAAAAAATAACAAGTATCAGTAAATTTTTCAGTACAAAATTTCTTCTTACTTCTAAATAGTCAAATGTATTTGTTGATACAAATACATCTGACATTTCAACTGCCTTGGTGGCGCAGTGGTAGTGTAGTGCGACTGCCGTGACTGAAGTCGCGGGTCAGAAGAAATATTTGTGTGATCCACAAATGTTTGTTTTCAAGTTTGGGTGATTCCTATCTTTACTAATATTATAAAGCTGAAGGGTTTGTTTGTTTGTTTGGTTGAACGCGCTAATCTAAGGAATTACTGGTCGGATTTGAAAAATTATTTTTGTGTTATATAGCCCATTTATCAAGGCAGGCTATAGGCTATATATCAATATGCTACTGTACTGGGGAGCAGAGCAGTAGTCATAAATGTCGACAAATCGGGCAAATTTTTATGCATCTTTGTAGAACTTAGAAGCAACGGGATTAAATAGGTGCAAGGGGAGGTCGAAATATTCCACGGGCGAAGCTGTGGGGGTCATCTAGTGTATAATATGTATGTATTTAGAAATATATAAGTATGTTTATCAGTCATCTAGATCCCATAACACAAGCTTAGATAAGCTTAATTTGGGCTAGATAGCGATGTCAAAAAAAGAATTCCCTCAATATATATATCTGCGTATGTTTTACCTATTGAATGTCACATTATATTGTATAGATTTGTACGTGATGTATGGCACAGCTATGTAAGACAATCAAATAAAATTACAAGTACCAACCATTCTCCATAGGCAACCATATCGATGAAGGACCAGTGCAAAACCATGGGCAATAACACCATAAACCCTAGGTAAAGTACATCATACAGCGTCGGTTCATCAGTGCACGGCATACAGTAACTAGAGGCATTGGTTCGAAACCCTCTGGGACAGGCGCCACAGTCACTCCAAGAGCCATCCTCAAACTCTGTTCTACCGCAGTACAATCCCGGACAAGTTCGTACAGCACTCATTTTGTATAAAACTTTACACTAGAATAAACACAAAATACTATTTATAAGTTAATACTCCAAATTTCAAGACAATTCAGTCCTTATTATGGCAAGCAGTGTCGAAATCGAAGTATTGGGCGACTATGCCAGAAAAGAACATAATGTGGAATGTGTGTTTATAGGTTAATGATGGCTCTTCAAAAACAAGTATTGGACTGGACTCATAACATAAATCTAGTGCTTTTCCTTGAATCAAGAAAATAAACACAATAATCAGCCAACAGTCAGCTAATGTCAGCAGTCAGTCACTGTCAGTCAGTCACTTTTTTTTTTGTCTTCGCGCATCTTGGGCAGGCAAAGGAAACTTAGTCCATACAGCTTAGTCTTCAGTATTTATTATTTTCTTATAATTTTGTTTTAGTCCTGTCTAGTCGTTTGTCGATGTCAAGTCCTCAGTCCTAGGTCCTAGTCCGTACCCCAATAAGGCAGTGGATCCCTTATTGCGGCTATCTATGGAAATTTGGCACTAACACAAACAACACCGCTATTCTTTGCAATATATCACTTTCGTTCACTAATGCACTTTTCCGAACTCTTTATGTATAATATTCCACCATTATTAAACACAAAAACACGAATTTTACACTATTTTTTGAAAATAATATACGACAAACGTGCGTCACAGCTCGCGTTGGCACCAAAAGTCCTCAGTCAGTCACATTGACTCATTCATTGTCTGACGAGTCAATTTTTTTAAGGTGTTCCATAGATTAATTTTGGATAGGCTAAGGAAGCTCAACTCATACAGCCTGTAATTAATGTTTAAAGCTTTATCTTCATCAATTCCAGCGGCCCGGTACAGGGCTAGGGTCTTTACTGCTGCATTCTGTGGAGATTTGAAAACAAAAAACACGCTGTTCACCTTTAGCACAATATTCACTCATGCACATTTTCGAAATCTATACAACAAAAAAAAAACATTAAACATCATTTTTATAAAATAATATACGGCGACTGAGCACCTTTTGTATTATGTTGACGTGACGCCCAAACATCCTTTCAAGAGCAATCAAATCTTATGCATATTTTGGAACGCAGTTCCTTATCGCGCGTTGCGAAAGGGGGCTAGACGGAAAAAAAAAAGACAAAAAGTAAAATAAAAATACAATAAAAAAACAAAAAATAATAATAAATACAATCTTTTGAGCTGTAGTACAGGTTCGGCACGTGCTAGGCTTTTGGCCGTGGGTGCGCATGAGGCCGGCTACTGGCTTCACGCGTACCCTTCGTCAAATACAGGAACTTTTCTTGAGCCTGGCATGCTCCGAATCGCAACCTGTCTACGGCTTGGGGTTCCGATCTGCGCTCCTCATAAATGTCCCTGTGGCAGTGATGTCGACAAGTTAGGACATCACGGACTGTCATGCCAAAAAGTGCGGGCCGCTTCTCGAGACATGCCGCACTTAAAGATATAATAATAATATAATATAATATAATATTTAATAATAATAATAATAATAATAATATTTTTGGGACAACCCACACAACGCCATCTGATTCCAAACTAAGCAGAGCTTGTACTATGGTAACCAGATAACTGATAAACATACTTATATATTTCTAAATACATACATATTATAGATAAATAACACCCAGACACAGAATAAACCATCGTGCTCATCACACAAAGTTTTATCCTGGGTGGGAATCGAACCCACGACCTCTTGCGTAGCAGTCGGATGCACTCCCACCGCGCCACAGAGGCAGTCCCTTACGCCGGTCCCTTGCCACCGTCAACGTGCCAAGTCTACTTGAGCCAACTGGTATTGCAAGAGACGAGGGCAAGAGACCGGACGGTATGAATTTGATTCCATGGAAGATGGGCCGGGTGCTGGTATGGGATGCAACCTGTTCAGACTAGCTGGCCCCTTTCCATCTACATGGAACCAACAACAGAGCTGGTGCGGCTTGTGAAGTTGCTGAAAAGCTAAAGCATTCAAATACAGGGGTCTTGGCTCCGAATATGATTTTGTCCCATTCGGTGTCGAGACTATTGGTCCGTGGGGTCCTAGCGCTATAAGGCTTTTTAAGGAACCTTGCCTAAAGGGACCTCTTTTAATAATATATTTTAGTTATGTATCATATTTTTAAGGTTATATTTAATGTTAATATTAAGTTAAGTTGATATTTATTAATATTGTATAATATAATTATTTAGACAAAAAGTTGTAACGACACTTTTTGCTACAGTTGCAAGCCGTGCGGGCGGCGTCTGTCCCTATGTATGCTTAGATCTTTAAAACTACGCAACGAATTACGATGCGGTTTTTTTAATAGTTAGAGTGATTCATAAGGTAGGCTTTTATCTATAATTTGTTACGTTTTTGTATACATTGACTAAATTATAACGATATTTGTGGGGGGTGTCGGAAAAATATAAGCCGTCTGGGAGCTTTCAACGAAAACGCTGCCTAAACCCTTTGAGATATAACAAAATAATGTATGGTGGAATTGTGTATCTAATATAGAGTAAGCTTAATACCCTGCAGACCTGCAGGAAGTAAAATCTTGTTTATTTCTAGCACTGTCGTTAACGTCTCCTACGTGAGTTTATGTGTGTGACTTTAATGAATAAAATTAGCTGCATAATCTTGGTCTTTCCGATAGCAAATCCGTTACCTTAAGCCCTTAAACACTTTTTTTTGTCACTTTAATAGGTAAAAACACAGTGGTTAGTTTTGTCAGTAGGTGTAAATTGTAATCCATACCGGGACAAACAGCCAAGTTGTGTTAGTTCAAATTTTTTGGCACACCTAGTCATGTCGATTCGATCTAACTGCTCATGCTTACTGCCATTTCATTCAAGTGATGTATGTGATCTCATGCTGTCACTTGTGTTCCCAATATCCTGAGTAGACTGAGAGGGCAAATATAGAGGGCGTAGGTGGCGATGGCACGATAGATAAGTAGCCCACAGGCGAGATTACCACTTTTTGGAATGGTTAGTGGTCGAATGGCACTATAGAGCAATTGTCGTCTGATCTCCCAACCCTGTACGGGCACCTTCGTTGTTACTTCGTCCGTTGGTCAGCAGGTGCACCATGTAACTCAAACTAATGTAATTACTGGCGGTTAGAAAAGAGTGGCCATGAGTTTTATTGCCAGGTTCTTCCTCAGGCTCTACCTATTGCTGTGCAAATCTGGCAGTAAATGTAAATGAAGAAGCAATAATCTTGACGTTCATAAGTGTTACTTTGTGACCTACATGAATAAAGATTTTTCATTTCATTTCATTTAAATCGCAGAAAACTAACTAACTAACTATCTTCACGCTGTATTCCTGACGGGGTAGTCAGAGAGGACAGATCGCCAGGCTTCAAGATGAGAAGAGGCAGATGAGATGAGGATTTTTATTATACACTTAAATCTTCCTGAAAATCAAAGCAAAATTCGACACTTTCTATAAATGATTTATTTATTTGATATACAAATACACTGGTACAATAAATCTTAAAAAGTCCTTAAGGTTAGATACAAATAAAAATAGATTAGATAAAAATACATTATTATATTGCTTTAAACTTTGTGTCAGGAACAATTACCACTTCGGGTCTGAAGCGACGACGTATACGCTTAATAGTATGGCGTATCATAACATAAGAGGCATATAACATAATGAATATTACAATCCACATGTAAAACATGACATCTATCATGTAGTACCTTAAGAAAGTGAGACCCACGGTTGACGAACGAAGATGTTGAGCGGTGCCGTGGCGCAGGAGATACTCAGTCCACCATACAGCGTCATCGGGACCGGACATTAGGGGATTGAATACCATCTGTTTCAGTTTTGAAATAGCCTGACTGTATCTGTGAAATGAGAATTTGAGCTATCGAAATAGGTGAGTATTTCGTGTAGGTATGACCGACCTGATGTAAATGACAGAGAGAGAAAAGATTTTGTTTTGTAGCATCGTAGCTCCCAAATAGGAGACCCAAGTTTGCTGATGTTAGCCATACCTACATATAAGAATTCTAGTTGACCACCGCGGCGCCGCACGCGTGGTGAAGTTTTCCCGTTCCCGTTTCCAACTTGTTAAAACGGGATAAAAGTCGACAGTGTGATATTCTGATGTGTAAGCTATATTATTGTAAAGTTTCATCAAATTCCATTCATTACATTTTGCGTGAAAGAGTAACAAACATAATACTTACAAACTTTCACGTTTATAATATTAGTAGGATTAGTATAATACTAGCTGACGCCCGCGGCTCCGCACGCGTTTTGAAGTTTTCCTGTTCCCGTTTCCCACAGGTAATTGTTCCCGGGATAAAAAGTAGCCTATGTGGATTCTGATGTGTAAGCTATAAGTATATTTGTAAAGTTTCATCAAAATCCATACAGTAGATTTTGCGTGAAAGAGTAACAAACACGATTTATACACTTTTTCGCGTTTATAATATTAGTACGATTATTAGTCAACATAGATTAGTTAGTTCAACTTACTTCTGGTTATTGACTACAGCAGCTATAACGTTTTTAACATTTTCTTTGTTCAGACTATTCGGTTCCAGTATTTCGCCAGCTCCATGTTTCGTTACTTCTTTTATAAAAACTTTTCTTGATTTCACAGTTGGAAATCCGATCACTGGAACTTCGTAAAATACTGCTTCTTCTAAAGAACGGGGTCCACCATGTGTAATGAAGGCTTTGACATTGGGATGAGCTACATATCACATATAATTAAGTTAAGAATTTTAAAAATGAGTAACTCTAACTGCGACCATAGTTTAACACTAATTAAGTGTTAATGGTTTATTAATCACGCCTTATCCCGGAAGGAGGGGCAGAGGCATATTATATACACACTTTTCACCGTGTGCTATCCTGTCCCACATAATAGGTGGTGAGTCCAATGCCATGTTGAATTTTTTCAAGCCGCTAATAAGGCCTTCAACTTGGCTTAACGACTGCCATGTTACTGGCAACCGGGACCAACGGCTTAACGTGCCTTCTGAATCACGGAAACGCTTGCAAATGTAAATTTCACAAGGTGGTCACCCATCCGATGACTAGCTAAAGTTTCTTAACGCAGTGATCGTTTACAGAACACTGAGTTAGCGGGATCATTAGCAATCTAATTAAGTGACACTGTTTCTATTAGGTATCCATTATTAACTTCGGTTTATTGTGTAAACTCCAATAGTACAACACGCCTACGCCAATACACTAACACCCACTTAGCCTCGAAGGTTAAGTACTAGTAAAATAGTACAGATTGTGCGATTCAAAGATCTCGAAACTCAATTGGATGTAATGGACTCCATCAACATATACGAGGGGCTTAGTCGACCTAACCTGCACATGGTGCACCTGCTGCAATGGACGAATCGACAGCGTAGGCACATAGAATGTGCCAGGTGGCATAATTTTTTGATCCGGGCTGGTACCACCATGCAGCCGCCAAAAGCTCACTAAGTAACCCTCATATAAGTTCAGCGGCTGCAGGTCGGTCTTTTGTGAAAAAACATATATCTGGCCCGTAAACCTAAGGGCCACTATCGCCGAATGGCTATAAAAGTGGCTCTCAAAAACGGGTCGTTAATGTGAAAATATGCTTAAAACTACTCAAACTAATTATTTCCAGACTAACTGTCCTGAAGAATTTCATACCGTTTGAGAATCCCGACACAACCCGACGTCGTATCTACAGCTTTCCACACCTACTTTCAAAATGTTCCACACATATACTACCTAGGTGATAAGAGTGGCCCTTCAGTAGTAGGTATATATTAATAGGTAGTTTAAATATAGCTCAACTAACTTTTTATCTAAAGGTAGGTATTATAATACTCGTACTACTAGATGTATAACCCGTAATATGCTCGTATTAATAATAATGTATGGATATCTGCCCCATTTTTTTACAAATACTAACTATAACTGCTCTGCGTCTTTGCCTTAACATAATGATATTATAGTCTACGTAACTACGTAGTGTTGTAGCGAAAGATTTTTTAGTATATAGATTACCATTATTTTAATAAAACGCCAAAGCCTGGAACATCAGAATTTATGAGCAAGCACACTAGAGAATTAGCTAAGTACTCTCACAAAAAAATCTGACGTCTTACCTAGGACTTGTTGTTGAGGAAACCAAGTTTGAGCAATCACATTATCAGGTCTCCTAAACATTGTCGTGTTTCCGATTTTCCAGAGTATTGTGAAAGGTAACTCTCGAAACGCTTCTGCTAACACTTGTAAAACTTTTGTTGAAAGCTGTTCCGCGTCCTGAATAGCACCTACACTGAAGTACACGGCACCTTTAGTAGCCGAATCCAAAACAGATAACAAACCCTGAAAAAAAGAGCAACAACTCGATATATTTTGTCCTCATAAAATTAACGAAGGTTTTAGTTCAAAGTTATATTACCTGTGGCAAGGTCAATCCCGGTTTGATATGCATACGATCAACGAACACAACACCAGGAGCCGTTGGACGATTACCAATCAAAGCTGGATTGCTTGCAATGAATAATAAGTCTATATCATACTCCACTTCCTGGAGAGGTCTTTTCAAACCGAGCAATTTTTTAGCGGCCAGCTCAGAGAGAGGAAGATAATTGTTGTAATATTCATTCTTGGTGAGTACGTGACGATAAATTTCGACCGCTTTCTCCCAGTTGGTCATATTTTCATGGCTTAGAGAATTGACATCTGGATAATAAAGCGGATGTACAGGATCTCCTTTCGCTTCATGCTGATGTATTTTACCAGTTGAGGCAGTGATGGAAATGTGCGGTGCCTTGTATTTTTCTGCTATGGCATACAGCAACGGAACGTCTGCTTCTGTAATAACCAGGTCGAATCGTATATTCGGATTGATAAGCAATGCCATCATTTGTTTTGATTTCAGTTGCGTTATTGCTAATTTTAAGGAGAATTCGTTCAATGCTTTCAATTTTTGATAATAATCGTCAGTGTTTGTAATAAGCTTTTTGTATTCATCCCAAAATGGTGCAGAAGCTGGCCCGACATCGAGTTCTACAATATGTTCAGCTTCCGGATAGGTAAAGTGTCCAGGATACGGTGTCATAACTACTAAAGAGTGTCCTCCTTTAGCCAGTAAGGATAAATACGCTCTAAACACCACATGGTCAGTGTAGGAGAGCGAAGAAAAAACGGCAAGAATCGTTGCACCTTCAACCGCATGGCTTAAGTACGCCAGTATAAACACTACACATTTTACAATTAGCTTCATGGTCGTGGACCTGGATTACAGAAATACACACATTACTGATCGACAATTTCTATTCAACTGGCCTGATATAAGAACATGGAAGAAAATACGAATACATTGTCATTATAATGAATCACCAACTGAATAAATATTAGTTCGCCAGTGTAACTTATGTGTTCAAGAAATTGTGGCAACGAACTAACAAATAATATATATTGTTACATTCATTGCAATTTAGATATTTCTGGATGCAGTACAACTTTGGTAGACTTGAATTTATAGTATTTAAATTACGTATAGTAGTGTAAATACTTTAGATTCTTATAAGGCATTAATAATTTCTGTAAAATATTATCAATAATAATTAGGTATTTCTTACCGCTGAACAGAATCAGTGTCCCTCACAGGTAGTCGGTGTTCTTATCTCAGTGCAATGAATCCAACAATATACATAATTATATGTAACATAAGTACTAATATAGTAGGTATTTTTGTGAAAACACTACACCAAACAATACTTTGCTCTTAGTTTAGGTACTAATTACCAGCCGAAGTTTTAATGTTAAAACAAAATACTTAGAATAAGTTTTGCATAGAACTGCAAGCACTGTACTAACTCGTTTTCATCTCGACAGATGGAGGGACTGAATAACTACGGAGGTCGTTGACCAAGTTTTAAATCCCGGCTATTTATAACAATGTCATTATCAAAGAGTGATAAAACTGCAGGATCTAAATTGTTTTAGAAAGCTAGACTCATATTCAATAAGCATTTCGTACCTATATTAACGGACAAGAAATAAGTATTAGGTGCCTTCCTATATTGGAAAAGACAACATTACGCCATATTTCCGAAAGTGATTAGACAGAGATATGTACCTACGTAAGAGTTAGCAATGTAAATAGCATTTTGTTAGAGTGATTTTAAAATCGTTATTAAACAGGAATTTCAATACAACTTAGCACCTACAAGAATAGCTGCCTATAGGCTAAGTTTAAAAATAGTCTATCATGTACTAACGTCCGATGTGCACGAGGCAGGGAAGTAAATCTTTTATGCATTGCATAACAAACATATCTGTACGCTGCATTCACTTATCTACCGATAGTTTTATGTAAACTACTTTTATTTATGCTCTACCGTATCAACTTTTAATTGTATATAAAATGTTTAATTTTTGGACTAATGATCCTGTTTATTTTTTTTTATTATTGTATTTATACTTCTTTTGGCGCGTAAGGAAAAAATATTAGAGTTAATTTTTACGATGCGCACGCATACCGTCATGAAAAACTGATACCATTAAGTTGGCTGATAAGTGTTTCCATGACAACTTTTAACTACATTCAAAGTAGTTTTCAGTCTTTTGAGGACTTTTTTCTTACTAATTTATTATTCCTGTAAACAAAGAGTGGTGGTAGGTATATGTGATAAAATCTTATTAGACTAAAGCAGTATAATTTGTAACGCATGTTACACACACACTTTTTGTTTGACAGAACTCACAGAACGTTTATCCAAACTTAAGTAATACTTGAGCGTAGTTTTATAAGACTAATCTCCGAAGTTTATTAAGTATAGAACAGGTATCTTTTTTAAAATATGTATGGGCCTAGTGTTCCATGCTGTAAGGAAAAAAAATCAAATTAATAGTTACCTATCTATTTATCTTGGCCTCATGTCATACTGTCACCTACGGAGCCGAGACGTGGACACTTACGGTGTGGGGCTATAGTCCATGCCTTGAAAGTTGCACAGCAAGCTATGGAGCGCGCTATTCTCGGAGTGTTCTTTAAGGATGTCTTCGAAATGGCTTAACCGTCAGAGAGCCATAGTGGTCGACATAGCTCGTAGAGTAAGCACGTTAAAGTGACAATGGTCTGGCCACATCTGTAAAAGAACTGATTGCCGATGGAGCAAACGAGTTCTGGAGTGGAGACCGCGACTCGAGAAACGTACGGTTAGACGAACCTCCGCCAGATGGCCAGGCCAGGCCCTCCCTACGAACTGGATGCGGAAGACGGGTCCTCCGTCTGTGTGTTGTGACGTAAATTGGGAGAGTTAGCTTATTAGCTACGTTCAGCAGTGGACTGCCATTTGCTGAATTGATTGATATCTATACTCATATTATAAAAGAGAAAAGATTTGTTTGTTTGTCGTCGATAAACTCTGGAAGTACTAAGTTGATTTTATAATTTATTTTACCGTTAAGTTAATAATGTTATAGACATATACTTAAGTTAGTTAATTATGTTTATGTTTATGCTATAAATAAATAAAAATAAATTTATTTTGTATAGACAATTTTGAAGGCGACCACCGCAAAGTGACCACCGTTTCGGAACCTGATAAGAACCGGCAAGAAACTTAGGAAAGCTTTATTTTGATGGCGTATTTACAATTTAATATTATTTTACTTTGCCAGCAGATCATTTTCAAGCGTCCCTGTCCTGCAAATAGTCTTTAACAGAGTAATAACATTTTTTCACGAAGCTTTCTTTTTTATTAACTTTTTAAATTTATTGGTAATTTTTTTAGGTCACAGGGAAGCTTGTTGTAAAAGCGAATACACTTACCCTGGAAAGAATCGCCAATCTTATGTAGTCGACTGTGGTGGACTGAAAGATTATTTTTATATCTAGTGTTTATATTATGTTTATCATAGAGTTTAGAAAACTGTGATAGATTTTTCTGGACATACATAAAATTGGCAAAAATGTATTGTGATGGTACGGTTAGAATATTTATTTCTTTGAATTTTTCTCGGAGAAACTCTGGGCCCCAAATTATAAGCGCGTACAGCCCGCTTTTCAAGAACAAAAATAATATTTAAATTGCAGATTTAAATATTATTTTAGTTTTTCAAAAGCGGGCAGTCACTCCCCTAAAGGAGAATACCGTAAGAAATAATACTATGAAAATAGCTGAAGTAAACCATTCTAGCCGAAGTAAAAATGAGGTGCAACGGGTGCTCGATGTATGTGACGGGCGAAGCCGGGGGGCACTGTTACTAATTTAATAAATAGACGAATACAAACTTGCTGTCATAAATATTAGACATTGGTCTACA
Organism: Thumatha senex; assembly: GCA_948477245.1. Classification (NCBI taxonomy): domain Eukaryota; kingdom Metazoa; phylum Arthropoda; class Insecta; order Lepidoptera; family Erebidae; genus Thumatha; species Thumatha senex. The sequence goes on from OX419743.1 coordinate 12,590,415, forward strand.
TATAAGTATTAAATCATTGATACTAAAATGTTCCTGATACGTAAGTATCTACCTACTAAATATATAAGAACCTACCTACTAAATATTATCAATGAAGAATTGAAGAATTACATTGAGGAAATAGAAACTGGTACGATTCTATTTTGTAAGTACTATCGGTTAAGTTACTTTTTATTTATAAGCTAAAAAAAGTTGCAAACCTGGAAATCAGAATTCGTTGGTTCATTATCCGCCATCTTGATTTAACGTCTTTTTTTCGGAATTTCTCGAAAAATTGTAATCACAAAGGGAGAATATTTTCCTACAATTTTGATTCGTAAATTTTTTTCTACGATGAAAATTTATATCGGTATATAACCAAAATCCGTTTTTTAAAATTTTAATTTTTGCGTTTTTTAATTTTTTTTTAAATTTTTGTGTTGACGCGTCGTGTCATAGCTTGGTTCCTTAAAAAGGAACTCCCACATGTTGTATGAGGTTCAGGTTCGTTACATGTCCAGTCTTCTTTAAAATCCTATGTCCCCTGGATGGGGCAGAGGGCGTCCACAGTGCGTCGCCATCTCGAACGATTTTGAGCTTCGTGTTTTATCTCGCTCCAGGTCATTCCTATTGCCTTCGCTTCTGCAGTAATCGTCCGCCGCCAGGATTGCTTTGGGCGCCCCCGTTTCCGTTTTCCTTGGGGATTCCAGTCTAGGGCTTGCCTCGGTATGTGATCGGAGTCCCTTCGGAGCGTGTGACCGATTCATTTCCATTTGCGGCGTTTGATCTGCTGGTCAATCGGAGTCTCACCGCAGCGTTCCCACAGATAGTAGTTGGAGATTAGAGAGACTCGACAATCTTTCAAGAATAATCTTGCAGAGCACCTTAGAAGGTATCGAAAGCAAGGTAATACCTCTCCAATTGTCACATTCACTGAGGTCTCCTTTCTTGGGTACGGTGATGAGAAGGCCTTTGTTCCAGTCGTCAGGTAACTCTTCGGCTGACCAGATGTTCCGCAAAAGGGGCGTCAGCCTGTTCGCAACGGTAAAGATATCTGCTTTCAGCATTTCCACTGTTATGAGGTCCGCTCCTGGGGCTTTTCCGTTCTTCAGTGAATGAATGGCCTTTACTACTTCCTCTTCTGTAGGGGGAGCTACGTCAATGTCAAGCTTTTGTGCGAGCAAGCTGGCAGCAGCTGCAGACGTAGTCACGGGGTCGTTCAAGACTCGAAAGATCTCCCCACAGTGCTCCCACCAGCTGTTCCTCCGATGTCACAATCGGCTGACCTCTCTTATCTTTAAAGGGCTTTTTCTTCCTCTGGTGCCGATTCCCGGCCAAGGTCTTTGTTGCCTTATACATCTCCCTGAGATTGTCGGATTTGGCAGCGCGTTGGGCGCAATCCGCAACGCCATCAGCCCATACTCGCCGGTCATGACGAGTACTGCGGTATATTTTTTTGCGAATCTGTTTATATCGCAGCCTCAGGTCATCACGCGCTGCCACATCGCTGGTTGCCAGTAGCTGTAGATGGAGCTCGCGCCTTTCTTCAATAAGGTTCCAGATTTTGTGTGATATCCAGTCTTCACGTGAGTATATTTTGTGTCCTAGAACAACGGTGCTGGTCTCTGTGTAGGCCATTTTGATGTGATTCCACTCCGTGTCGACAGTAGCAGTGGAGTCCGTTTCGAGATCCGAGAAGCGATTTCGTAACTCCAGTCTAAACGCGTCGCCTACCTCCGGGTCCTGTAGTTTGTTAACGTCAAATCGTTTACCCATCCTGGTGGTCGCGCTAGAAGCCCGAGCTACAGCTACTTTGAGCCGCACCTCGGCCACAACCAAATGGTGATCACTATTGATGAGGCGCCACGACAGTTACGGACTTCAAGCAACGATGAGCGCCACCTGGAGCTAATGGTAAAAAATTAAAAGTTAAATATCCATCACGCCTTATCCCCGAAGGGGTGGCAGAGGCATATTGTATGCCCACTTTTCACCGTATGGATTCCTGTCCCACGTAATAGGTGGTGAGCCCATTGCCGTGATGAAATAGACAGACGCAGGTTGTGGCTACCTGCTGTTGAATTTTTTCAAGCCGCCCATAAGGCCTTCAACCAGGCTTAACGACTGCCATTTTACTGGCAACCGGGACCAACGGCTTAACGTGCCTTCCGAAGCACGGAAACGCTCGCAAATGTAAATGCCACAAAGTGGTCACCCATCGGAGGACCAGCCATAGTGAAAGTTGCGTAACTCAGTGATCGTTTACAGAACACTGAGACCGCGGGGCCACGAGCTAATGGTAATGTGGTCAATTTGGTTCTTAGTGATTCCATCGGGTGAGTTCCATGTATACTTATGGTGGTCTCCATAAATGAATAAAGTGCCTCCAATGGTAAGATCATTTTCCAGGCAGAACTCCAAGAATCTCTCCCCGTTGTCGTTTCGGACTCCCAGCCCGTGTTTGCCCATATGTCTTTGACAACCGTTGTTATCTGTGCCAAACTTGGCATTCAGGTCCCCCATGACGATGACTATGTCCTGTTTGCGGATATTCTCTAAAGTCAGATTTAGTGCACTGTAGAAGTCGTCCTTGTCTTCATCTGATGCCAGATTTGTGGGCGCGTAGCACTGAACGACGGTTGTTTTGCGAGCTTTGCTGTTAAACCGAGCTGCAATGATTCGTTCTGAGATGAGTTTCCAGTCCAACAGACTCCTCCTCGCAGCATCGGAAAGGAGGAATCCAACGCCGTTTTCATGCACATCTTCCTCGTTCTCCTTCCCGGAGCAAAGAAAAGTAAGGTCCTTAGACGTTCTCAGTTCCCCTAATCCATTTCTACGTACTTCACTGAGACCGAGTATCTGCAGTTTATATCTCAGCATTTCGGCTTCTGCTTGGGCTAATCGGCTATCCTCGCTCAGTGTTCGCACGTACCAACAAGCAATTCGTGTCCGTATTTTCATGCCAAAGGTTGTCGTAGTGTTATCGGTCCGGTTTCGCACTATTTCAGTTTCAGTAATCAGTTAATGAAGTTTCGGGTAAGCGAGTGATTAGCCCACTATACCTTATCCCACGGGTGGGGCTGCCACCTTAGAGCCTGTAGGCATGCTCGGTTACGTTTCGGGTTTCCTTCCTAGTGAGATTGGTTCTGTTTTGAGGTGCAGAATATTCGCCTTTCGCCCTGCACCCTCAGCTCAGCTGCAACTCGAGGTGGTGGCCGCACGGTTACGCGGTTGCAGCAGTTCCCAGGAGGACGGCGTGGACGAGGAGGACTCGGACTTGTCAGGGCTCTGCTCAAATACGGTGTTCCACCACTAGCACAGCAGATGGTTTCTTGACATTTCATAGGTAATGCTGTTCTCACATACAGCGATTCCCATCAAGACCATACCCTGACCTTCCCCCCCTTAGTCCAGTGCTACTCCGAATTAAAGACGAAATATTACCTACCCAGAATCCTTAGAACTGTCTATTAGGTACTTTGATGACAGGTACGCTGTCAAACATAAACGTCATATATAGCAGAACCGCAGAACCTCATATCGGAACCCAAGTCGCTATTACAGATACGTAGTGGGTACCTGTTGATCAACGGACGAGATTTTGGAGAGTTCAGATGGCAGTCACACAATTCCAAAATAAAAAGCCAAATCACAATCCCAAAGAAACTAAGTAAATAGGGTTAGGACGTAACTGTGAAGACGGTAAAATGAAGAACGGTACCTAGAGTTTTTAATTAGACGCTGTTTATTGATAATTCTTTATTTAAACCCTTCGAATTCGGTCCAATATAGAGAGAAAAAAAGCTCTCTCGCTCTCGCCCTTCTGTGCACATAATGCCAGGTCCAGAGCGCCAATTTTCTAACATAACAATCATGTTATCCATTCGTCTTAATCGCGGCAAACACGCTAGCGGACGCTAGGTTGTTCTAACAAAATTGATAGACCACGCCCTTAAGGGATTACCTCGCTCAAATCCCAAAAACAAGGTAAGTTTAAAGAAGATTGCAGATGAATCCGTTTGTGCGTTCCCCTTATAAAAATATATGGTATATTTAAGGTCATCACAAATACATTGTATTGTTAAAAATTTTAAAACTTCCCAAAAATTTGATAAAAAATCTTATTAAATAGGTCCTTTTTCAACCTAAATTGTAAATTTTCTCTGTAACGGCTAAATAGATGGGCATGAAATTTGTGTCAAAAAATATGTACTTGACATATTTCACAATTTGTATTGTTTTTTTTTTTTGATATTTCTTTTAATATTTTTAAACTATGAATAAAAACCCGAAACCTCACCAGCACCCCGCTTGAAGCACCCCCGCTAAGGCCTGTGACGCTAACTCGGCACGCGTTACTTCAAGTATCTCGATGACTCTTGTGACGGGTGGATTATACGCGCGTTATTTTTTTACAAATAAAATCTAATAGTCCACGTTTTGTATGTTTTATGAATGAAATCTTGTAAATAGTACAAATATAATAATTTCGTAAAACAACATTAGTAATTAAGTTTGTAAATATATTTAAAGTAGTTTGTAATTTCGTTTTGTTTTTTCAACCGATCATAGAGTAAGCCTGACTATGCCCAAATATAAGAATAAAAGTAAGGTGAAGCGTGGCCGAGCTCTCCAAAACTATTGGTAAGTATCTACCCTATTGAGTACATTATTTCAATTGTGTTTATTTTTTATCGTTTTAAGCTATCTTGAGAATTTCGAATGACGGAGGATGGAGACCTTGGTGACTGATGATATCACCTACCTGATGGTGGATTACGAAGGTGGGTATAGGATCTCAGTGACGGCACTACGTAGGACCATCGTGATTGTACTCATTTGAAAGGTCTCATGGAGACCTTGGTGACTGATGATGTCACCTACCTGATGGTGGACTACGAAAGTGGGTATATGATCTCAGTGACGGCGCTACGTAGAACCAGCGTGTTTAACCTCATTCGAAAGGTCTCATGGAGACCTTGGTGACTAATGATGTCACCTACCTGATGGTGGACTATAAAGGTGGGTATACGATCTCAGTTACGGCACTATGCAGAATCATCGTGATAGGACTCATTTGAAAGGTCTCATGGAGACCTTTGTGACTGATGATGTCACCTACCTGATGGTGGACTACGAAGGTGGGTATAGGATCTCAGTGACGGCGCTACGTAGAACCAGCGTGTTTGGATCCATTTGAAAGAGGTCATGGAAACTAAGGTCACCGGAAAAATAATCTTGTTTAAAAAAAACCTAGTTAAAATACCTTTTAGTTTTTTTGCGGTGTAAATATGGTTATTATCACCAAACTGTAATAGCAGAAAATATTACTTTAGCTCATTTAAGTTATTATTTTTCAGGCAATTAGGAAACCAGCAAAACTCCGAATCACAAAATCAGGAACTTTAGCCATTAACAGATACACACGATCTGTCTAGTATAGCAGTTGATGAGGGGGCAGAGCAAATTATGTCGGTAACTATTGTGTTTGCTTACATTGCGGTATATGTTCAATAGTTTCCCTAACTAATTTAATTTGACACTGTATTGTTAAAATGTTTGTTTTAGGTTGAAGAAGATGAAGAAGATTTACCAGATTTGATTATTGAAGAACAAGAATCACAAGCAGAAACAAAAAATATATCTGGAAGACGAATTATAGATATAGCTTACTTCTTTTCCAAAATACAAGAAATAGGCGGCCATGGTGCTTTTAAATGTGGTATACAAAGTCTGAAACTTATAGGAGAGAAACGTGTTGGGCTTGCTTCTAAGTTTACAGTAGAATGTTTGATGTGTACCTAAAGAGAAGTTTTCTCTTTGTAATATCACTGGTGACTTAGATATTAATACAGCAGCGGTCGCGGGCGCCGTTTCAGTTGGTATAGGGTATTCGCAATTAGAGGAACTGTTATCAGCATTTGACTTGCCCGTGATGTCTGAACCTGTATACCAAAAACGCCACGACATTGCTTCCAATACCTGGGACAAAGCACATAGCAAATCCATGAATGATGCTGCTGAAGAAGAAAAAAGAATTGCTTTAGAAAAAGGTAACGTCAGCAAAGATGGGATACCTATTATAGATGTGGTTGTAGACGGATGCTGGAGTAAGAGGTCTTACAAAAAGAACTACTCAGCAATGTCAGGAGCAATGAAAATATGTTTTTTTATTAATACAATTGCGGGGCATTCCAGAAGTCTTGTTCATGATGTTGACAGTAATATCGTGGAAAGTTTTCATAGCGTGGTAGCCAAATTTGTGGGAGGTAAAAGAGTGAATACCAAACTCGATGTTCAGCGTCTGCAGTTCATTTTAATACTAAAAGAAAACCTGTTTCCATATTGTATAAAACAATTGTCGGGGAAAGTCCTAAGGGCAAAATGAGCACCTTAGATAACAAGTATCGCAGAAAAAGAAATTTGTTAAAACATATTTATTACAAAAAACGACAGACACAAGGTGCCGTAAATAAAGATTATGGAGAACAAACCATAAGGTTGTGTGTCACACCCGATGTGAGTGATGCGATGCTAGAACAAATGTAGGAGAATTTTCTATCCAACTTAGATAAAAGTGAGGAAGAAAGAAGACAAATTGAAAGACAAACAATTTTGCAGAGCGAGTCAAGCGAATGGCTCGAACTCCGGCGCTCCTTGTTGACGGCTTCAAACTTTGGAAGAGTTATTAAAATGAGGCCTGATACTAGTTGCGCCAGCGTAGTCAAACAACTGCTCTAAAAAATAAATATAGATCCTATACAGCATGGAAGAGAACACGAAAAAAAAGCGCTAGATCAGCTATCTATACAAAACGATGTTGAAATTAGACCATGCGGACTTTTTATAGATCCCGAGATTCCATATTTAGGAGCTACTCCAGATGGACTAATTGGAGAAGACGCGATAGTAGAGGTCAAATGTCCCATCTCAGCGCACAAGATAGGACTAGACGAAGCCATAGCTCAAAAAAAAGTAAATTTTTGGGTTAATGATAACTCGGGCATTTTGCAGGTTAATAAAACCCACAATTGGTATTACCAAGTTCAAGGGCAATTGCATGTGACTCGGAAAGCAAAATGTTTATTTGGAGTATGGTTTAATGAGTCAAAGCCTCTGAAAACAGAAACAATAATTAGAGACGATGACTTTTTTGAACATAAAATGAAAATAAAATTATGTACATTATATTTAAATTGTATTTTGCCGGAACTTTTGGATCCGCGGCACAGTCGAAATATGGCAATTAGAAATCCGCCATATATTTTACAGGCAATAAAGAACAAGGAAGACCGGAAAAAGGTGCATAACTCACAAAAACCAGAAGACGAAAATATGTGCGTACTTCAAGAAGAAAGCCTACATGCACCACCTTCACCAACACTTATCCTAATAAATGACCAACCGACCTGTTCACGATATTTAAATTTCAGTGACTTTTAACGGAAAGAGTTTGAGATTTTGTCATTATTATACAATTAATTAATAATTATAATTGTAATAATTGCTTGACAGTGATAAAGAAAATAAAGGTGGTGGAGGTAAAATAAAGGTTGGATAATAACCCTAACTATTTCTGTTACTGAGATCCAATAAGCACTTACCTGGTCATCATCAGACCTTCAGAATGTATCATGTAGTAGCACTAGTGCTCAATTAGATAAATGTTGAAAGCTAGGTCATCCTTACTATTTCCGTTACTGAGAACCAATATCCACTTACCTAGTCATCATCAAACCTTCAGAATGTACCATGTAGTATCGCCAGTGCTCCATTAGATAAATGTTAAAAGCTAGGTCATCCTTACTATTTCTGTTACTGAGAACCAATAAGCACTTACCTGGTCATCATCAGACCTTCAGAATGTACCATGTAGTATCACCAGTGCTCAATTAGATAAATGTTGAAAGCTAGGTCATCCTAATTATTTCCGTTACTGAAAACCAATATCCACTTACCTGGTCATCATCAGACCTTCAGAATGTACCATGTAGTGGCACCGGTGCTCAATTAGATAGATGTTGAAAGCTAGGTCATCCTAACTATTTCCGTTACTGAGAACCTATATCCACTTACCTAGTCATCATTAAACCTTCAGAATGTACCATGTAGTATCGCCAGTGCTCAATTATATAAATGTTGAAATCTAAGTCATCCTAATTATTTCCGTTACTGAGAACCAATATCCACTTACCTGGTCATCATCAGACCTTCAGAATGTACCATGTAGTGGCACCAGTGCTCAATTAGATAAATGTTGAAAGCTAGGTCATCCTAACTATTTCCGTTACTGAGAACCAATAAGCACTTACCTGGTCATCATCAGACCTTCAGAATGTACCATGTTGTATCACCAGTGCTCAATTAGATAAATGTTGAAAGCTAGGTCATCCTAATTATTTCCGTTACTGAAAACCAATATCCACTTACCTGGTCATCATCAGACCTTCAGAATGTACCATGTAGTGGCACCAGTGCTTAATTAGATAAATATTGAAAGCTAGGTCATCCTAACTATTTCCGTTACCTAGAACCAATAAGCACTTACCTGGTCATCATCAGACCTTCAGAATGTACCATGTAGTATCACCTGTGCTCAATTAGATAAATGTTGAAAGCTAGGTCATCCTTACTATTTCTGTTACTGAGAACCAATATCCACTTACCTAGTCATCATCAAACCTTCAGAATGTACCATGTAGTATCACCAGTGCTAGATAAATGTTGAAAGCTAGGTCATCCTAATTATTTCCGTTACTGAGAACCAATATCCTCTTACCTGGACATCATCAGACCTTCAGAATGTACCATGAAGTATCACCAGTGCTCAATTAGATAAATGTTGAAGGCTAGGTCATCCTAATTATTTCTGTTACTGAGAACCAATAAGCACTTACCTGGTCATCATCAGACCTTCAGAATGTACCATGTAGTATCACCAGTACTCAATTAGATAAATGTTGAAAGCTAGGTCATCCTAATTATTTCCGTTACTGAGAACCAATAAGCACTTACCTGGTCATCATCAGACCTTCAGAATGTACCATGTAGTATCACCAGTGCTCAATTAGATAAATGTTGAAAGCTAGGTCATCCTAACTATTTCCGTTACAGAGAACCAATAAGCACTTACCTGGTCATCATCAGACCTTCAGAATGTGCCATGTAGTATCACCAGTGCTCAATTAGATAAATGTAGAACTCTAGGTCATCCGTACTATTTCCGTTACTGAGAACCAATATCCACTTACCTAGTCATCATCAAACCTTCATAATATACCATGTAGTATCGCCAGTGCTCAATTAGATAAACGTTGAAAGCTAGGTCATCCTTACTATTTCTGTTACTGAGAACCAATAAGCACTTACCTGGTCATCATCAGACCTTCAGAATGTACCATGTAGTATAACCAGTGCTCAATTAGATAAATGTTGAAAGCTAGGTCATCCTTACTATTTCCGTTACTGAGAACCAATATCCACTTACCTGGTCATCATCAAACCTTCAGAATGTACCATGTAGTATCACCAGTGCTCAATTAGATAAATGTTGAAAGCTAGGTCATCCTAATTATTTCCGTTACTGAGAACCAATATCCTCTTACCTGGTCGTCATCAGACCTTCAGAATGTATCATGTAGTATCACCAGTGCTCAATTAGATAAATGTTGAAAGCTAGGTCATCCTTACTATTTCTGTTACTGAGAACCAATATCCACTTACCTAGTCATCATCAAACCTTCAGAATGTACCATGTAGTATCACCAGTGCTAGATAAATGTTGAAAGCTAGGTCATCCTAATTATTTCCGTTACTGAGAACCAATATCCACTTACCTGGTCATCATCAGACCTTCAGAATGTACCATGTAGTGGCACCAGTGCTCAATTAGATAAATGTTGAAAGCTAGGTCATCCTAACTATTTCCGTTACTGAGAACCAATAAGCACTTACCTGGTCATCATCAGACCTTCAGAATGTACCATGTAGTATCACCAGTGCTCAATTAGATAAATGTTGAAAGCTAGGTCATCCTTACTATTTCCGTTACTGAGAACCAATATCCACTTACCTAGTCAACATCAAACCTTCATAATGTACCATGTAGTATCGCCAGTACTCAATTAGATAAATGTTGAAAGCTAGGTCATCCTAACTATTTCCGTTACTGAGAACCAATAAGCACTTACCTGGTCATCATCAGGCCTTCATTATGTATCATTTATTAGAATAAAAGCTATGTCAGAAGGCATATTGCATCGTGTACTTAAAAATTTATTATGATGTAGGCAAATAAATATAAAATATAAACTATGACAGACTAGAAAAAGACAAAACTACAAAAACCAGACGAACAAAATTTATTAGTCCTCTCAGAGATCAAATGAAATAGGCAAAAACGATGACAACTCTGCGACACATCTGTGTTCTTGTATAAAATCTTCAGTTCGTTTTTTTTGTAGTACGGTCGTTGGTCGGTAGGTGGCTGATGATGATGATGATGTTAGTGTGTTTGCAAACAAACACCGAGCCTAACATTACTGTGGTTGCTATGGTAACCTTATATGACAAATAAAAGCTCATAACTTAGTAATCTTTACTATAAACCGGGAAACGATAGTTCTGCTTTGTTAATAATTTTTTTTTTTACCAATTTTAAAAGAATGGAAAACGATGTTTCTAATTATTCAGTTATAGGGCGTATAGGTGAGGGAGCGCATGGTTTAGTGTTCAAAGCAAAACATAATCCTACAGGTCGTGAAGTAGCATTGAAGAAAATTCTTATCAAAAATCTCGAGGATGGAATACCAGTTAATGTCATGAGGGAGATCAAGGCGCTGCAATTATTACGATGTAAATACGTAAGTTTCTTTTCTTTCTTTGAAATTGTTGAGTAGAGTTGGGTAGAGAGTAGGTACGTTAATTAATTAATAGGTACTTTAAAAGCTAGGTATTATAAACAGTTTGTACTTGTACCACGAAAGTGGTTTCTTTAATTGCTACAAAGATGCTAACAAAAGAGGTCATAAGCAATGGATTGCTTACAGGGCCCCCAGCTTTTGGATTTTGCTCCTTTTATGAACCATTTACCCGGAGCCAATACTTGAGACAATCCACTGAGCCAGTCCACTAAGAAGGTGAAATTTGAAGCATTCTAACTAACTAACTATTATTACGCTGAATCCCTGACGGGGTAGTTAGAGAGGACAGATCGCCAGGCTTCACGATCCATGCATACTTCTTTCGCTTTTTGCAGATTCATCAATCGTCATACATGCACGTGACTGGGTATTCCGACTACTTGATTGTCTTTAGATACACAACACTAATGTTGGACTGGCTTAGTTGATTGTCTCAAGTATTTGGCTCCGTGTAAAAGTTTCATAAAACCTATGCGACGAGAAAATGGTCAAGGTCACAATATTCAATACAAAATCCTGTACCAACTACCAACCCATCTGTGCAGCGTGATACAGTAAGACCAACATACCTCCCAGAAAAGACCTACGTTTAGTAGTTGACTGCGAAAGGTTGATTTGATTGATTGAATACCTATACCAATAATCTATACTAATATTATAAAGAGGAAAGATTAATAGGTGTGTTTTTAATATAGACTCAGAAACTACCGGCTAGCGGATTAAGCTACATTCTTTGTGAGTAATATAGGCTAACTGGATTTCCAAAAAGAGTCGTGTTCCGTACGAAATCTCTAATAGGAAAACTTCAGGCATCAGCTAGTAAAATACAAAATACTTTTATGACAATTTTCAGTAGACCATTGCGGATAAATTAGAAATATGGCTACTCTCCTCCGAAAGTATAAATTATAATAATAGCACCTAATATATTTACCAAAATAAAAAGGGATTCCATTGTAGGAGCATGTACTACACTCGCTCCTTGTTACGTTACTAAGTATCGCCTTAAGTAGAAGCATTGAGCTTGCGGAAACGTTTGTGGCGTTGGCAGAGACTCAAGAAAACCTCGTTCTTAAACATAACGTAAATTATTAATTTATAAAAAGAGTTAGCAGGCTCACATCTTTTCTTTGCAAGCTAGGTTGTATTGGGCCCATAACTGCTGCTCATAACCTGATGCTACCTTTCTTTATAAATTGTCTGAAGAATGTTTTGCTGTTTGTAGGTTATAAAACTCCACGATATGTTCCCTCGTGGTATGAGTCTAGTACTTGTGCTCGAATACATGTGCTCTGGACTCTGGGACATGTTACACCATAACCAACAGGAATTGACGATGCCGAGAATTAAGACTTATGCTCAAATGCTGCTCAAAGGCACACGGTACATGCACGCACATTACGTTATGCATAGGGTAAGTTGACTGTTAGTATTAGTGGTTATGAAGTCAGCTTGGCTAATCAAAATGATTCCTCCAAAAAAAAACAGCCAAGTATAAAGTTTAGTTTCCAGCTTTCAGCACAGCCAGGACAGGCAGGCACATTTGGCTTTATCTAATCGGTGAAAGGTTATGCAAACACTTATGAAAGAAAGAAATGACAGGATCTCTACTCAGTGTATTCAGTTTTTGAGCAATCTCCGCACGTGGTCTTCCTAGGTGAGTCTCGGCCTACCCTGACTCCTTTTACCCTCTACTTTCGCACAATACTTTTAATATTTGTCAATCGTTCCTCATTCATTCATCGGACGTGTCCAAACCGTCGGAGCACGCCCTTTTCCGGCTTAACGCTGACACACGAAGGTATTATTCTAAATGCAGCGCCTCTTTCACTTTACCATAGCGTAAATCTCTATAAAGATTGCACTCTGCTATTATAAGATACATTAAATAACTTAATAAATAAATGAAAATATACTACATCCTTAATATTGTTAGTACAGGATTTGAAGCCGGCAAACTTATTGATCAACCATGAGGGCATATTGAAGATTGCTGACTTAGGTCTAGCTCGTCTTTATTGGCCTGACGGCGGCCGACCCTATTCACACCAAGTTGCCACAAGGTAAATATAATATAATTTTCTTCCGGTAATCTCCAAATAGGGAATACCTACTGACTGAAATGACTGGACGTGCTTTCAGATGGTATCGAGCTCCTGAGTTGCTGTATGGTGCGAGGTATTACTCTGAGAAGGTCGATTTGTGGGCGGTAGGGTGTATCATAGCTGAAATGATCACGAAACAACCTGTGTTTGCTGTGAGTATAATATTTGAGACATTTTTATCTCACATCACATCTGCTAAAAATTTAGGACATTTAGGTATCTACATTCAATTCATAGAAGACTATCATCACGAATTGATTAAATTAAAATGGATCCTATACCTTTAAGCTGAGTATAAATTAAGCCTCATCCTTTGAATATTAATAGTAACAAACAGTGTTGTGGATTTTGAGTGGCCCTCAATTCAATGTCGATTTGATTATCGACGTCATTTTGGCGAGCTAAATGGGTAAAAATAAAAGCTCAGGCACTGTTTGTGCACAGGCTAGACATGTTCCCTTAGGCAAATTCATAACAAGCACCCAAATGCACGAACACTGAAACCCTAAATATCAAAAACGATCGCTTTTTTTTTATTGACGTGTCGCATACACGTCAATAATGTATGGTAAGCAAAGACGACGACCCGTGATTGGGGCCGCTATCTCAACACGCTCAGGGCTACGACAGCGACCCTCATCTTGACGGCCCAGAAATATGCCTTTTCACCCTTCTCTTAAAGGACCCAGGATTGTAGGAGGGAAACACGTGCGCTGGCAGAGACTTCAAGCTGCTATTTCTATACAGTTATAAGGGGGTACCTATTAATTTCGACTATGACTGGCATATTATTCTTTTTTTTTTACAACAGACTTCTTCAATATCCTAATATTATAATAGGTACATTACTTACCTACATTTTATCCCAGGGAGAATCAGACATTGAACAGCTGGCAATAGTGCTGCAGCATCTTGGCACGCCGACAGAAGAGACATGGCCTGGTCACTCCGACTTGCCAGACTTTCACAAGATCACCTTTCCGGAGTCCTCACCCACGCCCTGGACAGAATTGCTGCCGGGGGTAGAGCCGGACGCCGTTAATCTAGTCAAATCCTTTATAATGTATAATGCTGATAAAAGAATATCCGCTAAACAGGTAATTTTTAGGAAATTGGTAGGTGATCCCACCAATTATTTATACCAATTTGTTTATTAATTTCTCATCTCCCTTATTTATAATCTCCAATCTATAAGTTATCGACGAACATTTAACAGTAGGTACACGGAAAATTAATAACTACACGATAGATTCTAAAATGCTGTTCGGATTAGTTGCTGAATGTTAGTCTGAAAATTAGCAAATAAGGTGGGGCGGAATCGTTATTATTTGGCACTCTCTATCGGTATTGCTGCAAGTTTTGGTTTTAAACCATGGTACCAACTTGCACGTGATGTGGTATTGGGCCGGCAGAAGTTCCAGGTCCCATTTATTGGTCCGGTCTAGCCGTGAGATCGGACAAAAGAAACCACTAATATGCACGTTACGACTACCCCGTCAGACATACAGCACGCAGATAGTTAAGTTTTGTTTTTAAGTATGACAATTTCTTTCTAAATATATTGATTGTTACCGGGTGAGAGTTCTGGCTTTGAATAGCATTGAAATACCTATGTTACTTTTATCTGGATCACACTGATGCTAAGAATAGATTCATCACCTCTTGAGGTTTGCCTCTTACAAGAGCTTTTGATGAAGATTGTTTAAGTTATTACATAGGTAAGTATAATTGGTTGCGCCGGTATACGATTCCAGAGTAGCCGCGCTATTTTTACTATGATGCATCGCCGATCTACATTTGTTTTTAATTAATTAGTTGTCGACATTCCCACCCCGTTTCCCTTTATTCCATTTCTCTTTATTCCATTTCTCTTTCGCACCTACTTTGTCTCGCATAAAAGGAGAGCGAGACAGCTACGCGCGATCTAAAACGCCGCTCACAGATTCACGGATTAAGGGCTCGCAGTTAGTCCTACAATGACCGCGCGCGCGCCCGCATCAAACATTTCGCAATAATTGTGTTTTCCATGGACAAATAGTGTTTTCATGCAATGGAACCAGGAATTCAAGTCCAGGGACGCCCCCGGCAGCCTCCACCTCAGCATCTCGCAGCAGCAGCAAGGTAGCGCACCCATTCCTGTTTCCATTTCTTTTTCCGTCGACAACCGCGTGTATATTTCATTTTTGTCTTTCCCCGCAAATACAGTCCACTTTGAATTTATATATCTCGCCCGCTCTACCATTTTATGGTCCTAACGATCCGGATTTTGATCCACTCGCTTTAGTAGTTTGCTAATAGAAACGCAATAGTTGTTATCCCATAGGGAATAAACGCATAGGTATAGGTTATAGTTTTTATTCCACCACGGAATAAACTCATAGGTATAGGTTATAGTTTTTACTCCATTCGGAATAAACTCATAGGTATAGGTTATAGTTTTTATTCCACCACGGAATAAACGCATAGATTAGGTAATAGTTTTTATTCTATAGGGAATAAACGCATAGATAATAGTTTTATTCCATTAGGGAATAAACGCATACTTACCTACTGTTTTTCGCATAGGTAGGTACTAAATAGTTGGTAATTTCGACTGCACCGCATAGTAATAGGTAGACCACGTGGGCAGGTACCTAGGTCCGCGCGCGCCATATTGGTACTTACGCTCGTTCGCGTCGCGTCTCGCTGCTTACCACCGCTGCCATTTTGATCATTCGTTAGTTTTGGACTGTAGGTAGCTATAGTTGTTTTGTTTTAACAATGCCTCCGAAAGAGATTCCGGATCCACAGTTAAAACTATTACACGCTAAGAAGGATAGCCTTTTTAAGCGTATGCAATCAATTTGTGATTATTCATCGAGGATCGCAGATGAATCAATAAAAGAATTGTTTTTATCCTCGATCGAAACCGTAGATACTTTGCGCTTAGATTTCGAAAATGTTCTCGATAAAATTAACTTGCTAGAATTAAAATTAAATCCCGATTTCTTATTAAGTTATGACGCCATGTCATCTTTCGAAGATTTAATTTGTCACATAAAACGTGTTGCTAAGTCATTACAAGCGCCCGTGCCCGTAGTAGTCACGGATTCGAAACCTGGGCCAGCCGGTTTTGATTTGCTGAAACGGGACCGACCTAAATTACCGCCCATACAAATACCCGAATTTGATGGCGATATTAAAAATTGGCCTTTGTTTTTCGCTAGTTTAGAAAATACGATCCATAATAATAGTTCGTTATCGGATTACGAAAAATTACATTAGGTACTTAGTTAGTAAACTAACCGGGAAAGCAAAAACCGTTTACGTATAACGCTTTGCGCCGAAAATTATAGTTTGATTTTGAATACTTTGAAGGTCAAATACGAAGACAAACGCTTAGTAACAACCGCTTATTTGGATCAAATGTGAAAAGTGGGCATATAATATGCCTCTGCCACCCCTTCGGAGATAAGGCGTGATGGATATTTATTTATTTATTATTTATTATTATTAATTCATGTTTATTCCGAAACCGTTCGCTTATTTGAAATGGATAGACGTGGCCATCAAATACCTAAGTTCGACGATTTAGAAACTTTCGTTCGTCAACATATTCGAATTTTGCAACGAATTTCGTTAAACCACGGAGTAGCGAAAAATAGTCCGACTAATCGTAGTAAGCCCACGAAGTCCACGCAGTCTTTTGTTAATTTTGAACCTACAACTTCGCAATCGCAAGTGTTGCATTCGGAGTTCAATAAACTCACTCCAAGCGATCGCTATAAATTTGTTCGTTCTAGTAATTTATGTATCAATTGTCTCAGTAAGAAACATCGTGATTCATTCTGTAATTCGAATAATTTTTGTCGCAAGTATAATGGTAAACACCATTCATTATTACACTTCGAAAAAAATAACGCCATGTCCGGTAGTACGCCCGTCGATTCCAGCTGCGCGAACTCAGTGCCTAACCGTCCGTCCGCTGTGACGTCAAAGCCGCCCGCGCCGTAGAGTCGCGATTCGGAGCGCACTCGCGTGTTTTCGTCCCCGTCCGCGCCTAGCGACGGCGGCGCCACTGCCGCGCGCCTCCAGCCGAACATTGTCGCTTTGTGCTCGCTATCAAGTTTGCACACAAGCCCTACTACGGTACTTCTAGCAACCGCTCGAGTTGTTGTTTACGATTCGCATGGTAGGGGACATAGTGTTCGCGCACTTTTAGATAGTGCTTCTCAAAGTAATTTTATTAGTAAAAATTGTTGTAGTCGTCTTGGTTTGCATATAAATAACCGCCTCGCCTGTAATGTTGTGAAAGGTATTGGGGGTTCCACTAAAGCCGTTCAAGGTTCTGTAGGGATTAAATTCCACTGGCGTTTTGATTTTGATGTTAGTTTTTCGATGGATTCGCTAGTTGTCGATAAGGTTACCGAATTTTTACCGACTGCCGCAGTCAATACCTCATTATTGACAAATTTTAGAGATTTACCTTTGGCCGATGATACTTACGCCGTTCCAGGAGATATTGATTTGTTAGTTGGCGCTTCGATTTTCCCGCACCTCCTGTTGCAGCATAAGGTTCAAGGTCACGCATCGCACCCCGCGCCGCTCGCCTTAGAGACGGTTCTTGGTCTTGGGCACCCGCTTGTTTTGATTGTAACTCGACAGTGTAGAGTGTCATGTGTGTGTTGCGCCGTCGAGCCGCTGGACTCCGCTGTCCGTAAATTCTGGGAGATAGAAGAGGTGCACGTTCCTCCTATTGTCAGCCCGGATGATAAACTTTGTGAAGAGTTTTATAGTCGCACGACTACTCGCGATAGTGATGGTCGTTATGTTGTCGCACTCCCCTTTAAGGGTGATGTATTTCGCTTGGAGATTCGTTTGAGTCAGCCGAAAAACGCTTCTTTTGTTTAGAACGGAAATAGCAGACATCTCCAAAGTTGAAGGAGGCTTACGATAGCGTAATAATAAAATAATTGGATAAAGGTTTCATTTCACCCGCGCCTCACGAAACCTAAGAGACGAAGCACGCTCCTTTGTATACCATACCGCACCATCGGTTAAAGTCAGTTGTCCGCGAGGATAAACTAACCACCAAGTTGCGCGTTGTTTTAGATGGCAGCGCCAAAACTAGTTCGAATGTTTCGGTAAACGATATTTTGCACAGTGGTCAAAATCTCGAATTTGTTCGAAATTATAGTTAACTTTCGCTTATTCGCTGTCGCGCTTTCAGCCGACATTAGACAAATGTTTCTTTATATTGGTGTTCGCGAATCAGATCGCCGATTTCAACGCATTTTGTATAGATTTTCGCCGCAGGAACCTTTACAGGTTTACGAATTTAATCGCGTTTGTTTTGGACTTAAATCCAGTCCCTTCCACGCTCTTCGCACTGTCAAGCAGCTCGCCGCCGATGAGGGCGACAGTTACCCGAAGGCTAAGGAGACTGTAGAAACTGGTCTGTAGAGTCCAGTCATTAGGCCGAAGATCAAGCTGTCGCAACTGCGGCTGAAGTAATTGATCTCATGAAGGCTGGTCATTTTGATCTCGTAAAATGGACTAGTAACTCGCAAACGGTCTTGGATTCGATTCCACCGTCGCATCGCTTGTCGACTGTCAAGGAGTTTGATAGTAATGTACGCACAAGGTTCTCGGTTTGCGTTGGTCACCTTCGTCCGACATGTTTAGTTTGAAGGTTTGTCCTACACCGTCAACCTGCACTAAGCGCACCATATTGTCGTGTATCGCACGCATATGGGATGTAATGGAATTTGTAGCACCTGTCGTCTTGTACGCAAAGCTTCTCATAAAAGAACTTTGGCTGTCCAACTGTGACTGGGACGACACTCCTCCTGACCACATCATTAAATTGTGGAACCGCTTTAGAGCCGAGCTTCCTATGCTCGAGCAAATTAGAATACCGCGCCATGTTGGCATCTCCGATGATAGTATTGTAACTGTTTTAGGTTTCGCTGACGCTAGTGAGAAAGCGTATGGGGGTGTTGTGTACTTCCACGTTCGTAACGGTGATTTCATTTCACCGTATCAGCGCTAAATCTAAAGTAGCCCCTAGCAGGGTTGTCTCTGTCGCTCGTCTCGAGCTGTGCGCTATATTGGTTCTAGCCCAGCTCATTAGTTCGATTGTTAGTAGTTGTCGCAACCGCATTAATATAGATAGAATTTTCGCATTCTCGGACTCGACCGTCGCTTTGTGTTGGACACATTCTTCACCCCATCGTTGGGATACATTTGTCGCAAATAGGGTGGCAAAAATTCAGTCGGAATTGGCGCCGCAAAACTTTTATCACGTCTCAGGTACGGACAACCCTGCCGATTGTTTGTCTCGTGGGTTAACACCTGCACAGATTTTGGATCATCCGTTGTGGTTCCATGGCTCTTCTTGGTGCCAAGCCCCACCTGATGAATGGCCTGTTAGTCCTTTCAACCCCGCTACTGTGTCCACGCTGCCAGAAGAAAAGAAAGCCTCTTTGGTTGCTACCGCGCCGCTCGAAAAGTCGCCTATCTTAGAGTTGGCTAGTCGTGTTTCGTCGTGGACGATTCTTTTACGTAGTGTTGTTTTTATTTGTCGATTTTTGAAAATCCTTCATCGTCGCGAGCATGTTACCGCCTTTGAATTAAACAAGGCTGAGTTAATCGTGCTTCGTGAACTTCAGAGATTTTATTTTTCTTCTGAAATTAGAAATTTGGAATTGAATAAGCCTTGTAGTCGCTCTTTTCAGCATTTGAAACCTTTTTTGAAGGATGGTCTCATTCGAGTTGGTGGTCGTTTGAGCCAGTCCGCATTAGAGTACGATCAAATGCATCCTATAGTTCTCCCGCGCAAGGATCATATCGTTGATCTTTTAGTTGAATATCACTATAGGGTGAATTGTCACGCTGGTCCAAATTTATTAATGTCAATTTTGCGCCAGAAATACTGGATTCTCTCTGCACGCAATTTGATTCGTTCGATAGTTCATAGATGTATTCCGTGTTTCAAACTTCGCCCGAAGTCAATCGCGCCCGAAATGGCCGTTCATCGTCCTTGTCGTGTTGTTCAGGCTGCTAAACCGTTCGTACACACGGGTACAGATTACGCTGGCCCCTTCAGGGTAACAGTTTCTCGTGGTCGTGGTATACGCTGTACGAAAGCTTATGTTTGTCTTTTTGTTTGTATGACGACTCGCGCCGCTCATATAGAATTAGCTGGTGATTTGAGCACGCCATGCTTCATGGCTGCATTTAAAAGATTTTTGTAGCGTTGGGGTACCGTATCTCGAATGTATTCGGACAACGCAACGGTACAAATTACATCGGAGCTCGTCGTAACCTTTCAGAACTACATATTTTTTTGCGTTCCAAACACTTTACGTTTGAAGAGCTGAGCACCGTGCTCACTCAAGTCGAGGCCGTAATGAATACGCGTCCTCTTTGTAAAACCTCGTCTAGTGATCCCTCGGAGCAGTCCCGCTTGCACTGACTCCAGCGCACTTTTTGAATGTTACACCGTTAAAATACTTACCCGCTTTTGAAATAGAGGAAGATCGACTTCCTCTTATCTTGCGACATGCATTATTGCATAAACTCGTTCAATCGTTTTGGAAGCGTTGGAGGACAGACTATTTGCATACGCTACAGTCACGTCAGAAATGGAATACTCCATCCAACCCTATTACTGTCGGTACTGTCGTAGTTATTTTAACTGAAAATATGCCATTACATTGGCCTCTTGGGGTAGTAGAAGAAGTTTTTCCTGGGTCAAATGGGATCACCCGTATAGTTCGCGTTAAAACCGCAACTGGTTCGTACTTGCGACCAGTTATTCGTCTTTGTCCTCTGCCTAATCAACAGTAACTTCAAAAACAAATTTAGCTTGTTCGATTAGGTTTAGTTTAGTTTAGTTCGATTGCATTTTGTTTAGTAAGCAGCTAAAGCTTAGTGGCAACTATATAGTCAGTTGTTCGTTTTTCGAAGGTAACCCTTCAAGCGGGGGGGCAATGGTTGTGCCGGTATACGATTCCAGAGTAGCCGCGTTATTTTTTCTATGTTGCATCGCCGATCTACATTTGTTTTTAATTAATTCGTTGTCGACATTCCCACCCCGTTTCCCTTTATTCCATTTCTCTTTCGCACCTACCTTGTCTCGCATAAAAGGAGAGCGAGACAGCTGTATTACGCGCGATCTAAAACGCCGCTCACAGATTCACGGATTAAAGGCTCGCAGTTAGTCCAACAATGACCGCGCGCGCGCCCGCATCATACCTTTACCAATAATTGTGTTTTCCATGGATAAATAGTGTTTTCCATGGATAAATAGTTTTCATGCAATGGAACCAGGAATTCAATTACAGGGACGCCCCCGGCAACCTCCACCTCAGCATCTCGCAGCAGCAGCAAGGTAGCGTACCCATTCCCTGTTTCCATTTCTTTTTCCGTCGACAAGCGCGTGTAAATTTCATTTTTGTCTTTCCCCGCAAATACAGTCCACTTTGAATTTATTTATCTCGCCCGCTCAACCAATAATAATTAATACTTTATTTTTATTTCAGGCATTAAAACACGAATGGTTCAGAAACCGACCGCCACCAGCTCCCTTGGAAAACATGCCTAAGCCCACCAACAAACTAAAATAGTGTTGACCGAGAAAAATAAATGAAAACATTGTTTTAAAATGTATTTATTATTTAATTAAATTATATATCAGTAATAATTATAATATCAAGTTGTACTTTCTATCTTATGTACATTTGAGCCATATACCTTAAGGGTGCGTTGTACAAACAACGCACAAAATTCAACATTACCCAAATTTTGAGTCACTAAATTCGTTAAGGTATCAGAAATATTTGCAAAATAATTTCTCAATTTGTAGCGTAGTGATTGAACGCACCATAAAAATTACATATAAATCAAAATATACCAAAGAAAACCGGTAAATAAAACCCTATCCTTATATATTCACAGAGCTCCTTACCACCAATTCTACAAACAATTTTACAAATCAAATGAACCTCATAACCTTTCCAAAATTGGAAATATAACTTAAAAACTAAGCATACTTTTTGGAATTATTTAGAGAAACCTAGGTCCGTTAATAAATAAACTTTTTTTTATGTATAAAATGCAGATATACATTTAAGAGATCATAGTATATACCATTACATTCACGCTATAGTAAAATATAAGAAATTAATAATACCAATACTATGTCTTGACACCACCATTATTTATAAAGACCTATCATTCTCACACTATAATGAAATATAATTTATAGGATATTAAAAACTAGCACAGCCATTGTTACAACTAAAAGAAAGTTAAGTAACATTGGACTTCGATGTACAATGAAAAATATCACTAAACCTATCAAATCGCTTGAAACTTGTAGCGTTAATAGTATACATTACCACTATATCCAGATTCACACACGGACTTGTTTATTAAGGAATTTTTATATGTACTGAAATCACACCTGGTGCGTCGAAGTCAGCATTTATTGTTTTGCGAAATTGTGCGGCAGCAGCCAAAGTGAGTGAGTTTTGATTTAATGAAATCTAGTAACGATAATCTTAGTTTAAGTATTTGTTAAATATCACGACCAGTCATGATCACTAAACAACTCTAAACTTTAATTTATTCAATGAAATGAAATTATAATTCTTTTTTCATGTAGGTCATTAAGTACCACTTATAAACGTCAAGATAATTGCTTCTACATTTACATTTACTGCCAGATTCGCAAAGCAATAGCTAGAGCCTGAGAAAGAACCTGGTAATAAAACTCATGGCCAATCTTTTCAAACCGCCATTCGTTTAAACATTCGTTTTATTTACATGATATTTGAACAGATTTTAAAGTAATGAGTTTATACAATGGTGACAAGACTATAAAAAAAAATATTTTTTTTTTTTTTCATTTGTAATTTTAAGAAAGATTTTTGTCGCACACGGTTTTGTCAATAAACAGTAGTTTAGTTTAATCTATTTGGCCATCCCTACAATAGAGCATCATGCTGTAAAGTGAAAACAAACATTTGGTGATATTCTTCATTTGTAAACATAACATTAAGATCACCAACAAATAGATATACTTAATTTCACTCGCTAATACTTAAAAGTCTATTAAAATAATAATTTTCGTGAGCCATGTACATTATTACTAAATAAACGGTTTTGCTCACGTGTAAATTTCGGGATAGCCCGACTAGTTTCGGACCTAACGGAGGTCCTTTTTCTTAATAACTTAGAAGATCGTTATGATTCATTCTGCTGTTCGGGGTAGAGACTAATACACAAAGCAAGGAACATAAAAACCGGTTCACCCGTTATTGAGTTATAAGTGTTCGAACAAACCCGACTTTGTCTTATACGAAGATTTTAATCCTAAAAGAGTCTTCTATTGAGGCCCATACTAAATATGAAAAAAAATGTTGTTTGCAATTGAAGTTGTTTTATAAGATACTAAGATCTAGAACCTAATCTACTTTGGTTCAGTGCTTTAAGGACCCATCAGGTACTTCCTCTGCGTATAATCTGTTCCTAGGGCAGGCGGAAAAATGGACAATTACCTTATACTTATTTTACCTCTCCATACATTTTTCTAACTTCACTTACCAGTGCGTTTTATTCAGAGTGGAGATACGACCACGCTAGCAAGTGTGACTTCGGTCACCACAGAACAAAGAATCGATGTCATTCCCTCTCTACTACACGCATTACTATATGTATTTTATACAACCAAGCTTGTCAGGGAGTTTGCGCGGAAACTTCTCGAATAGCACACACACACTTGCTCTACATTATTTTCCAAAACTAGTGCATTAACCTTGTTTAATGTGTTAAAATGGTAGTTTCTTAGACATAAAAGTTGTGTAAACGTGCTATAGTGAAAGACAGTGATATATTGCAGTGAAATGCTATTTTATATGTTGCCGTGCAAATTCCACTGAAAGCCTCATTAACGCTCTACCACGTTAATGGGGCAAGGACACAGGACCTATGACTGGAGTTGACATCTACAAAGGACTGAACAGGGCTAAATTAGAAAATAAGATTGAAGTAATATGATAAGATTAAAGACTAAAATAAGATTTGGCTAAAAGGTCTTCGTAACCAGGCCATAAAATAATTACAAAAAAAACAAACTTGTCAGGGGGCGTAACCAGTTTCTCATACGGTTATACTGTTACTACAGACAAATGGTAGACAACTGCCAGGCTGTGTATGAGATTTTCGCCTAAAACCAGACGTAAACTCCATTGTCATAGACCTCACTTCTGATGATGAAACCGGGGGCTGTTCTAAATCATTAAAAATTATTAAGTGTAGTAAGAATAAGTTAAAGAAATATTTAAAAATTAAAAAGTTGATTACTAAATCTAAAAAAATGATACATAAATACAAGTTTTTTATAAATAGCATGTCACTTAATAGACAGAGATTGCAACTGATTGACCAGGTAAATATGTATATGTTAGAACTTGATACTGTTGCACAACAGTACAAAACTGATACACAGGCCCTTCAATGTCAGATTGACCGACTTCAAGACTCTTTGAAATCAATTTCATATAAATATGAAACAGCAGAGAAACAGAGTAGGGAACAGGTGTTAGCCATAGGTAAATTAGTAAATTCATGTCATTGTCAAAATGACCAATTGACATCCGCAGGCCATGTTCCCTCCTCACCCTTAAGTTGTGAAAGAATTAGATGCAATGATGAATTTTCACCAATTAAAACTGTGTGCAGTGTGGATAATAGTATATTAAGTTCAAGTAGTAATTGCGAGGCATCTACGAGTATAATAGAAAAGTTGCAAATAAAAAGTGATGCAAAGACCATAGTCTATTGCGATGAAATAGGTAAAAATTTTGGACATTATTTATCACAGTTAAGTCATTCTGTAATAAATCATACATATCCAGGAGCTTCATACTCACAAATTATAGATTTTATATTGACTGGTACACACTGCATGCAGTCTACTATAGTGGTGCTAGTTGGCAGAAGAGGCAATATTAATAGTGACAAACTTTTAAAAATTTTTGATAAGTTATCAAGTCTGCAAGTAAAACAAGTAATTTTGTCCACCTTGCCATACAGCACTGCTATGAGCCACAAGGAAAATCACTTAAGATACAAATTAAATATGAAACTACATACCATGGTATCATATTCCAAAAAAATTGAATTGTTCGATTGGAACATAATTTTCAATAATAATAGTTTGTTGACATTAGATAGATATTTTCTATCAAAATTTTTACAACGAAAGGTAGTTCTGTTGCTATCTAATTTTTTAATTTTTCAAGCCGAATTATTGGCAAGTACAACTGCTTTTATTGAGCAGGATAGTTTAGATACTTCACATTTGGAAAATGAAATTCCAAAAAACTAGTTTATAGGACAACAGATAATAAATCTGGCCAGTTGACTTTGGCCCCTGAGAATAATCTTAGTAAAAATATTGTTTTTATAAACCTGATGCACCATAATGTTAGAGGTTTAATAAATGGTAAAGATTTAGAGTTAGAACTATACATTAATGCAAATTCTATTAATATTTTGTGTGCTACAGAGCACTGGTTAAAAGATCATCAAATCACATTGTTGAACTTCGTAAATCACCAGGTTGCTAGCTCGTTCAATAGAAAACATTCTAAACGTGGAGGCTCTTTAATATTAATTAATAAAAACTTAAAATTTAAAGAAAGTAAGGATTTAGTAGCCCTCTCCATTGAGCGAGTTATTGAGATTGCCAGTATTGAGTTTGAGCATTTCATCTTGTTAAGCGTATACAGTCCCCCTGATGCTTCTTACATTAAATTTAAAGAAAAGCTTGAAGAAGCACTGTTCAAATGCCAATGTTCTAAGAAATCTATAATAGTTTGTGGAGATTTTAATGTTGATATATTAGATACATCATTAACTCCATCAGAGAGAAATAAAATGAAAAATTTATTTAAATCCTTTAATCTGCATAGTACATTCTTAGAACCCACTCGTATTACAGCCACCAGTGCAAAATGTATTGATAATATTTTTACTGATATTAAACCTATAGATAAAGGTATTGTGGATCCTGTGGAGTCAGATCATCGTGGCCAATGGATAAAATTTCCTAAAAGTAGTAACAAAGTCAGCAAAAAACAAATTAAATATGTACCAATTAACCAAAGTCGTTTGAATAATTTTAAAGAAAATGTATTAAAGAGATTACCATATCTACCTAACTTCACTTGTGTAGACCAGTCATATAAACACTTATTTAATTTGATTAATGATGAGTTTGGCAAAGTTTTTACCTCAAAAACACTACAGATTGGTGGTCGTCCTGTTTTCAGTGACTGGGCAACACCAGGTATCTTTAAAAGTAGAAATAAATTATTTGAATTATATTCAGAAAAATCATATAATTTTAGGCAAACCTTTCAGGAATATGTTAAAAATTATTCAATGATATTTAAACAAACGTGTCATCTTGCTAAGTCAAACTTCATTAAAAATAAAATTTCTAATTCTGTAAATAAAATAAAAATGACTTGGAACATCATTAACTCTGAATGCGGTAGATCTTTAGTGACTGAAAGGGATTTCCACTTAAAAGTAAATGGTTGCCATGTTACAGGGGACCTGGAAGTGGCTACGGAGTTTGAACATTTTTTCAAAAATGTACCTATATTGATAACAAAATCTCTCCAAGCATCTTCCAGTTCCGCTGAACTTTTATTAGAAGAATCTGTTCTTTGTTGCAGGGATGCATTTGTATTCACAGATATTTGTGCTCAGGACATTGTAAAGACATTTAAATGTATCGAAATTAAGAAAACCGCGGACATTTGGGGATTATCGGTCAAAACTGCATCATGTATAATTGAGGTAATTGCGCCCCATCTAGCAACTGTGTTTAATGACTGTGTTTCTAGTGGTACATTTCCTGATTTAATGAAACACAGCAAAGTCGTTCCCTTGTTCAAGGCTGGCAGCGCTACAGAGCCGTCTAATTTTCGACCAGTGTCAGTGCTGCCAACTTTGAGCAAAGTATTTGAAAAAATAATCTTGAATCAAATGCTATCCCATTTTAATAGTCATAAAATACTCCATGCGAATCAATTTGGGTTTACGAAAGGGCGCTCAACTTCCGATGCTGGTGTTGAGTTATTAAAATGTATTCATGAAGCTTGGGAAGACAAGCACGATGCATTAGGTATATTTTGCGATCTATCAAAGGCTTTTGATTGCGTTCAACATGAAACGCTGTGCAAAAAATTACACCACTATGGAATAAGAGGCAAAGCTCTCGACCTTCTGTCTTCATATTTGAACAATAGAATACAGAGGGTCGATATTAATGGTACACGTTCTGTAGGATCCATGGTTACAATGGGTGTGCCGCAAGGCTCGATACTTGGGCCATTCTTGTTCCTCATTTATATTAATGATTTACCATTTTATGTAGGGGACAGGAATAGGATTGTTTTGTTTGCAGATGACACCTCATTAATTTTTAAAATTAAAAGACAATTAGATAACTATGACGATGTAAACAATGCAATTGCAAGAGTAGTTCATTGGTTCAGCTCAAATAATCTTTGCCTTAATGAAAATAAAACTAAATGTATAAAATTTACTCTACCAAATGTAAAACAAGTTGCGGCCAATGTTCAACTGAATGGACAAGTGTTAGAGTTTGTAGAATCAACTGTGTTCCTAGGTATAACTATTGATGCCAATTTGCAGTGGGGCCCACACATAGAAAAGACAGCCTCTAGATTAAGTTCGGCTGCATACGCTGTAAAAAAGATCAGGACTCTAACAGATGTGGATACGGCTAGAATGGTTTACTTCAGCTATTTTCATAGTATTATGTCTTACGGTATTCTCCTTTGGGGGAGTGCTGCAGATTTAAATATTATTTTTGTTCTACAAAAGCGGGCTGTACGCGCTATTTATAATTTGGGCCCCAGAGTTTCTCTCCGAGAAAAATTCAAAGAAGTAAATATTCTAACCGTACCATCACAATACATTTTTGCCAATCTTATGTATGTCCAGAAAAATCTATCACAGTTTTCTAAACTCTGTGATAAACATAATATAAACACTAGAAATAAAAATAATCTTTCAGTCCACCACAGTCGACTACATAAGATTGGCGATTCTTTCCAGGGTAACTGTATACGCTTTTACAACAAGCTTCCCTGTGACCTGAGAAATTTACCTTTAAATAAATTTAAAAAGTTTATTAAAAACAAGCTTTGTAAAAAGGTTTTTACTCCGTTACAGACTATTTGCAGGACAGGGACGCCTGGAAATGATCTGCTGGCAAAGTGAAATAATATTAAATTGTAAATAGGCCATCAAAAAAAAAGCCTTCCTAAGTTTCTTGCCGGTTCTTCTCAGGTGGGCCGCGTTCCGAACCGGTGGTCGCTTTAAATATTTTAAATAGTGTATGACATTTTGTAAGCGCCGTTAAAATGGTCTATGCAAAATAAAGATATTTTTATTTTATTTTTTTTATTTTACGCGATATTATAATTACTTTCGTCTCTATTACGGCGCGAACGAGAGGGAGCTAGCAACATTCCTTTCTCTGTGGTGTTAACGACAGCGAAATGTATGGAAAGCAAAGCGATAAGATATCGTTCTCTATCGACACAAATATCAATATAAAACCTCATTGTGCGTTTTCCCGCCTACAACATTTGAACTAGTTTAAATATGGAATACTAGGGGTCGGATTTGACCAAACACGAGTGTAACTAGTACAGAATAATTTTACATTTTGAATAAATTCGTATACGTTTTACTAAATTACTCGAGGATAACGTTAAACCTGTTGTTGTTATTCTGCGGTTTAGAAAGAGAAAGAATAATGAAAAAATGTATAACCGCACAAAAATCTATGTACTACTATTTCTTTCATCTTGACTTGAAACGTCATAGCAATTTACCATTAAGTAAATTAACATTTTAATTTAAAATTGTCGGTGAAAATATTTACTCAAGTTTAGTTACCTTAGGTTAATAGTTGGTAAATGAAAAATCATTTTACTCTTAGAATAAGTAGAAGTTACTCTCGAGTAAAATCTTACTCTAGTTTGGTCGAATCCACCCTTCGTATTGTATCTTAAGCTACTATAACTAATAATTATACTATCAAAAAAAAGACTTTTAGTTGCTATGGCAACGTAAACGTATACAAGTTGACACATAAAAGATTATCTTTAAAGGTACAGTCATTTTAGAACATTATGTGATATCTTCTGCTAACAATATTAAACAAGTTTAAACTTCCATACACACATGCAAATCTAAGTACACAGTCAACAAATTAATTTAAGATTTAAACCCACTTATTAGTACACACATTTTATTTTATTTGGTCTTTTTAAATTTATCAATATATTTATACTTATAGGAAATATGCATGTGTATTTCATTTCGGGGTCGTGATCCAACAGTAATGTCCAACCAGTTGGACAATAGGTTTTTTGTGAAGTTGTCCAAACAGTATTTTAGTTTGATACTGAAACTATTACTAGACTTGTGGTCCAACTGATTTAACATTATTATTACTTTTCCAAATTATACCACTTATAAAATCAAAAAGTACAAGAATAAGGCCATATTACAGAACGGTTCTCAAAACTAAAGAACCACTTCAGCGTACTTTTATAAGACAAAAACAAACCTCAAGCGTTTCTTTGGTATAATTTCATAATATGGGTCTAAAATTATCTGTAAAAAATGATGTAATAGGTAACCATAATTAGAATATAGTCTTATTTGAGACAATGCAATCCGATATGTACAACTTTGTATTAACATATGGTTAAAAAGAGAAAACTTTTAATTTTATTCTCATGCATATTTCCTATTTTTCATACCTATTGGCACAAGTACCTCACGGGTCCTTGCATCATAACATTGGAGAATCTTCATATACAATCTCCCGTATATGAGATAGTAACATTACTTCACTAAAACTGTCAAAAATAGACTGAATTGAAAACCCTCTGGTAATTACGCCAAAGCCTTGTCTGTCAGTGCGCAGGAGCACCAACTTGCAGTTATAGTTGGGTTAAAAAACTGTATATCTTTAGCTATTTAACCAATCTCAACTGGAGCAAGGTGGACGATTATTCAAAATACACTTCCGTCCATCCCGCTGAACATTCTAATGAACAGCAATATTTACAATAAAATAGTAATTTACATATTTACAATGCTCTATAAGAGCAGTCTTATAAATGAGGTTAACGTCGATCATCTTGGTGAAAGATCACTTTTAACAAAAACATAGTAAGCACCTAAAATCTGCATTTACTTATTACCACGTAAATATTATAATACTTTCTGAATACCAATGTATATTAGGGCCACCACAGACTAGCTCCTTTTGTATGCATAACCTGCGAATTTGAGACTGTATCGATGTATTTAGCTTCTAAAAAGCTACAAAATCGACAGTAGTGGATAAAAGTAGCTAGTCTGCGGTGACCCTTACAGACAAGATTTCTTTGTGCATCGGGAAACATCGGAGACGTTCGTGTCGCACTCGTAATTTGAACTTTGCCATGTTATAAATGTTTGTCATTTCTAAGAACAGCGTCGGTGACGGTGAACAGCGTAAGTGGTAGTGTATACGACTACCGCGCTGAGGTCTCAAGTTCGAATTCCGGGTTGGAACAATAATTTTGTGTGATCCACGTAACGTTATATGTGTGTTTCGGAGTTTGGGTGTATCTTATATATAATATTATGTATGTATTTCACAACATAAAAATATTTTTTTTAGTTTTTTAGATTCATAGCCAAGTTTATATTAGCTTAGTTTGGTCTAGACGGTGCAATATTTATTATTTTATATATTAAATATCGGGAATCGTGTAGCATTCGTAATTTCAACTCTGTCAGTCAGGCACTGTCGACTTTTCTGTGAAAATTGACAGTTGCTTTGTAACAAACATTTGGCGCCCTCTACAATGAACTATTTGATAGTTTTCTTTCCCATTGGAACCGCCAGGATATTAACTGCACTTAGAATATCCTGACAGACGTCGACACGATCCGAATACACTATGAAATTGATTTTATTTAAAAATAATATTTTAATATTATTTCTGCCTCTATTCAAAGAATAGTTCACTATTGTTGACAAAAAGTTCTCTCATATTCAAACGGACATGTTTTACCTAATCACAACTAAGTAAATAGGTAGGTAGTTATTTTCCAACGTTTATAATAATGTAGGTAGTTATGCCAAGTGCATTGGTATACAGAAGGTATTGCAAGAAACTATTAACAAACTCGATAACATTTTGAAACTATTACAGTTTTAAATACTATATAAAAAAGAAGTCCTGTTTCACAAACGTTGATGACAAAACATTTTTTATTATAATTAATGTGCTACAAAAATTGCAACGCACTATTTAATACATTTTTTGATGTTCTTATACTGTTTTAAGGGTAGTAGGTACCGTACGAACAAATAACAAACGTAACCATGAAAGGATCACTCAAGGAGCGAAAGTAAGAGGTTAAAACATACATGCATATTTTCACGCCTTTATCCCCGAAGGGGTAGGCAGAGGCATGCTATAGGTACACTCACATTTCACCGTATACATTTTGTCCCACGTAACAGGTGGTGAGTCCATCGCCGTGAAATTTTATTAAAATAAAATAATGTATAAGATAGTCACAGTTGCTAGCACATTACGTTACGGAAACAGGATAATGTTTTAGTTACGTATCCATCCGGCGGAGTTCAGGTAGTGGCGGATAGCGACGTCGACGTCAGAGTCCGGCGCCGGAGCACGACGCAATAGCACGCCCTTGATTGTCACGTACTGCGCAGCTGGCAGGGACAACGACGTGCACAACTGCACAAACAAATCATGTTTAAAGTGAAACTTCTTTATCGACGTCAAGACAAATTTTATAGCTGTAAAAAAAATCGTCACATTTTTCGTTTACGCGCCATGTTATTTTGAAGTGAAACTTCTTTACCATAAGTGAAACTTCTTTTTCATACGTGAAACTTCTTTATAGACGTATGATAGAAATTTTAAAGCTGTAAAAAAATCGTAAAGAATGTTCACTCCTTACCTGTGTACTCTGGTACACACACATATTGTTTTTAACAGTAAAAATACAGGTTGTCCCACGAAAAGACCATGAATTTGAACATTTTTAATTACATATTAATAAATTTAATTTGCAATGAAATGGAGATTTGGTTATTTATGGAGGTCAAAAAGTAACTCAAGATTATTGATATTACATTTACATTTCCTGCCAGATTCGCAAAGCTATAGGTACAGCCTGAGGAAGAACGTGGCAATAAAACCCATGGTTCTAACCATCATCATCATTCGAGCGTCTGTCCCAGTTGCGTCTCGCGACGCCCGGGGTCCGCTTTCCTACATTTTCTCCTCCACTTCGCACGGTCGTCGGCATCCCCTGTAGTGAGACCATTGGCACGCATGTCATCCCTTACGACGTCAAGCCAGCGCTTCTTGGGTCTTCCCCTCTTACCGGGACCCGGCGGGGCTGACATGGCCAGACATTTGTTACCTACGTAGCCCGGCGGTTGCCGCAAGACGTGACCATACCAACGAAGGCGACACTCTTGCAACTTGTCTGCAATGACACGGACGTGAAGGCTGCCGCGGATGCGAGAGTTCCTCACGCGGTCCAACCGCGTGATTCCACACATCCACCGCAGCATCTTCATTTCCGTGACACGCAGCTCCTGCTTGTGTCGCTCCAATATCGGCCACGTCTCACTGCCATGTAAAAGGACAGGTCTAATAATGGTTTTGTAGACCTGTCCCTTCAACCGGATCGGCATTTTAGGGTCACAAATGACACCGGTCATCTCCCGCCATTTGGCCCACGCGGCAGCAATGCGTGACTTGACATCGCAATCGATGTCACTGGACGTGTGAAAAACAGATCCCAGGTATTTTACCTGGTCCGTGCGCTCGACCAAATCACCGCCTATGCGGACGGATGTGGGATCTATCGAGTTTAGTGCCAAGTACTCGGTCTTCGCCACATTTAGTTTCAGACCGCCGTTCTCAAGCGTCTCCTTCCACGCCTTTACAAGTCGCACCAATCTGCCCCTGTCCGCGTCTGCCAGCGCAATATCGTCAGCATACATGAGCAACCATGGAGGCTGCTCATGCGGGTTTCTGATGCTGTCCGACAATTCGTCTAATATTACACTGAACAGAAGCGGACTAAGGACAGAACCCTGGTGTACCCCGACGGTGATGGGGAAGGGTTTCGTGTCGCCAACAGCAGTCCGAACCATTGAATCAGAGTCACAGTACATGTCCCGGATAGTGTCAATATAGACCTTTGGACCGTAGTGCCCACCAGATCATCGCACGAGGAACACAGTCGAAGGCCTTCTGCATGTCTAGAAACAAACAGTGCAGAGGCGTGTTCTTCGACCTGTATTTCTCTGCGACAACCCTCAGGGCAAAAACAGGGTCCGTGGTCCCATGACCAGGGCGAAACCCATATTGACACTCCGAGAGAGTACACTCCTGCCGGATCCGAGAGTCTATATATAATCCTCTCGAAGATCTTCATGGTGTGGGACATCACCTTTATACCGCGGTAGCTCCCGCACACTCAGTCTCCATTGGTTTGGGATCTGCCCGCTGAGGAGCATGCGGTTAAAAAGGATTACTAAGATGCCCACACGGTGAGGACCCATCGCCTTCCAGGCTTCGATGGGGACTCCATCGGGTCCGACAGCTTTCCGATTCTTCATGCGGCGAAGCGCAGTCAGGACTTCTCCAGGCGTTACCGGTGGCACTAGTCCCTGATTCGGAGGGAGGTCCGGAGGCTGCAGCTCTTTATGCTGTTTATTAAGCAGCTCGTGGAAGTACGAGCGCCATCTCTCCTTTACCGCAAGGTCTTCGCTTAACAGGTTGCACTCAGGGTCTTTTACACAGCGACACTTGGATATATCCTGTGCCGCTTTGACACTGGAGCGCTTATAGATGAGCTTCTGCCCCTCAGACGATTCCAGCTTATCATACAAAGGTTGTAAGTGTTCTCGCCTGGCTCTGGCTACAGCTCTCTTTGTGGCGCGCTTGGCAGCCCTGTACGCGTCGCGGTCTTCGGGAGATCCGGTCGTTTGCCACTTTTTAAAGAGGGCTTTCTTCTCCCTGGTCTCCCTCAGGACTGCGTCGTTCCACCACCAAGTTTCCTTGTCACATTTGCGTCCACCCTTAGACTCACCGAGCACCACCTTCGCCGCTCCAAGGATGGCCGCCTGATCTTTGTCCCAGTAATCTTGAACTGGTTCGCCTCCAGTGTCGGTGCACTTGTCACCGACAGCTGAGACGAACTCCTGGGATCTAGTTTCATCAAGCAGCCACCATCTGATGCGGCGCTGGCACCGCTCGATGCGTTTGCCTTTAGGCTTCACGCAGAGGTGCATGACAAGGAGACGGTGTTGTGCAGTAAGACTCTCACCGGGTATGACTTGCAGTTGGCCACCTTGCCGATGCTGTGTCGCCTAGTGAGTAGGAAATCGATCTGAGTTGTACGCCTTCCGCTCTTGTAGGTGATGAGATGTACGGATTTCTTTTTGAATTACGTGTTCACAATAGCCAGATCGGCAGCCGCACACGTTCTGAGGATAGTTTCTCCTTCAGCGTTGCGGGTGCCGTATCCAAAACCACCATGAACACGCTCAAACTCCTCACACCTCTCACCCACATGACCGTTTAGGTCGCCGCCCAAAACGATTCCCTGTGACAACGGAATGCTCCGAAGCACTCCCTCGAGTTGGCCCCAAAACGACATTTTATCGGCGTAGCTACAACCGGCCTGTGGCGCGTAGGCACTTATCAGATGGGTAATAATCCCATCGATAAGCACCCTCACGATCATAAGCCGGTCGCTACAGCGTTTCATGATGCCGCTCTGCAGCCCTTCGGAGAGCACCACGGCCACCCCGTTCTCCCCACCAGGCGCACCCGTGTAGTACAGCTTGTAGCCTTTCTGCAAAGGCCGGGCTCTGTTGCCCTTCCACCGAGTCTCCTGCAGGAACGCCACGTCCACCCTCCGCCTGGAGAGTACTTCGGCCAACTCTACCGCACGCCCAGTCAGCGTGCCAATGTTTCAAGATGCGAAGCGGATACGGGTTGGGGCTAACTTCTTTAGCCGTGCTGGCCCGACACACGGCAGCCCTAGCCCACTTGCCACAGGAGTCGGGCGGGGCTCCTGCGCGCCGTTTTGCGGCGGCACCCTATCCCTAGCAGCTTTCTTATTGTACTTTACCATTATTTGTTTTGGCGGGTGGCTTTTATGGGAGCGACGCCCTCAGACCTCCCAACCCCAGAGGGGAAAGTCAGCGACAGAGCCTCGTCCGTTAATCAGCAGGTGCACGCACTAGCACGGGAGGTTGACTTGGGCCCCGAAGATCTTGGTGGGGCCCCTTACACCCATGGTTCTAACCATTCATCAAATTCTCAGCTTCAAAGTCCCACTTAAATTTGGAATCTGGCTTTTATTTTGCTGCTAGGAGCAGCTATCATTAATCAGCTATAATTAACCTTTGATTTTCAGCAACGAATATCGTTTGACATCCCACTCAATCCAGTAAGGGAATCTGCGTCGTGACCTGGTTCATTAACCAAGGTCTCTGGGGCCCCGGAAATCTTGGTGGGGCCCCTTACACCAAACCTAAAGAGCCTTACATGTGTCTAAATAGTTACCTGTATTTCATTATTGGTCAGCAGATGCCTCGAGCAGGCGCCGTTGTTGCTGCATGAGCTCTTTTTGGAGCATCCACATGCGGTGCTTCCGTCCCGTGTGGACCTTGGGCTGGTGGAACTTGAGCCGCTTTCTCCTTCTCTGTACATCATATCAGTGAATGTTAACACAATAATAGTAGAATTTACAACAAGTGCACAAAACGAACCATTTTCATCCGAGAGGCGAGGACTGATAGTAATGTCGCGGATAAAATGGTTTTGTGGACAAGTTATAAACTCTGCTTTTCACTTCGGTTGCGAGGTAAGTGCTAATTTGTGCAGGATATGGGCTGTATCCTGCATAAATAAGCACTTTTAACTAACTAACTAACTAACTATCTTCACGCTGTATCCCTGTCGGGGTAGTCAGAGAGGACAGATCGCCAGGCTTCGCGATCCATGCATACTTCTTTCGCTTCTTCGAGATTCATCAATCGCTTCATACACGCACGTCTGGGTATCCGAGTACTTTTGACCTTTCCGTTTTTGAGCAATCTGCTCACGTGGTCTTCATATGTAAGTCTCGGCCTTCCCTGACTTCTTCTACCCTCTTCTTTTGAACAATATATATTCTTCGTCAATCGTTCTTCACTCATTCGTTGGACGTGTCCAAACCAACGGAGCACGCCCTTTTCCAGCTTAACGCTGACACTTTCATTCAAACCTGCCATATTGCGTATCACTTCGTTACGTATTCGGTCGCACAATTTTCGAAGTGATCGCATCTCCACAGCATTCAATTTACTTTCATGCATCTGCTGACATACCCAGGTTTCACTACCGTAAAGCAAAGTTGGCACTAGCACTGCGTTATGAATCGCCATTCGTGCTTCTTTTACGATGCTTTGTCGCTTTACTAACTGGGACAAAGCACCGTTAACTTTGTTTCCGGCAGCTACTCGCCGTTCTCATCCGAATCACATCTTCCATCCGCGCTAAACATACTTCCTAAATACACAATTTCATTCACTTGCTCTTGCTCACTTTTAAAATGATAAATAAAAACCAGTCAAGTGCGAGTTAGTCCATCGACGTGAACTCCATACGTTATTTTAGACTACTTACTGATTACTTGACAAACTAGAACTATTTTTGTGATATTTTTTGAAATTTTGGTATTGTGGATCAGGGATTTATCGATTCTTCCATGGTGATAAATATTTTTTTTCTTCCTGACAGCCACTTACATACATTTTACCATGCAAGACATCATCTCAAATACTATTAATAGCACTTACACTGTGAAATGACAGTGAGCCAGTGAGTGTAAACATCTTATGATCTCACCTTTATAAATAGTTCTACGAATTGTGCTTGAAATTTAATATATATGATAAAACGTGCAAAAATTCCCCTTCGCAAACTTTAACCTTTCATGATTTTTTCCTATGCATGTGAGATCGACGGGAGACTATTTAAAGAACCAATTCTAACCTTACCTGCAATTGTCTTGTTGCGAACATGGACTGGGACATGAGGACTTTCGATGAATGCATTGGAGGTTGTATATTGTACTACGGTGCGACAGTTTGGGCCGCCAAGACGCCAATAACGGACTTATACAGTTACAGCTAACCCACAAAGCCCACGTCTATACTGGCACGTGTATCCAGATCACAGACTTATAAGACAGTAAGCAGACCAAAGGTTTGCGAAAAATAGCGTAGCCGTAGCATAGAGATGGACCATTTCTTACAAGGGATAGTAACTTTACTAATAACTAGGTTTCCCCCGTGACATACTTCGAACTCCTATCGCACCTATTTAATCCCGTCACTAATAAATTCTACAATATTGCGTAAAAATTTGCCCGATTTGACGACATTTATGGCTAGCTCCGCTCTCCAGGGTTGTAGCGTGATGATATATAGCCTATAGTCTACCTCGATAAATGGGCTATCAACGCTAAAATATTTTTTTAAATCCGGCCAGTAGTTCCTGAGATAAGCGCGTTCAACCAAACAAACAAACAAACTCTTCAGCTTTATAATATTAATATAGATTCATTCGTTAACTGGTTTAGTCACCATCTAGTTTTCAGTGCATGATTCCAAATATGATCACAGGGGGACCAACTCATTACTGGGACCAACTCCTTAACGTTCATTCTGAAGCACGTAAACGCTCGTAAATGAAAATGCCAACGAGCGGTCACACCTATCTGAGGACAGCTATAGCGAAAGATTTTTAACGCAGTGATAGGTTACAGAAGTAGTTTAAGAGTTAGCAGGGCTGCCAGTGTTTCTAACAGGCGTATTATTAGAATCAAACATAGCTCACGTAAGAATCTTAGGTCCGTATTCCAGAACGTTTCTCAATACTCAATCGACGTTTGACAGTAGATTTTATAAGGCAAAAACTAGCCTCAAGCCTTGATTGAGTATTGAGAAACGTTCTGGAATACGGACCTTAATCTGATAGATCCATGGTGCTTCCCCATTCTATGAGTGACCTAATTGCTATACTTATTTCCTACACACTAATACACCTATTATGTGGGACATGAATACACATGGTGAAAAGTGGGCATATAATATGCCCCTGCCACCCCTTCGGGGTTAAGGCGTGATAGATAAATAAATAAACAAACCTTTTTCTTAGCTGCTGCGCGTTGGTCAGCGTTTGTTCTTTTGTCTGATTGGCATCCAGGCACCCACTGCTGCCCTGGCGAATACAATTGTTATACAGGATCAAACCAGAACCACACAACACACGCATTGCTAACTAGTTACTACTCACACCAATATTATAATGTATGACACATCGTTAGTACATTATAACTCAGTAATACAACCAAGGACTTATTTCTTCTTTTTTTTTTAACGCTTTTGACTAACATTCATTTAATCATTTCTTACAATTTCGTATCGTAGCTAAATCACCGATTTTGATGTATTTTCCTTTCTTTCCCTGAATATAATTATAGATCACATTTTTGGAAAAAAAAGGGGGAGGATTTACTCAGTCTTTTAGACTTCTAAACCATTAAGTGTAGAAAAATTCTATAAAGCGGCTCAGTCTGTCCGTCCGTCCGTGTTTACGCATCTATTTGTCAGGAACCATACGAGATAGAGACATACGCGATAGAGACAAGCAGAAACAAGGCTCAAGCATTTGACAGCTTCTGAATTTACTGAAATATGTTCAATGGTCCTATAACTAACTATTAAAAAGTTTTTTGTGTCAAAAAAATAGTGAAATTGCTCTTAATGAGTTTACGATGAACAACGAAACAGTTCAACGAAATAGTTCAACGAAATTTTTAGTCATAATGTAATAAATTAAAAGTTGTGCAAACCATGGGTATACAAAACTACTCTCTAAGCATAAGCATGAACTTTCGATGCCATGCAGGAATAGACATGACAATGATATTGAAAACGTTAAAATGATTTCAAAGAAAATAGCCCAAACAACCTTTGATTCGACTTTTTATTATACTAGCTGTGCCCCACGATTTAGTCTGTCACATACTTCCATATATACCTGATATGCTGACATCTATTATTACTGCTCCTCTTCCATTGGTAATAATAATGCATATGTTACTTCTGAATAATTTGGCTTCTAATGTTGAATTTCTAAATTGGTTCAATAGTTTCAGAGTTTATCGGTTACAAACAAACAAATCTTTCCTACTTTATAATATTAGTACAGAAAAGAAAAACCCAATGGTAATGATTGGTGTGAACAAAATGAATAGAAAAATAAATTTTTGATATAAAATGAGTAATGCCAATGAAAATGCCCTACTTAACGCCATAATATTACTATATTTATACGTTATTTATTATTACAAGCTATTTTATAAGTTCAATTTCAACACGGCAATGGGCTTACCACCCGTTACGTGGGACAAAAAAGCATACGGTGAAATGTGGACGTATAGTATGCCTCTGCCTGCCCCTTCGGGGACAAAGGCGTGACTATATGTGTGTATGTATGTATGTATTTTATAAATAAAGTATATTTTTGATTCCATGTGTGTTTTAATAAATTAAATGAGGCTATTCATCATTGAAGGTGGCCCCCAATTTTTGTCATAATACGGTCCTGAGCCTTCCACAATCAGTCCCACACCACCTTTTCTAGTTCGTTCATCCATTTGACTGTGGAGTGTCCTATTTACGTCAGTGATATCCTTCCGAGTGCTTACTCTCTAAGGATTTTAGTATATAGTATAAACCAAATTTTATATATTGTTGCCATAGCTACACACTTATAAGTGTGTCTAACAGATTCATTAACCATAGCCGAACAATTTGATTCAAACATACAATTATATCTTATAAACACGACAATGGTATGTACATTTTTCACATCTTGTACAATTTTATCACATAAAAGGAATTTTAGTGATGTCAGATACAAATTTAGTGTTGTTTATGATACTCGTATCACCAAGTTTAGTTCGACATAATAACAGAATAGCATTTGGCAATCTCTTAATAAAAATAAGAAAATTTTAGAGAAATTTAGTTTGGTGGTCTCAACAACAGAATTAGCACCGTTTATTTATTTTATTTATATATCATGCCTAATCCCCGAAGGGGTGGCAGAGGCATATTATATGCCCACTTTTCACCATGTGTATTCCTGTCCCACGTAATAGGTGGTGAGCCCATTGCCGTGTTGAAATAGACAGACGCAGTTTGTGGCTACCTGCTGCTGAAATTTTTCAACCCGCCCGCCCATAAGGCCTTCAACTTGTCTTAACGACTGCCATGTTACTGGCAACCGGGACCAACAGCTTACCGTGCCTTCCGAAGCACGGAAACGCTCGCAAATGTAAATGCCACAAAGTGATCACATATCCGTGACCAGTTATAGCATAAGTTGCTTAACGCAGTGATCGTTTACAGAACACTGAGTCCACGAGCGCTTCAACAGCGCGACAATGTCAGTTTGTAATATCAAGATTTCATATAATAATTTGGCGTTAAGTAGGCAGCGTAGCAAAGCAGGTAGTACCAGGAAACGTGTTCTCACGTCGACGTGGGTGGCCGATGGGTGTCTCCTATGGGCCGCATGTTGGTCATAATGTGCACACTCTTCTAGCCGAGTGACCCCCGCTAACCGATACCGATGTAACTCTGCCAATCGGACACGTAGCTCTCTCTCCCGCCAAAGTCCCGCTACTACACCGGCCTGTTCCGCGCGACCGTAGAACTGTGACGTCCAGCGAAGACGTTCAGTGAATTCCCTGCAAAGACATCATATAGGTATGAAGTCTCGTATAATATAAAACCGCTAGGAAGAATTAAAAACAAACAAATATGTTTACTATGACGACATTTTTAATGATTGAATGGGCAAACTGGTAGGCGTCGACCTAGGCGTAAGTATGCCAATATAATTAAAATAAAAAATGTAAAAAAAAAAAATATTGGGAACAGACAGATTTACATTTGACGTGGTTTGAAAGTGACTGCAGTAGAGAAACACTGTGGCACAGTCACTAAATTGAAGATGTTTTGAGTACCCTTAACCGGCGACCTTGTTTGAAAACACTTATGAAAGTAGAAGAAGCGAAAGTTGTATGCCAGAATCGTAGCAAATGGAATGCCATAGTCTCTGCCTACCCCGATGGGAGACAGGTGTGATTATATGTATGTATATATGTATGTATTTTTAAAGTACAGTCTCATAATAAGTAAATTATTTTTTTATTCTACATCATCAAGTCTTTTGGGAGTAGTATAATACAGTGGAATGTGGTTATTCTTTTTATTTCCCAAGCTCCACAGAAAGTTTCAATGACGTTTCCATTGTTTTACTGGAGTAGAACATTGGCCTAACTAAACCTAAACATGAAATGCGATTATCTATAAAATACATACATACACATACATACTGTCACGCCTATATCACCGAAGGGGTAGGCAGAGGCGTACTATACGCCCACATGTCACCGTATGCATTTTTGTCCCATGTAACAGGTGGCCCATTGCCGGTGTGGCGACCTGCTGTTGAATTTTTTCAAGCCGCCTATAAAGCAATCAACTGGGCTTGTAGATTACCATTTTACTGGCAACCAGGACCAACGGCTTAACGTGCCATCCAAAGCACGGAAACGCTCGAAAATATAAATGCCACAAAGTGATCACCCATCCAATGACCAGCTATAGCGAAAACTGCTTAACGCTTTTATTTGGGTTCTCGCAAAGT
Source organism: Thumatha senex (assembly GCA_948477245.1). Lineage (NCBI taxonomy): Eukaryota > Metazoa > Arthropoda > Insecta > Lepidoptera > Erebidae > Thumatha > Thumatha senex. The sequence continues at coordinate 12,632,355 of OX419743.1, forward strand.
CGAAGTTTAGCTTATAAGCATAATCCCCTGCTAATCGACCCACATCCTCGTGCGTTGATCAGCGTCACACACGTCCGATCAAATTCGCCAAAGGCAGGTGATATTGGTATTTTCCCCGAAGGTCCAGGATGGGGTCCAATACACCCGCTAGTATACTCCCAAAATAATATAATAAACGATACATACTTCTTCTCTTTGGCAAGTTTCCCTAAAGTCTTCTGTTTATTTCTCTGATTATTGAAAAATACTGATACAAGCTGATAATCTCTCACTAAACGTTTTCTTCTCGTTCGTTCCCGCAATCGCCTTGTGTATATATCCACTTGTGATAGTTTTAGTGCTGAAACAAAAGATGCCATTAGATAAGTTGCACCCAAAATACATTGAGCAATATAATACACTGTCTTTCGTTTAGCTAGAGTGCAATTTTTTGAAGTGAAAACTTCTTTTGGCGCACCGCACACAGATTTTTCCGTAGGTAGTAAGTTAGGCTGATCCGTCACGCTCTGAGGTGAAAGGCTAGATCGGTTGAACTCGGGAACGCCGAGTGTACCCGAGCGAGAGTCAGCTACTATTCGCTGTTGTGTCGCTGTGTTAAGTATATTCAATTCATACGTAATAATTTATTGCGATTGCCATTGAAGCTTTTACTTCTGCCGTGCGGTCTTAAAACATACATAAAAAAATACTTTCACGCCTTTATCCCCGAAGGGGTAGGCAGGGGCGTACTATACGCCCACGTTTCACCGTATGCTTTGCTTTTTGTCCCACGTAACAGGTCTTAAGCACACATTCTTTTTTTTTATTTAGTACGGCAAAACTACGCGCCAGCCTGGTGAAATCTGACGAATTGAGGGAAAGCGTAAACAAAGCATTTGAATGCATCGAGATTTAAAAAGCTCCTATCTGCATAGCAATGAATGCTCCCGAGGGACAGTATGTCATTGATATGCAGAAGAGAGTTGGCGACAATACAGACCCCTGTGGTACCCCGGCATTAACCCGCATAAAGCAAGAAGCCTGACCATCACAGAGGACCCGCATACGACGCCCTTGTAAGAAGCTGGCCATCCAGCAGCACAATTGAGGCGGTAGATCATATGCCAGCTTGGAAAGAAGCGACGCATGCCAAACTCTATCGAAGGCTTTGGCATATCAGGCATAGTGTAGTCACAATTGGCAATGGTGGGTGGCTGCAGGTCACAGTCGTCGACCCTGGAATTAGCCACAAAGAGATTTGCGAGTAAGTCGGCTTTCTCTTGAGCTTTGTGAGCCCGGACCCATTAGGGTAACGCAGCGGGGGTAACGAGGTTTGGCAGAAGTTGGTCTGCACGGCTTTGGCCAGTTGCCAGTATCCACGGCTGCCCGTTGGATGTGATGTAAGCTCCTGAAGGCCCTCTTGCTGGCCCTAGTGGACCTGTTGTACGCTGCCTTGAGGCAGCCTACGTTCAGGTCGCGCACCGCCCGAGCCCTGACCCAGGCGCGATACGCCGTCTGATTTTGTTAAACAGTCTCGGCGCACTCACGCCCGAACCAGAGTAAAATTCAATTATAACATTTGACATGCAAACAACATGAAAATCGTTGGGTAAAAAGAAATTATAAGCTTTGTTTTGCCAATTTCTGTGAGTAACGCCGACTGTGAGAGAGTATTTAGCCTTTTTAATGATTTACGAGTATACACAAATGACAAATAACAGAAATCGAATTGAAATGGTCCTAATTTTAGCAGAGTTATTGATAAAATTTAACTTTGAAAATGATTGTTCTAAATAAATACAAATACTTTTTACATTTAGTGAAAATAGATAATTTTCAAATAAAAACAGATGCTCAATTTTTTTTATATCTGTATATTATAGCTGTATTTATTATTGTGACTAGTATTACATATTACCATTATATGGTAGTGAATAGGTACTCACCCACATCCAACTCGTCATCTTCATGATTTAAAGATAGAGTTGACACTAATTGTTCCGCTTCATGATCATGCTCCTGTAATTAAACATGATAAAATGATTTAAATAAAAATAAATTTCTTGTATCATATCCTCTAAGCATTTGTAAATGGTTCATCAGATAAAAATAAATAAATAAATATTTTGGTATATTTTCACACAACACCTGTCCCAAATTAAGTTAATACCAGTTTGGGCTATGGGATTTAGATAATCCTTCTCATAAAGAAAGTTCTTCTCAGTTGAAACGGTCAGAACGTTCGGATCTTCAAGCTGTAGAAGCCTGTTTATGGGCTAAAGTCTCATTTGTTAATCTTAGTAAAAAGTATAACCAACAAATACAGTAATATACGCTATAATGGTACATAAAGCGACCTCAATGCAGTGTCCAAAGATACTCACCCTTTCAAAGTCATCTCTATTTGGCATGTAACCAAGTTGGGCAGCTTCATCCGAACTCACAGCAATATGTGGCAAACGTGATACTGCACTGGGCCCTAATGGCCCTTCGTCTCTATCTGCACAGTGTAGAGATGGGCGACTTGTACCTTCCACATTTCCCCAAGTGGCCCTACCAATACTGCCTTCTAAGAATCTATTAATATATTCATCTTTGGCCTCTGAAAATAAAGATTAATATAGTAAATAAATACTACTTATTGCTAATAACAAAATATCGCGGTTATTTTAATTATGACGTCACTTGTCACAATAGAATAGGACCATTGATATTATACAAGCTGTTGATTTGCAATCATACAATAGGTACTTGCAGAGACTCTACTGCATATAGTTAAGAATATTACATAGAAAAACCAGACAATATTTTTTTGTCTGCTATTTGCAACGGATTTTCTATGGTTAATACAATCCTTTATACTGTCCAACATAAACACAATATCTACAAAGTAAAAGTTAATGAACTTGTCAGCTGTACCTATTCGGTGCATGTTTCTACATACATTTATACCAAGCAACCCTTTTCCTGTCCCCTAATCACATTGTTCTAATCCATCATACTTTCCTTTTTGTATTAAACCATCTACTGCCATTTTACTGGCATCTGGCCCAACGGCTTAACGTGCCTTCTGAAGCATGGAAACGCTCGCAAATGAAAATCCTATAATGTTGCTTAACGCAGTGATCGTTTACAGAACGCCACGAGTGCTTTACCTTTTTCAAAGTCAAAATAGTCAGTGCAAGCTTCAATAATCGTGCCACAAGCACTGGAGCCTCTTTAGAGATATTTCATCTTGATATTCACATAATGCTTGTATCAAGATATTGTCCACCCTACACAGGGACAATGTTTATACCTCACCAGTCTATCATAGGCTTTCTCAAAGTCACAAAAATTCAATAACTAAAACTTTTTAGCTATGCAGCTTAGGTAAAGGCTCAGTCTCATCACTAAAGCTAAACTGGATCCTTAATACTGCTATGATACTATACTTGCCTTTTTTATTTATTTATCAGAAGACAAACTCTCAATAAAAGTGTAATTTTATGAAATTTTTTATCTAATACAACTATATTTACTTTGAAAATTTACATGTATTTCTCAAAACCCCATTTCTTAAGTCATTAAAATTACAAGTTTTTTTTTATTACAATTACATGTGATACAAATTGAGGCTTAAGTGACTTTTGCTTATCCACCACAAATATGAAATCAACAATGCAATACAGTCAATGTTTTAAGAGCATTTTATGAGTCTTCACAACTAATTGGATAGATTAAAAATTACATCTCAGAAGCAGCAGTTCTTACCATCTGGTGTCTTAGTTTCAATATGTTTTGATATATCTTCCCAGTTTCCAAATCCAAACTGTTCTATGGCATCTAATAATCTAACTTCTTCATTTGCTGACCAACTACTTCGACCTAGGAATATACCAAAGGCACCAGAATCCTGCAAAAATAAGCATTATACTTAAATAATTACATTTTATGTTAAAAAAGGCATATCAGAAAGTAGTATAATTAACTAACCATGTACTGGTACGAATGGTCATTTTTATGGGACCCTATCTCTGCACCAACAGAAAAACACTGAAATGAAAACAACACCATAATATAATCCGTAATGACAATTTTAAAAATTTGCGCCAAAACTGTAAACAAAAATGGCACCGAAGCTAAATTACCTGCAAACATATATCAAAGTCTATACATTCCGCGCACTTCACGCGAACTCCAGTAATTTCTTCTTGACAATAACTACAAGTATATTTTGCATATAAATCTGAAAACGACATGATATTAAACTGTACACAACAACAATATATTGCGAAAGTTGGCAAGGCTGAAATTATCGCTCAACATGTCACACATAGGGAGCCATTGCACAGACCAATCACTGAGAAGAACTGACTCACATCCTGGCAGCCATTTTTTTATTATTATTTTATGGCCTGGTTATAAAGACCTTTTAGCCTTATCTGAATTCATATCTCTTCGATCTTCCTTCTTAATATCTAAAATGGCCCAGCTTAAGTCAAGGTCAATCTCACCCCAGTATAATGGTGGTTGTTATACTAAAGTTTTCAGTAGATTTACGTGGCAAAATAGAAAATAGTATTCCACTGCATATACAATGTGTTAAGAAAACCCTGTCCGACCCGAAAGGGGCACATAGGCACTTCAATAACATAACAAAAAAAATTAATATCATATTATTTATAAGTATAAAATAATTATCATTTTTTTAAATGCGTGTTTTTAGTATCAGAATTAGTCCAATTTCCTTAAAATATAGCAAATTATCAAAAACTGACAACACCTTTGTTGACATGCGGCGACGAGTGTATGTGATATCAAAAGAAACCGCCGGCAGGTGTAAGCTGACCTTTTGACCTTGCATTTCCGAATAGCCCTTTCAATGTGTTGCCATGTAAGCTACCACATTAAATTATATATTAAATTTATTTAATTCGGGGTAAATTTTTGAGGTAAATTTATTGGGGTATTTTTTCGGGGAAATCCCTAAAAAGGATTACACGAATAAAATCACATCTCGATACCTACCAATACAGATCGGACAGGGTTTTCTTAACATATTGTATGTCATTGTCAATTACTATACCTCGTTAACATAACTTTTATGTCAAAACAAGAAAAATGCACTCGTTTTAGAAAATACAGCAAGCAGCACTTGTCGAGTTTCCCGCGTAAAAACCCGCACCATTTTCGTCATAGACTATGTTTAATCGTACCACATAGCTAAAGCTAAAATCAAATACCATACTGGTGCTAATTCTGTTATTGAAACCACTAAACTAAATTTATCTAAAATTTTCTTATTTTTATTAAGAGATTGCCAAATGCTATTCTTTTATTACGTTGAACTAAACTTGGTGATATTATAAACAGCACTAAATTTATGTATATATATATATATAATATAGTATAATAGTATATCTAAGTATGTATTTTGGTATATATGGTATGAATTTTGTATATTTAATACAAGTATGTAATATGGATATCATAGTTGTGGATATTATTGTTATTATTATATTTTATTTGTTATTTATATATATGCACCATACTGCCCCATATCTACCGCCAATTGTATCACCTGTAGATTATAAACTAATCTGTTTATTTATATTCTTGGGGTACAATAAAGCATTACTTACTTACTTAAATTTGTATCTGACATCACTAAAATCATTTTTATGTGATAAAATTCAACAAAACATGTATTTACATGCCGACTAACTTAGTGATTGAACTGTCTATGTATATTTTTCACTTTTTGTTGAATTTTATCACATAAAATGAATTTTAGTGATGTCAGATACAAATTTAACGTCACACAAAATTTAGAAAGTCTAATTTTAGTGAAAAGACTCATTTTAGTGGGTCTTTTATTAATTTTAGTAACCGTTTGAAACGTGATAACTTTTAAAACGTTGTAACGTGAAAAATGTACATAGGCAGTTCAATCATCATGTTAGTCGGCATGTATTTACATTCGACTGTCTATGTACATTTTTCACGTCTTGTTCAATTTTATCACATAAAATGAATTTTAGTGACATCAGATACAAATTAAGTGCAATTTTGATATCACCAACTTTAGTTCGACTTAATAATAGAATAGCATTTGGCAATCCCTTAACAAAAATTTGAAATTTTAGAGATATTTAGTTTAGCGATGTCAACAACAGAATTAGCTCCACTGCCTAGTTATAGAAGCCTAACTTTATTTTGTTATACATTTACGTTTATCTTTATTATTTTTAGTTCCTTCTGTCATGTAAGTTGTCGAAACGTTTATGTTAAATAATCCATGTTATCAAACCCAACATCGACAACGTGGCGCAAAAAATCGGCCACGCACGAGTCGTACTTGAACACATAGGGTTCATTCGTATCATTATATAAAAACGGCCAATAAATCATGTCTGTTGTATGAGAGCACTACTTAAATATTTATTTAATTCTGTTATTAAGGCTGCAACAGAATACATAATTTTATTTGTGAAAATTTCATCTGTCTTATGAGTGTCTCACTGGCACGGTACATGAGAATATATGATGCAGTAAACCCTGGTAACAGACGGATAGACAGCGGAGTCTTAGTAATATGGACACGTGTTACCGTTATTTTTTTTAAACTTTCGCGATTGTCACTCATACTACATATGGGTTGACTTCCAACCCGTGACCACGGCTGGTGTAATCCGGTCGAAACGTCGGGAAGTATAAGGTAGGCTTTGCACATAATATACGTCGCGAATAAGACACGAAATATCATAAATATGACGTTTTACCGTGTTACCCTTATAAGTAGTAAAAATAATGGGAAGTAGATTAAAAACCCATATGTTTGCGATGACTGTTAAATAGGGAGATTAATACTAAGGATTGACAATTTTAATGACATTTTGATGTTGTTGATTGTTTGTTGTTATTGGTCCTATCAAAGCACACCGTTGTTCACTGCAACATATCACTTTCCTTTACTCATGCACATTTTTTTAAACTTTATGTAGCACTCACGCTCAAGAATGAGCGCCAAACAATTTTTTTAAACAAGACATAGCTCACACCGTATCTCACCAAAGACCTTAAACTTAGGTACCACTAGACTGAACGTTAAGCCTGGTTGAAGGCCTTATGGGCGGCTTGAAAATTTCAACAGCAGGTAGTCACAACCTGCGTCTGTCTATTTCAACACGGCAATGGGCTCACCACCTATTACGTCCACAATGGCAATGATGTGGAGACACACATGGTGCACCCACTCGATAAGTACACTGTATTGAAAAAATGGTAGGTCAGTTGATACCTATTATAAAAGCAGTAACAAAAGTACTTCCGACCAGTAAACCACCGTTTTAGAGTATGTGATGTAGATTACGATAATGGGTACACACATGATGTTTTGGTTTAGTATTTTTTTTACGTATAATAAATTTAATCCGATCGATCAATCGTTTAAGCAATTGGTCCTGTGTTGTGTTTCGTCATATTCACTTAACTAAAACACACTACCACCGAGAGCCCTCTTGCGCGGACTGATATTTTCGCCGTAGTGCACAGTCTAGTTAAAAGTATATGGCCTTTACAACACAACAACAAGACAATAATTTATATCAAACGTCAAGTCAGGATGATATGATTGAAAATTGACAAGTGCGGCCATAATAATTTGTGTACCACTTACGACTACGTACTGTTACACTAAGATTTGTATCCAAAATTATGAAATTTCCTGGTGAACACTTGAAAAGGTTATTGCTAACTGTTCATAGTTTCTGTTCCATAAATCGTTTGGTTGCTGTCGTCATCTACAGCTAAGTTTTTTGTTAATTTAGTTACACTTTGTACTGTAATGCTATTTCAAGTAATCAGGGACGAATTTAGTACAGAGGCCATAAAATGTTTCATTTCAATACTCGGTGTACCTAAATGTTATGGAAATCTTGTTTTAGGTTTACAATAATATAATCAAAAAATAACTGTTAAAAGTTGTAAAATAAAAGGTTATTGTATTATTTAAAAATAAATAACTTTGTATAATAATGGTTTAAATTTTATCTTATCTTAGACCCTATAAGACAGTATTTCTGTTTGGTGAAGGTGCTTTCGGTGTAGTACAAATCGTGGGTCTATATCTCAGGAGTGCAGTAAATCTCACAACAGGCTTGCCTTTGTTGACCGGTTAGTCTTCACATTGAACATTTTGCTGAAGTTTTACAAATGGTCTCCTTTATATATACCTACTAAAACCTATGCCGCGATTCACTGCATCGATTATCATCTATCACGGTGGCGTATGTGGTGGTGTATGCGATTGCTGTGCTGAGGACCCGGGATCGATACCCGGGTCAGAACAAATAGTTGTGTGATCCACAAATATTTATTTTGGAGTTTGGGTGTTCTTATGTATAATATTTATGTGTTTTTAAATATTTAAGTATGTTTATCAGTTGTCGAGATTCCATAACACAAGTGTCCCTCAATATTTATTAATTAAATTGCCGTTCAAAATCGGGTTCCGAAATTGATGTCATAAGGTGTCAAAAAGCATCTTGTTGGTTCGATTGGAACCTCCTTTATTGCCGACTCATTTCATTACTAATAACCTATCAGCACGGTTATTTATTAAATGATAGCTGAATGCGACCCTGGATTAAGCTACCTGTATATATGTGTGAAATAGGCTTCGCTATTTTTCGCAAATTTTTGATCTGCTTACTCTTCTATATCTGTGGTTAAAATGAACGAAAACTTTGACAGGGACATTTGGCGGGAAGAGTGACAAGTGCGGACGCTTGCTTTATATTATTTTCTAAAACTAGTGCATTTATCTTGTTTTATGTGCGGAGTGGTGGTTTCTTGGACATAAAAGTTGTGTTAACGTGCTATAGTGAAAGACAATGATATATATATGCAGTGAAATGCTATTTTCTCTCTTGCCGCGAAACGTCCACTGAGAACCTTAGTATAAGAATCACCATTATACTGAGGGCAAGGACCAGGACGTAGCCTGAGGACACGACATCGACTGGACAGGACTAATTAGAAGATAAGATTGAAGAAATATGATATAAAAAATAAGATTTGGCTAAAAGGTCTTAGAAACCAGGCTATAAAATAATTATTAAAAAAAAAACTTTGACAGAGACATTTGGAGGGAAGAGTGACAAGTACGGACGCTTGCTTTATATTATTTTCTAAAACTAGTGCATTTATCTTGTTTTATGTGCAGAGTGGTGGTTTCTTGGACATAAAAGTTGTGTTAACGTGCTAAAGTGAAAGACAATGATATATATGCAGTGAAATGCTATTTTCTCTCTTGCCGCGAAACGTCCACTGACAACCTTAGTATAAGAATCACTATTATACTGAGGGCAAGGACCAGGACGGACAATGAGGACACGACATCGACTGGACAGGACTAATTAGAAGATAAATTGAAGAAATAAGAAATATGATATAAAAAATAAGATTTGGCTAAAAGGTCAGGTTAGGAACCAGGCCGTTAAATAATTATTAAAAAAAAACAACTTTGACACATGTGTCAAAGTTGTGTGGCCCAAAGGTTTTAGCAACCAGTCCATATAATTAAAAATAGAAATATAAAAGTTGTCAAAACTCGTCAAGAAAAAAAGCGCGGGAAACGGCAAACTAGGCGGGCGACTGTTTTTGAGTTTTTTATTATTTATTAATTATTCAACTATAATTTAAGGATCAAATAGGTTTAATAGTGTAAATATATTAATTTATTATTGTAAATAGTATAGTTCCTGTATAGTAGGTAAGTTTTTTGTATTTATATTGTAGTACATGGGTGATCCAGAAGACCCTGGGGGGACAATTGTCCCCTCAGTGTATAATACTGTTACTATAGATGGATCAGGAATGGATACGGAAGGATCGGTAATAGACACAGATGGCTCCGAGACCAACTCTCGGTCCCATAAGCGAAAGAGAGCATCGGTTTCGTCTAAGATTTGCAAGCACTGCAATAAAAAACGCAGATATCACCATAAATCTTCTACTAATTCCGAGATTGATTGCCAATGTAGATCAATAACAAACACTTTCACTGTATCTGCATCACCCTCACAAATTGTCACCTCACAAACTACCAAGACTAATGCTAACGAGAATTCATCGCGTATTCCTATTGGCCGAAATGTTTACAACTCATCTGACGCTGCCCCATATGCAGTTCATATTCAGAAACTTCCTTCATCTCCCAATGAAAACTGTTCCATTCATCCTGTAGCATTTGGCTTTTTTCTTAAAAAAAACTCATTCAAGAACATTGTCAATGGCAGTCTTAAAAAAATAGGGCGCAACCGTATTTCTTTATCTTTTTCGTCACATGATAGTGCTAACAATTTTGTAGATGATGATGCATTAAAATCTAATAATTACAAAGCTTTTATTCCTTCTGTTAATGTTACACGCATGGGTATAGTGAGAGGTGTTCCTACTGACTGGAGCGATGAGGATATTCTAAGTAATATATCAGTTCCCATAGGTTGCGGCCAAATTATAAAAATAAGGAGGCTAAAAAGAAAAGTCATTAGCAATGAAAAGTCAGAGTTTGTTCCCATAGAAACTGTAGTCCTAACATTTGATGGGCAAGTTTTACCCAAACGTATTTTTATGTGTTATAACTCACTTCCTGTTGATTTATACATTTATCCCACAATACAATGCTTTAATTGTTGTCGATATGGTCATATTCGCAGCCAATGCAGATCATCTCCAAGATGTTTTAAATGTGGTCTAGGCCATACAGGAGAGACATGCAAAGTTGAGGAGTTTAAGTGCTGTCTCTGTACAGGTTCTCATCTTGCAACTAATAAAATATGTCCTGAATTCTCTAGGCAAAAGGGGATTAAGGAATCAATGGCCAAAAGTTGTATTTCTTATGCTGAAGCCTTGAAGTTACACCCTCCTGTTAGCAAACCTTATTCTGATACTCTCATGTCTGCTCCTCAACATAGGTCAATACAAAATATTCCAGATCATACTCATCATAATAACTCGTACAAGAAAACAGTATTCTTAAAACCGAAGCAACCTCAAAAATTTGAAAGATATGGATATGATCAATTAGCCCATTCTAACTTAACAAAAGATTATACAATTCCTTTACCCTCTATTGGCACTCTCAATAACTGTAATAATGATTCTCTATCTGAAATTCCCATTAAACAATTAATTTTAACTCTTATCAACTCTTTACAACAATGTAATATGATTAAATTACCGCCCAACGCTGCTATACTATCAGATACAGAAGTAAATAACACAATTAATAATGGATCAGTTCTCCCTAATGCAATGGAACTGCTGCAGCATAAGCCGCAGAAAAAGTGAACTAATTTACTTGATTAATAAATATGAACCATCTTTAATAGCTATACAAGAAACCTGGCTTAAGCCAGAACATAATTTTAAACTTTCAGGCTTCTCTTGCTTGAGAGAAGATAGAAGTGATGGCTATGGTGGTGTTGCTTTGCTTGTGAAAAATTCTCTTCTTTTTTCTCATGTAGAGCTACCTAGACATGGTACCGGCTTCTCGATAATATCTGTAAAAATAAATAACATATGCTTTGTTTCCGTTTACATCCCTCACCCATCATCTGAGATTTATGATGAAGTAAATAATATGTTTTCTACACTACCAAAGCCTCTAGTGATAATGGGTGACTTTAATGCACAACATCGATGTTGGGGAAGTTCTAAATCTAACTACTATGGAGCTCGAGTTTTGGAAATGCTAGATACCTTTGAAATGTGTTTGCTAAATAATGGTTCCCTTACTCGGCGAACTACTCCTAATGAGCTAATTAGCGCACCGGATTTAACTCTGTGTTCTCCCAATCTCGCATCTTCTTTGTCCTGGTACACTTTGGAGTCTACCTACGGTAGTGATCACTTCCCTATTGTCATTTCATTTCCTAATAACTTTTCCGGCATCCAAATACAAAAACGTCAACCTCGACTCAAACATAAATTATCTAACGCTAACTGGGATGCGTTTCAACAAAAGGTTAAAAATAGATTTTCACAACTTCCAAACATTAACGACAATAATGTAGACGAATGTAATAATTTAATTAGTAAGGCTTTAATTGAAACAGCTGATTCATTGTTTCCAAGTAAACGTCAAACAAAAGTAACGAAGATCCCCGCTCCTCCTTGGTGGGATTCAGAATGTCGGGAACAGATTAAAAAAAGAAAAACAGCAGAAAATATTTATAAACATTATTCTTCGATGGAAAATTTTAATTCTCTTTCGGAAATTATAACTAGCACCCGTAAATTATTTAAGCGAAAGAAATGGGAAAGCTGGCAAACATTCTGTAATTCTGTATCCCCTAATGTTCATCCAACTATAGTTTGGAAAAATATCAAACGCTACAGATCTGCTTTTAAAGAATCAAACCCTCCACTTCTACACAGAACTGTTGTTGAAAATTTTCTGGATTCCCTGATTCCTCCTTTTGTTCCTCTTAATATTACTCCTTGCCCCTTGCAAACCCAGTGTAAATTGGAAATGCAGTCTTCGAGTCTCAACAAGCCTTTTACTCTTAATGAATTAAAAGGCATTCTAAGTTATGTTAAAGATTCAACCCCTGGCTTGGATAATATCCCCTATTCATTTTTCACTCACATGGATGATACTAGTCTTTCTTATTATTTATCTTTAATTAATTCTGTAGTGCTATCAGGCAACATCCCCACAGCTTGGAAAGTGCAAGAAGTGATTCCAATTCGTAAATCTAACAAACCTTCTGCTGAAGCGTCATCTTACCGTCCAATAGCCCTTTCCCCTGTGGTTGCTAAACTGGCTGAACACCTCGTCAAAAATAGACTAGAATGGTTTATTGAAAATAAAGGTCTATTATCCAATAGTCAGTATGGATTTAGAAAGGGTAAAAGTACCATAGACAGTGTAGCCATATTTACCACTGATATTCGTCTAGCTTTTTCAAATAATCACTCACTTCTGGCCTGTTTTCTAGACATAGCTGCTGCGTACGATAGTGTCCAGCTACATATACTGCAAAAAAAGCTTTTTAAATTGGATGTCCCTATATTATTACAAAATTTTATCATAAATTTTCTGTCTGAGAGATGTGTTAAGGTTATCCTTCCGGACTCCCTCACAATTACTAGAATAGCTTCGAGAGGTTTACCACAGGGATCAGTATTAAGTCCTCTCCTTTATAATTTATATACCTATGACCTAGAAAGTACATTAGTGAAAAGCAACATAAATATCTTACAATATGCAGACGATTTACTCATTTATACTTCGGGGCAATCGATTGAGAGATCAGCTGATAGGTTATCATCAGCTCTTGATTCCCTTAAAACGTGGCTGGATACTAATGGCCTAACTCTATCAGTGCCCAAAAGTTCTGTTGTATTATTTTCCCGAATGCGGTGTCCTCCTACCGTATCAGTTTTTTATGAAAACTCACGACTTCCAGTTTATGAGCATGCAAAGTTCTTAGGAATTATTTTAGACGCTAAATTATCTGGGCTCCAACATTGTTACCATATTACTGCAAAATGTGAACGTAATTTAAATATCTTGAGATGCTTGTCGGGTGTTTGGTGGGGAGCTCATCCAACTTCCCAAAAACTTCTTTATAACGCTTTGATTAGAAGTCTTCTAGATTACGGGTCATTTCTTTTAGAACCCTGTGGTATAGTTGGCCTAAATAAACTTGACAGTGTTCAATATAAAGCTCTTCGAATTATATCAGGTTGTATGAAATCCAGCCCCATCAACGCTCTTCAAGTTGAATGTGTTGAACCTCCACTGATACATCGTAGACAATATCTTTGTGACCGATTTGTGTTTCAATCTTTACAAATCACAAACCATCCCTTACATCATAAACTCCAATTACTCTCAGACGTAATTGAAACCTCCAGTTACTGGTCTCACAAGAAGGTTCCTTGCCTTATTAGCAGCTTTCGTAAATTTTTATCTCTACAATCCCCTACTCACAGATCTTCTCGTCTCCCCCTTTTTTCTACATCTTATGATTCCTTAACTATTTCACCTTGTATTATTCTAAACTGTGATCTTCAAAATGACATTAATGCTAATTCCAACTTCAACTACTATCTCAATCACGAATTTCCAGATTGGCATCATATATACAGTGATGCTTCTAAGCATAGTAATTTGGATTGTGTCGGAATAGGAGTATATCACCACCAGTTCAAGATAGTCCAGAAAGTTAGACTCCCACCAGAGACATCAGTATTTACCGGTGAATGCTTCGGATTACTGAAGTCTTTGGAATACATATTATTATTAAAACTCTCAAAGACCGCAATCATCACAGACTCCAAAAGTGCTTTACAAGCTCTACAGCGATTCCCATTTAAAACAAAGCATTTGACTGTTGTTTTTGAATGTCGAAATCTGTTACAGAAATGTTTATCTAACGGTTTAGACATAAAGTTTTTATGGATACCTAGTCATCAAGGTATTTTTGGCAACGACTATGCGGATAGACTTGCTAATGAGGCAGTTTCATGTGGGGATTTGTTCCCGTATAAAAACTACTGCTCTGACTTAATGTCTCTTTCTAAAAAGGATCTACTTGAATCCTGGGGAAAAGACTGGCACACTAGCAGCCAAGTGAAAGGTAAACATTTCAGTCAAATTCAGCCTACAATACCTGTTAAACCTTGGTTTTCAAAATTCAAATTTGGTAAAACGACAACTTCAATAATAACTAGAATGAGATTGGGTCACACATGTGCTCCAGTGCACCTTGCTAAATTTAGAATTATTAACAGTGACATTTGTGAATGTGGTTCAGATATAGGCGACTTAAACCATATTTTTTTCGCTTGCCCTCTATTTAACCATACAGAATTTTTCGAATCCTTAATATCCCTCCATGTTCCTCTTCCATCTTGTATTAACACCCTATTACATAATCTTGATATTAATATTTATAAAACCATATCTTTATTTATAACTGTTAATCATTTAAAAATCTAAATATTACTTTAAGAATCTTGTTTCAAACCATTTTGATCCTTTCCCGAAATTCCGTAATCCTTTTTATATATTAACCGCTTCCTAACCTTTTACTGCGTCGTGGCTAAGTCCAAGCCGGACATCGCCAAAACAAACAAAAAAAAAAAAAAAAAAACTCGTCAAACCTATCCATCAATCCATCTTGTACATTATTTTGATTACATTGGAGTAGATACATTTCTTCGACCTACGTCACTTAAACTACTTTTGCCCCTTGTATATACCCGTTTTGTATATAAACTAGGTAATTATATTAGTATTAATAAAATTAGGCTGTAATTTTATATATTTTCTAGTTAAGTAATTTTATTTCACAGTTTTAAAATAACGATAATTGATAAAATAAACGTAGCGTATGTTAGTTTAAAGTTGTAAATATCTACTATATTGTTAGTCTTATATATATATGTACCTATACAGTTATGTAAGAAAATTTAGTTTTTAAACAATTGGTCGGAAAATATAAATTCCTTTTGGCTGTTCAGTTGACAAACCGTACAATGAGTTTGACAGTTTGTCCTTCCGAAACCTAATCCGAACCGAAACAGTCCGAAACATGACATTGGCGGACTAGTGGAAGCCTATCCACAAATGCCACAAGCTAAAAGTTGAAGTTGAAGTTGAAGATACATTTCTTTTCAATTCTATGATTTTGCGAAGAAAAGTAATAGTATTGTTCACATTGCCAGTGAATTTATTGAGCTAAATTTCATTATTGCACAGAATACTAACTTATGTAGTAGTTCATAAGTGCTACTAATAGGTGATGTGAACTGTGTGAAGTTGTGAACAGTTTATTGCTGTGCATTCTTCTTACAATAATATAAATATGAAATCCAGCAAGCGGAGACTCCAGGCTCTTACAGAAGGGTCTGATGGAATGCCTAATTATCTTAAAATGGAAGATTCTGAGACATCAATTCCACCAGTGTTTAGATCTCGTTTACACGAGCTATTTGCTCAAATAGAAAAAGAGTTTGACCTTCTGTATACCGAAAATTTAAATTGTAAGTTGACTATTATAAATTTTGTTATTTAAGAAAATTTATCAGAGGCATATTATATGCCCACTTTTCACTGTGTGGATTTCTGTCCCACGTAATAGTGGTGAGCCCATTCACGTGTTGAAATAGACACGCAGGTTGTGGCTACCTGCCATTTTACTGACAACCGGGACCAACGGCTTAACGTGCCTTCCGAAGCACGGAGACTCTCGCAAATGTAAATGCCAGAAAGTGATCACCCATCCGAGGACCAGCCCTAGTTAATGTTGCGTAACTCAGTGATCGTTTACAGAACACTGAGACCGCGGAAGTTGACTGAGAGACTGAGATATTGAGTTGATTTCCAAATAAGGACATAATAAAAAAAACAAAAAAAAAAGTGTTAACATTTAACTTTTATTGTAGTGCAGGAAAAAGTTGATATCTTGAGTGAAAAACTGGAACGTGAAAGTTATGTAGGAGATAAACAAAATCTCGATTACATAGAATTTGATGTCACTGGAAAGAATTCAAAAGTTAAGTGTAAGTAGACATTGTTTATTCTAATACGTAATATGGTTTATATCTCACACACATTTCTCTGCTAATCTTCTCTTTCCATAGTAAGGTTTCCACGTAGACATTTTCAATAATAACACTTGTACTATTCCACAATATGTACTTGATAAACCTTACCGGTTTCACAATATGACAACTCGGTATGTCATATTGTGTGCCTTTGAGAATGCCGTGAGGAGAAACCGGTAAGGTTTATCAAGTAAATATTGTGGAATAGTACAAGTGTTATTATTGAAAATGTGTAGCAAGTTCCACCTAGTGCCATCAATCAACAGTATAAATTTTCCAGGTAGAGATGACTCTTATTGATAATGCAGATTATTGTATTTTACAACACCTCTTAACTTTTAAACTTTTATGTTATTGTGTTCCGACTGTCATAATACCCATTACCATTAATAATGACTGTTTGTTATTGACACATTGTCATTGACCACAGTTACTCAAATGGTCCTAAGTGTCAACGTCACAAATACATGTACTGTAATGGTTTAAATAACATGACAATCTGTTACCACCACATAAGAGGAATATACCCTAAAGATGCACATAGAGAACTATCTTTCTATCCATTTTATCACACAGGGTACAGCTGATGTCTATCTCATCACGGCTATCTACCACACAAAACCAAATCTTCCTTGCAATTTTAAAATATCCTATTGGAACATTAAAACCACCTTTGAAAAATAATGTTAAGTAGATCTTTTTACCCACCCCTCATCTATAAGAAGGAGCAAAACAAATCAACCAAACTCATTAAAAATCGGTACTTACAATGTAAGAACCCTTTTGTCAAGAGACCAATACCTACAACTATTACAAGCTTTAGAAAAAATAGACTGACATATTTTGGGATTGGCTGAAGTGAGAAGAAATGGATGTGAAATAGAAGAACATGAAAATCATATATTTTGCTATAAAGGGATAACTAACGGACTCTACGGTGTTGGCTTTTTAATAAAGAAGGAACTTAAAAAACACATTGTCAACTTTACCGGAATATCCGAAAGAGTAGCCCTACTTCAGCTTCATATTAATGATACAGCCTTATTAATAATACAAGTACTTGCTCCAACTGTACAATCAAGTCAAGACGACATCAATACTTTCTATGAAGACCTATATACAGCTCACAGCCATGCAGGTCGATTCGTGTTAGTTATAGGAGATTTTAACGCCAAAATAGGACACCCACAATCAAACGAAACTTGCATAATGGGTAAATATGGATATGGCACTAGAAATGAAAGAGGTGAAGTCTAATACAATATGCGTACGAATACAACCTCTCAATTATGAACACTTTCTTCAAAAAGAAACAAAGCCGAAAGTGGACATGGCTATCACCTGGTGGGAGAACCAAAAACGAGACTGATTTCGAAGTGGAAGTGTTAAATAAAATCGATTTTGTCTCTGATCATAGACTAGTGAGAGCATCAGTAAATCTAGGTAAAGCTAAACTAAATAGAACATCTTTCGCATCTACAATGAGAGCACTTAAAACAGAAATTGAAATAAGAAAATACCAAGAAAAGCTGAAAACAAACATAAAAGGACAGGTTCATATGTTTGACAACACACAAGATGTACAGAACTATTACAATTTACTCGAATACGTGATTATTACAAGTTTAAAAACAGAGAATAAAAGCAAAGAAAACAAGAAGCATATTATATTCAAGAAAAGTACCATAGACCTAATAAATAGATGAACTGAACTAGTCACATGCAAGAATAAAACAAAGGAAAAATAAAAGATAACTACAAAAAAACCAAAATAGCTATTTAAGGAGGACTATAATCAACACAGAAGAAAAATCATTTCATCTCTAAAATCTAAAAAGATATAGAAGCGTGAAAAGAGCCACCAAAAAATTAAACACACATAAAAATTGGATTCAAACATTGAAACAAGGACAAGAAACTACAAAAACCAGACAACATGTACTAAAATGTGCTACAGAATTCTTCAAGGAGCTGTACTCAGCATTGCCTGAGGACACATACAAAGAGGAAATAATGTGTATTAATACTCAAAAAGTCCATACAATTTTAGAAATTACAGATATTTAAGTGTTGAAACATACACAGAAATTGAAACTAGATAAAAGCCCTAGCCCAGATTGTATCAGCAATGAAGCTTTAAATATGGGATTTTAGCACTGGAATAGTACTGCATCAGTGGTGCAAGTCAGATATAGTACTACTTTTTACAAAAAAGGCAGTCCACTGGATATCCATAATTACAGACCAATAAGTTTGCTCCCTAGTCTATACAAATTATTCTCATCCATCATGTTATCACGAATTACAGAAAAAATAGATAAGAAACAACCAACAGAACAAGCAGGGTTCCGATCTGGATATTCTACAATCGATCATATACACACTTTAAACCAAGAAATTTAAAAATTTAAAGAATACAACTAAACTCTGTATATTGGCTTTATTGACTATTCTAAAGCATTTGACAGCATCTCCCACTCTTCAATATGGAAAGCACTAAAATCATGCAACATAGAGGAAAATTATATAACTATTCTGAAAAAAATGTACAGTAATTGTTCAAGTACAATAAAATTAGAAACAAAAGGGGAAATAATTTCAATAAAAAAAGGAGTGCGTCAAGGCGACCCCCGGTCTCCGAAATTATTCATAGCTGTACTAGAGGATATATTCCAAAATATCAAATGGGAGAAAATAGGTATTTGGATAATCGATAAATATTTAAGTCACTTACGATTTGCGGACGACATTGTTATTTTTGCCAAGTCTGCTGTAGAATTACAATAGATGATACAGACTCTTAACACTGAGAGCAAAAAAGTTGGATTACAGATGAACCCAAGTAAAACTAAAGTAATGACGAATGGCCAGCAGAAACCAATACAACTTGACACTAACAACCAAATTGACTATGTCAATGAGTACATATACCTCGGCAAACTTATATCATTCAGCAAGGACAGCAATGAAGAGGAAGTGCAGACAAGGGTCAACTGCGCTTGGAAAACTTTTTGGTCACAAAAAGAAATTTTAAAGGGAAATTACAGGATGCCACTTAAAAAGACTGTAATAGAAACATGTACATTGCCTACATTAACATATGGTTGCCAAACATGGACATTCACAAACAAAATAAGAAATAAAATCATTACAACCCAACGTGCTATGGAAAGGAGTATTATGAGAATAAGAAAAATAGAAAAAATTAGAAGGGAGGTTATCAGACAGAAAACAAAATTGACAGATGCTCTCAGTCATGCACTACAGCTAAAGTGGCAATGGACAGGTCACATCACAAGGTACCAGGACAAAAGGTGGACCTCACAGGCAACGCAATGGCTTGGCCCATTAGGGAAAAGAAAGGTTGGCAGGCCAATCAAACGATGGGCAGATGACATTATAGAAACAGTGGGTAACAACTGGTGGAGACAGACAGAAATGGAAAAAGATGGGGGAGGCTTTTACCCAATAAAAGGATCTATTTCTATAATAATATATTTACGTGAATTGAAATACTAACACTAGAATAAGAGAATATACTAACAATCAATGTAAAATTAAGAAATAGAATAAAAAGCTCAATTATTATTATTATTATGTCTCTTCTTTTCTCGGGTATCTTCTTTATTTTTCTTGAAGATACCCGGGCTTTTTGTAGGCTTACATGGAGACATAGGTCCAACACGCAGAGGCCCTTTGAGAATTTTAATCTAATAGGGAATGGGACCCCCACTGCAGATAGTCCACGCCCGCCTTATGTAGAAGAACGGTAATGGATCACCTCCAATGGGAGTTAAACTATTGTGAAATGTGCTAACTATGAAATGGGCTATTGGGTTGGGTGTTAATTATTATGTCTTTTCTTTTCTCGGGTATCTTCTTTTTTTTTTCTTGAAGATACCCGGGCTTTTGGTAGGCTTACATGGAGACATAGGTCCAACACGCAGAGGCCCTTTGAGAATTTTAATCTAATAGGGAATGGGACCCTCACTGCAGATAGTCCACGCCCGCCTTATGTAGAAGAACGGTAATGGATAACCCCCAATGGGAGTTAAACTATTGTTAAATGTGCTAACTATGAAATGGGCTATTGGGTTGGGTGTTAAATGGATTTGGTGATTTAAGCTATTGATGAAAACGGCGTCTGCCTTTTTAATATATTATTATTAAACTATTGGCAGACGGTGACTCGCCAACTCACTAGATGGGCCCCCTATACAATCACCATAGGCATGATAAGCCTGTAAGGCGACAGAGGGCAACACCGGTGTGAGCGGCTTGGGGTGTCGAGCGGTGCGGCGCCGGTTTCACCTTCGCGGGACAGGCCCGGAGCGGGCCTCCCCGTAGTTATGCCCTTGAAAATGACACTTCCACCCCCGAGCATATAGCTCTGGCTCCCTCCCTCAGACCGGCCAATTAAGGCAAGCCAGAGTTGAGATGTGCTGCACTCCCGGGAGTAGCACTCTCACTGATCTCCCGTTGGGCCATTAAATCCTAACCGGTGCAGAAGGGCAACAAAATTCTGAGGAATCGGGACCGATGTGTAGCCACGCACATTCAGCTCGCCACAAGCTGCCCTGCGGATGTGAGCTCTTCAATAACTTTCTGATTCATTTTTTGTTGATATCAGAAAGTGGATGACTCAAAAAGCGAATCTACTATGCCCTCATAGGGTTGCGTTAATCCTATAAAAGATAACGACTGTCCTCGAGGGGTAATTATTATTATTATTATACATTATTATTTCCTTTATTAAATAAATACACATATAAATTACATTTTTAAATACATTATATAAAACAAATCTATTTAAAAATATAAAAAATAGTATCCTACCGGTATCGGGTACAGGGACCAAGCTACCGGTGGTCAGGGCTGCAGAGACAGGAATTTCCGCACAATATGTGCCGTACCCAGAAGAACCGCCTTTTGCATCAAGCCCTTGACCCAATTGCCTAACGCGAGCCTCTTAAGATGTTGGTCGAGGCTCTTGGCGATCAGACCATGTGCCGATACAACTATCGGAACAATAATCGCTGAATCCACATCCCACATGTCGACAATCTCGTGAGCAAGGTCCAAATATTTTATTTGTTTATCTTTTTCGGCTTTTACGAGATTCTTATTATTATTTATTTTTTTCTTTTTTTCTTCTCGATGCATTTAGGACACATCGGTAATTATGAACCACGGGCCTAAACCAAGTGAGTTTCATGTTCTGATTCAGGTTGAATATTTAAATCTTCTTGGAGAAACTTACGGACTATGCGGCAAGTATTTAAAATTACGGCTTTTTGTATTGTCATGTATGTATTTTCAGTAATGTCTATTGTTTTAAGGGATTGTAACAGGTGTTTAGGTATTACTCCTGTACTAGATAACACTAAAGGCACAATATAAACTTTGTTCATCTTCCATATCCTAGTTATTTCTTCTTTGAGTTCTATGTACTTGTTTATTTTTTCAGTAATTGTTCGATGAAGGTTATGAGTGTTTGGAACTGCGATGTCAATTAGATATACTGTTTTATTTGTTTTATCAATAAGAGTGATGTCGGGTCTATTATTGTGAATGGTCCTATCTGTTAGAATTGCTCTATCAAAATATAGCTTATGGTTGGTATTCTCTATTACAGGTTTCGGATTGTATTGGTAGTATGGTGTTGGTTTGCCAGTTATGAGTTTGTGATTAATGGCCAGTTTTTGATGAATTATATGAGCTACTTGATTGTGTCTATGTGTGTAATCTGTTTGAGTTAAACTAGGACATGCACTGGTAATGTGTTGAATAGTTTCCGAGTGACGGTGGCATTTTCTGCATTTATCGTCTAGGGTATTGGGGTCTTTAATAATGAACTTTCTATAATTTTTGGTGTTGATAACTTGGTCTTGAATACTTATCATAAAGCCTTCGGTTTCAGGAAAAAGTGAGCCGAGCTTAAGCCATTTATTTTTATGTGTCGACCATGTAAATGTTTACTTCGCCATCTTATTAGTTTCAAGTTATGCAAGTTTTCTGAAGTATTGAATTCCTTGTTTCTATCTGCTAGATTTAATGCTGTGTAATTTGTATCAGTTTCTACTATTGTGTTGTAAATGTTACTAAATTTGGATTTTTCGTAAAAGAAATTTCTTGGTTTTTGGATCTGCCCTTCCCATAGGTTTTTCAGATCTATCATCCCTCTCCCTCTTTTCTGCCTCTGTACTGTCATTCGTTCTATTGCTGATTTTGGGTGAAGGTAGTTGTGTTTGGTGAGTGTTGTTCTAGTATTTATTTCTAATTGGTTTATATCTGTGTAGGTCCATTTTATGATTCCAAAAGAGTAAGTTAATATTGGTATGGCATATGTGTTTATTGCTTTAAATAAGTTTTTGGAATACAGTGATCTTTTGCAAATTAGGTTTAATCTATGTATGTATTCCCGGCTTAAGGTTTTCTTAAGTTCTGTATGATTGATTGTTCGTCCTTGATGTAGCCCTAAATATTCATTTCATTCTCGCCCATTATGCTGAATTTAATGTATTCCTGTGGATTGTTAGGTCTGTCGGTATTGCTTCTGTTGATTATTGTACCTCTGTGTAAATGAATTGTTTTACATTTGTCAAGTCCAAAAGTCATATTGATGTCGTTGCTAAACTGTGATGTGATTTTTATAAGCTTATCCATTTCTTTTTCAGATTTGGTAAAGATTTTAATATCATCCATGTACATGAGATGGTTAATTGTAGTGTCAGATGTAAGTTTATAACCGCATTTTGTGTCGTTTAAGATATTGGATAGTGGGTTAAGAGCCAGTCAGAACCATATCGGACTCAGCTAGTCTCCCTGGAAGATTCCTGTTCCTGTTCCTGGAAATCGATGTTGAGTTGATAGTGAGAGAAAGTGTAGTCCTCCAGTGAGTCATGATACCACTTAAAAACTCTCTCACTCATGTATTGTTACTATTAGGGAGCATGTATGTTATACCTTTGGTTATGAATTTTGGTAGTTCTTCTGATCCTGATATGATGTTGGAGATGATTTTTGCAAGTATTTCATGGAGAACTGTGAGCTTTTTATGCCAAAAATTGTGGACACCATCCACACCTGGTCCTTTCCAATTTTTGGTCTTTTTTGTAATCTCTTCAACATCAGTTACACTAATACCATCGAATTCCATCTGTTCTATAGAGCTTGATTTTTTTATTTCCTTTTTTATCCAACAGGCATTGTCATTGTGTGAAGTTTGCTTTTTTCATAAATCAGTCCAGTAGTTTTTGAGCTCAGTTTTAGATGGTGCATCGGATGTTAAATGATCGGATTTATTATTCATAGATCTATAAAACGATTTTTCATTATGTGTGAAAACTTTATTGTCGATTTTCCTTTGTAGTGCTCTTTTATATCGAGCTAACCTTTGTGATTTTAGAGACAATTTCTGCTTTAATGTGTCCAAATATTCTTCGGGTCTGATGTTATTTTTTTCGTGCGTAGAATGTACCTTTACATTTTCAAAAATTTTCAAAACTCTTTTAAGCAGTTTCCTTCCTCTATTATTATTAATATACTGTGTCAGTCTGCCTATGTCAGTTTGTAAATTTTTAATATCAGTTTCTAGTCTCCTTTGCCATGCTGGTACTTCCACAGACGTTCTTTTTGTCTTTAAGGCATCGGCACTATTAGAAATTTTAAAACCTAGTTGAGAGCTTATTACCATAGCAGTACAGTATAACAGTGTGTGTATATGTGTTAAATCTGAGTCTACCGAGATGTATTGTGCCAGTATTTGTGTGTTAAATCTATTTACCAGTTCATATAGTTTTTTGCTTTCTCTTAGTCGAGGTGGTTTAGGTCTAGTTGTGGGATCGATTCCAGTGTACATAGAAAGTGCTGTCTCTAAATTCTCTATTAAATCTGTTGTGATAGTGTCAGGTATTGTTGTAACTTGCGTAGTGATCTCGTCCAGTAGTAATATTTGTGTTAGGAGTGATGTAGTTTGTGTAGAAGCGTGAGAGAGTAAAAGCGTGTTACGTGTGGCTGGGGCTTGAGGTGACTGTATAAGGTATGATGTTGGTTGAAATGGTGATTCGTATGGAGGCTGTAATTCTATATTTGTATCATTCTCCGGGAATGGTAGTGATGAATTTTCTACTACATTACTATCACTTTGTTCTAAATGTTTAGCTACTTCAAATTTAATCTTGCTAATTTCTGCATCCTATTATAAGTTTGTTTCGTACAATAACTCTCCTTTGATCTGAGATTCGTTGTGATGAAAGATTTAAATGTGGGTATTCTAATTTGAATTTTTCGTAAAGTTTAGAGCAGTACATAGTCCTATCTGTTTCTAATTGAGTGACTTGAAAATATGTGCGCATGATAAATTTATTAATTTCATCATCCCATTTCATGCGTATTCTGAGTTTTCCAGCTTTAGTGGTCGCAGGTTGGTTGACACTTGTCACCTGCGAAACATCCTCAGCCGGAGATTCTAATATCCTAGTTCTCCTACTTTCGGCTGTACTCCTTGAGGACATTCCCCTACCCCCCGCGTCCCCGACTCTCTCCCAGCCGCTCAGCAGAGAGTCACTGGCTAGCATGCTGTCACGTCCGTGGCCAGCTACAGACGTGCCCCGGCGATCACCCCCGGGCAGCGGCCCTATACGTAATTTACTTCTTCTTGTCTCCATTTTACTGGGTTACCTTTGCCTTGTTAGCCGCATAAGTTTCATTAGTATGCGTGACCGTCCCCCACGTAACCAGGTGTTCGGTTTGGACGTAAGGTAGAGTTTTGGGGGACTTATTCTTATTATTATTATAGATCTTTTTATTCCTGTGTTAAAATGCGGTCTAAATAAAAATGTTATATGCTAATTGGCATTAGAATCTTACCAGTATTATTAATATGAAAATGTGTATGGATGTTTGTTACTTATTATCCACTTAAAAAGTACTGAATGGATTTTAATGACACTTTACAGCAATATAGCTTAAACATCACAATTGAACTTTTTTTTATTCTGGGAAAATCCTATAGTAAAGGCGAATGGAAAAACTCTAATGGCGAAGCTGTGACCATCTAGTACTTATTTTATACATTTTCAGATCAAAAAATGAACAATTTTTTAAAGGAGATGCATGTATGCATGTTTTCTGCTTATTCTATTCACTTGGGAGTTTTCTCTAAGTATATATAGGTGTTCTTATTACTTTACATTATACATGAAAAATATATTATCATCTAAAACATTGCAGAATATGTTTTGAATTTGCCTCTAATAAAATAAAACTAGCAAAGTGTGAGTGTCTCTGCTTATCCATTTGGAGAAATATGCGTGATATTATATGTATATGAGTGTATTATCTTATCTTGACACATACTGATATAAATCCTATCATGGATAGAATTCATATCAGCTTTTGTTTTTGAATATTGACTTAGTTGTTTGCAACCAGTGTAGATCTTAGTTATATTGGCAATATATAACTAATTAATTTTACAAAAAGTGTAATCTGTATATAACAAAATGTGATAAGTGATAGAAACTTGTGACAAATATGACCAAACTATGTAACCCTACTATGACAAAATTATATAATTCTGTTTATGAAATATTATCTACAGCTGACAAATCCTCTTATGATATTGTACAAAGTGAGTATAAATTAGTAAGCTGAATTACTACATATTATAAAACAAAGTCGCTTTTCGCTGTCTGTCCCTATGTATGCTTAGATCTTTAAAACTACGCAACGGATTATGATACGGTTTTTTTTAATAGTTAGAGTTATTCTCATAGAACGTTTTTATGTATAATTTGTTAAATTTTTGTATATATTGACCAAATTATAACGATATTTGTTGGGGATGTCGGAAAAAATAAGCCGTCTGGGAGCCTTCAACAAAAACGCTGCCTAAACCCTTTGAGATATAACAAAATAATGTATGGTGCAATTGTGTATCTAATAAAGGTCTACAAAAAAGTCCGCGACGACATTTGTCTATCTCTTACGAATAACATACTATATCCATTTTAATACTTAAAAAAACAGCTATTATAATGCAGTAATTTGAAGGCTATTTACACAAATATGCTATTAATCCTTATCATTTTTACTACGTTAATTGGCTTCAGCATTTCATGAAGATTATTTTGTCCCTTTCCACCTTGCAAATTAAATGAATATCTTACGAGTTATCGCAAATTCAAAATAAAGCGCAAATAAATTAATTTAATTCGACCGGGCCGTGCGGGCGTAGTAGTAGTAGGTACTGGAGGGCGGAGAAGTAATCAATGAATTAGGAAAATGTTCATCCATTATTATGAATGTGAAATTATTAAACAACGGGATTAAATGGGTGCCACGGGGTTCGAAGTATGTCAAGAGCGAAGCCGGGCGGGACTGCTAGTATTATATTATAATCAAGTAATAAAAGTGGTGAAGTTTTGGGTTATATTATTCCACTTCAGTGTGATGACACTCTTCCTAGACTTTTGGGGCTCAAGCCAGCCTCACTTGCAAATCCTGTAAAAAATTAAACTCAAGAACAATACCTGTACCAACTGTCTAGCCATGCGGCACAGTAAAATTGATAACCCACCCAAAAAATGGCACCGCTTAAAATTGGGAAAAAGTTTCATAAGACCTACAATCAGCATTGAACTACATGTAATATAAAAGAACTATCTTCACATTGTATTCTTGACAGGGTACTCAAAGAGGACAGATCGCCAGACTTAGCAATCCATGCATACTTCTTTAGCTTTCTGCAGATTCATTAATTGCTTCATACATTCACGTCTGGGTCTCCAAGTAATATAATAACCTAAAAGCAATATAGAATTATCTATCTATTGCGAAAATATTAATAATCATAATAAATAAATAGCTTATTATACCTATGTAATATAATAAACTAATTCTTACATTTAAGCAGAATCGCACGTAATAAGCGGTGTGCCTATTGTCGTATTGAAACTGGCAGCAGATTGTGGCAACCTGCGAGTTGACGACTAGAAAAAAATTGAAATATAAATTTGTGCCATCTCGCCCCATCGTGCGAGATTACGAATAACACAAAACAAACAACAAAATATCTTCTAAAAAAGCGTAGTTGGGTTCTCTTACAGTAAATCTCATATATCAAGGAAAAATGTAAGGATATAAGGTAATAAAAAATATAACTAAATAAAAAACAAAACTTGAATATATTAGGAGACAGAGTATTCCTTAATTTTTATTATATTATATACTATACTTACTTAATATTATATTTTATTTGAATACTGATAACGCTGATTAGGCTAATGGGTTTTGATAATGAATGAGGATCGATTGACGAAGAATATATATTGGGCGAAAGTAGAGGGTAGAAGGAGTCAGGGTAGGCCGAGACTTGTATATGAAGACCACGTAAGCAGATTGCTCAAATACGGAAAAGTTAAAAGTTCTCGGATACCCAGACATGCGTGTATGAAGCGATAAATGAATCTATAGGAAGCGAAAGAAGTATACATGGATCGCGAGGCCTGGCGATCTGTCCTCTCCGACTACTCCGTCAGGGATACAGCGTGAAGTTACTTCTTTATTTATTTGTGAGGTTTAGATAAAGAGGTCATGTCTAGACAATAAAAAAAATACAAATCACCTGATCTCTATTATGCTGTTGTGATAAACGTTTGATAAATTGTGTCTGTAAATGATAATAGAATAAACAATAATCTGAATTGTTTATAGATGTTGATTAAAGATAGACATGTATTATATATAGAAGACCCCCACGGCTTCGCCCGTGACATATTTCGAACATCCGTTGCACCTATTTTATCCGGTCGTTTATTGCTATTACAATAATGTATGAAAATTTGCCCGATTTGTTGACATTTATGATTACTGTTTCGCTCTCCTAGGTAGTAGCGTGATGTTATATAGCTTATAGTCTTCCTGGATATATGGACTAGCCAACACAAAAATATTTTTTCTTTTCGGACCAGTCGTTTCTGGGATTAGCGCTTTCAACCAACTATTCTCGGCGTTTATTATTGTCCTTCAATGAATATAAATTACTTTTCCTCTTTCGAAGCACTTTTTGTGAATCTCATGCCTTCTTACAGTCATTGCATAGTCATGGGGGATTTTAATACATGTTTGTTGAAAAACGATTCCCGTTCATCCTCTCTTCTCAATATCGCAACTTCTTGTGACCTTCCATTCTTCCAACAGATGTAACTCACCACTTCCCAAACTGTAATCCTACACTTATCGATCTCATCATGGTCTCCTCTCCTGATCAAGTCGCTATGCACGGGCAATTCTCGGCTGACCAGTTCTCTTATCACGACCTCCTTTATCTTTCATACAAAGTCCGGCCTCCTAAGGCCAAACCTAAAATCCTTCTGCAGCGTAATTTTTGTAGCATGGATCTTGGTGACTTGCGTGAAGATGCCAGTAACATTGATTGGACATCACTGGTTACTTCCGGATCCGTTGATAACCAAGTTGATTATTTTACATCGAATCTCATCAAGCTGTACGACAAGCATGCACCTGTTCGGGCAATTACAATGAAGCATCCACCGTCTCCGTGGCTGACCAATGATATTAAATGTTTAATTTCAAAGAAAGCTGCTGCTAAATACCGCTATAAAATCAATCCAACTGATGCAAATTATGAAAAATATGTTTCGGCCCGGAATCGCTGCGGAAGGACGTGTAGGAATGCACAACGCCAGCATATTCATAAATCAGTTCAAAATAGTGACCCATCAAAGGTCTGGAAATTTCTACGTACACTGGGGGTTGGGAAATTGCGGCAAGAATTAAATTCAAAAGATTTAAATGTTGAGGTTCTCAACCAGCATTTTACCGCCTTGCCCAATTTTGATGGGACTCTGAAGGCACAGACCATTCATAATCTTTCTACTATTTCAACCTCCAATCATTCACCTTTTGTCTTCGAACTTTTTACCGCTAGTGATGTTAAGAAGAGCATTATGGCGATCACGTCCAAAGCTGTTGGTAGTGACTGTGTCGGGCGAAATATGATTCTTCCAATCCTCGATGAAACCCTACCCATCATTTGTTACATTTTTAACTATTCCTTAACGTCTGGTATTTTCCCATCGCCATGGAAAAACGCTTTAATTACTCCTTTACCAAAATCTGACCCTCAGTTATTGACAGATTACCGTCCAATATCAATTCTACCATTCCTTTCTAAATCACTTGAACACCTTGTCCACATCCAATTAAGCTCATTTATCCGTAAAAATAATCTTCTCAATCCATTCCAGTCCGGGTTTCGTCCCGCTCACAGTACAACCACAGCTTTGGTAAATATTACAGACGACATTAGGACTGGTATGGAGAATAGGAAGTTAACTGTTCTTTGTCTCCTAGATTTCAGTAACGCTTTTAACACCGTAGACTTTGACATTTTACTTTCGATGCTCCGCTCTCTTAACATATCTCCTACGGTAATAGAGTGGTTCCGTAGTTACCTGTGTGGCCGCCGACAACGTATACGAATTGATAATGACGTATCCAGTTGGTGCAATACTAGAGTCGGAGTGTAGTGGAGTGGAGTCGCAATTTTTATAAATACTATCTCAAATCAACTTACTTCTTCCTACCACCTTTACGCAGACGATCTCCAAATCTATACACAGGCACCCCTGGAACAGCTATCGGAGGCGGTGGATGCCATAAATAAAGATTTATTAAAAATATCTTCATGGAGTAGTTCATATGGGCTGGGCTACAAGTCAATCCTTCAAAAACACAAATCATAATAATTGGCAGCCCAAAAACAACACCGAAAATAAATTGGTCGCAAATTCCACACTTTGTTTTTGATGGTACAGCCATTCCTGTTTGCGATAAGGTCAAGAATCTGGGTATTATTATTGTTTGAGATGATAACTCTTTGTATAATGTTTATAGAGAATGAAAGTATATTGAATTTAGGCCGATTAAGTTGTCGATATGTTTCAATAATTAATGGTTTTTGTTAAAAATAGTTATGTAAATGCAATAATTTTTTTACCTACGAGTAAAAACAAACATTAATTGTTCGACCGCTATAACTTTTACAGCACATCAATGGTTTTGTTAAAAATAGTTATGTAAATGAAATATTTTTTACCTTAGTGTGAAAACAAACATTAATTGTTCGACCGCCGACACAACTTTTACAGCTCATTTCGACATTTTTTCTTTATAAATTACCCTCCGAACGTGTACGATAGACTGAGTCCGCGGAACAGCGACTTAGCTAAAAATGCTTAGCAAATGGCAAGCGGGGTATAGGCGCAAACGGCGTCCATTGGTTAAATCGTCCTAACTTAATCCCTAACTAATTAAATTTACCATAATATATTATTTAAGTTTGCACAATTCGTTGACATTTATGGTTAGTGTACATAGTAACATAATGATAATAACCATACCTTTCTCAATAAACGAGCAATCTAATGCAAAATGAATGCGTTTAAACAAAAAAATTACAAAATTATATGTTTATATTTTTTTCTATTGTGCTGATAATGTTGAACTTGTTATCATCTTTGAAGTAATTATTCATTATTGCCCAGAATTTCACAGTTCGAAACCCCCCGGTTTCGAACTGTGAAATTCGAACCTCGTCCTGAAGATATTGTACAGTTTCACAACAAATCAGCCTTTCGTAGTCCACTGATGATCGTAGACCTTTCTTTTTTTTTGTTTTTCGCCATCAACACACATGTCATCATTTTGAGAGGTTGATTGGCCTAACTATACGACGTTGACCATGGGGCCGAGTCTGCTATTTCAATCGTCGCTCAATAGAAAGCCAGCGATACAATTTAGACAGTTTTTCGTAGTCTATTATTATAATCGTACTCCAATAGACTTCTATCGGTCGGCCGCGGTCAAAACCAGCGATTCTGGTTCTATTCTCCTGCTTGTCAATAATAGACTTTTGCAACAGGATTTTGTTTCGAACTTTATGTCTCGTCATATCTCTTCGCCATAATCTCGTTTGTTAGTCAGCAGGCACCACTGGAACGTGGCTTGGGCCTCGAAAATCTCTATAGGGCATCAATGCCCCCTATTACATTTAATTATAACTCAGTAATTGTAGTCATTACTTTCTTTGTACTTATAATACATAACTGCATTAAGAGAGACCTACTGCATCGCAATTCGCGACATCCTGCGTTAGGACGGAGAATCGAAGTCGCACGTTTTAGCGACACAATCACCGCCATTGGCGTTTATAAGTGTGCGGTGTGGAGCGTTTTAAATATCCTACTAAATAGCCAATCGCCGACGCTAAAAGTAGCTATTTTTCCGTTTTTCTTAATCAAACAAATCAGCCTACTGATATCCACTGCTGTAATAAATTTTCGATTTCTGCATAACACACAGTTCTGCCATCCATATTGTACGTTTTCATTAAGATAGAAATCTATCTAAATGTAAACTTAATATATATAATTATACTTAATACATATAATATATTATTATATATATTAAGTTTACATTAAGATGGCTATTATACGTATATTAAGTGAATACTAAGATGTTCACATTGCACACACTGCAACTAAATTTTACCCATTTTTCCCACAGTAACCCAAAGCAATTCACAGAAAGTTAAAGCCAGCCACAAACTACGAGTCCAGACTAGCAAAATAGTATCAAGTTTCAAAGCACCGACATACAATTGCCAGCTGGTTCGAGAGTTCACTGGCCATAAGGATGGTATCTGGGATGTATCATCTGCAAGGCCTGGACAGGCGCTCATTGGGACGGCCTCTGCAGGTAATACTACTACTACTACTACTACTACCCGTTTCCCATAGAAATGTTCCCGGGATAAAAGTGTATTGTTAATCCTGGATGTTAGCTACCTCCACTCCAAATTTTATCCAAATTGACTAATTTCGATCAAATTTTTCAGTTTGAGCGTGTAGTGAGTGTAACAAACATAAACTCACAAATTTTGCCTACATAATATTGTAGGTACTTATAGTACTATTTTTATATCATTTATTTATTGCTTATTTTTTCTAGATCACACAGCATGTGTATGGAGCGTAGACTGGGGCAAGTGCCTACTGCAATATACAGGGCACTCTGGTTCCGTGAACTCCATCAGATTTCACCCCAGCAGAGACATAGCGCTCACCAGCAGCGGAGACAACACTGCACATGTTTGGCAGGCTGCTGTCAACTGGGATTTACCTGTAAGTGAAAAGTTTCTGACAGACTGAATTTTTAGACTAGGAAAGTAGAGACGAAATATTGAATGATAACTAACACAAAATAAAAATTGTATTAATAATTTGGTTATTTGATTACTAAAACTATGGACGTCAAGAATCTATTTGTATTTCTTGACTTCCATAGGTTATGGTGACCACTTTCCATCAGGTATATAACTTGTATAAAAAATTTTAGCGTTTTTTTTATACCACTGTAGTAGCAGACAAGTATACGGCCCACCTAATGGAAAGTGGTCACCGCAGCCTATGGACGTCTGCAACACCAAAATCTTCCAAGGCCTCTTTTGAAGAACCCCATACTGTAGACGTTTGTGAAAAAAGGAGTTCAATCAAGCGTTACTTTGTGACCTACTTACATGAATAAAGATATTTTCATTTTCATTATTGTGTTGTCTTCTTGTGGTCATCCGAAGAAATTGATCCCGTCTGTGAGTAGTAACACAACAACTACTCGCGCGTGTCGTTCTGCCACACTGACGATGTGTCCCCCGCGGCTTCACCCGTAATATATTTTGAACCCCCGTCGCATTCATTTGATGCCGTCTAAATGTATTAAAATTTACTCGATTTGTCGACATTCATGATTACTGCTCCGCTCTCCAGGATAGTAGCAGGATAGGATAATGGGCTATCCAACACAAAGATTTTTTTTAATCCGACCAGTAAGATCCTGAGATTAGCGCGTTCAAACAAACAAACAAACATACAAACTATTCAGTTTTATATATTAGTATAGATATCAATCAAATGATGTCGTGATTGACGATAAACACCTTACACAGTCATTTAATTCAGAAAGTAAACAAAACAAACCTTGTTATTAATTACACAGAACAATTAAAAATTTCCTTCTTGCAACCAAGTATGTGGTAAGAATAAATTACGAAACACAGGTATTAATGCGATCATGGTTATTTACCTTGAATTTGCTCGACGTTTCTAAGAACCCGTCGAAACAAGTCATGTAAATAAGCATAGTAATATTCTTATTTAATACAAAACTAAGATTTTGTACTAACTTTATAATTATTTTTTTATTTCTGATTTATTGATTTTAATTTCATAAAGTATAACTTACTAACTATCGTCACCCTGTATCCCTAACAATGTATTTATAGAAGACAATTGCCATCCTTCGCGATCCATACATAGGTATTTCTTTCGCTTTCCGTTTTTGAGCAACATGCTCAAGTGGTCTTTATATGTAAGTCTCGGTTTACCCTGACTCCTATTCCCTCTATTTTCGCACAATCTTAATACCATAATCTTAATAATATTATAAATGCGAAAGTTTGTATGGATGTTTGTTACTCTTTCACGGAAAAACTACTGAATGAATTTTAATGAAACTTTACAATAATATAGCTTATACATCAGAATAACATATAGGCTACTTTTTATCTCGGGAACATGTTCCTGTGGGAAACGGGAACGGGAAAACTTCTCTACGCGGGCGAAGCCGCGCGCGTCAACTAGTAATATTATAAACGCGAGTTTTTGTATGGATGTTTGTTACTCTTTCACGTAAAACTACTGAATGGATTTTGATGAACTGCTAGTTACATGGCAGTCGTTAAGCCAAGTTGAAGGCATATGGGCGGCATGACAAATTTCAACAGGTCGCCACAACCTGCTCCTGTTAATTTCAACACGACAATGGGCGCCTGTTACATATTACATATGCATTGGAAGTGAAGTGAAGTGAAATGTGGGCAATTGCCTCTGCCTACTCCTTCGACGTGACTGACGTATTTATTTAATACAAAACTAAGATTAAATTCTATTAACTATCTTCACGCTGTATCCCTGATGGGTTAGTCAGAGAGGACAGATCGCCATGCTTCACGATGCATACTTCTTTCGCTTCTTGCAGATTCATCAATCGCTTCATACACACACATCTGGGTATCCGAGTACTTTTGACTTTTCCGTTATTGAGCAATCTGCTCACGTGGTCTTAATATGTAAGTCTCGGCCTACCCTGGCTCCTTCTACCCTCTACATTCGCACAATATATATTCTTCGTCAATCGTTCCTCAGAAATGTAAATTATTATATAGGCTATGATTATTATACTGGGATTTGTTGCAGCGTGGTCAATCTTCAGAAGAAGAATTAGAAGGTGGAGGTGAAGAAAGCCTCGGAGATGGTGGAGAGAGGCCTGAAGTCCTTCGGACCCCTCTCACCGAGCTCCTCGGACACCAAGGTGTGGTTGTGGCTGCTGATTGGCTCACTGGTGGCGATCACGTCATTACTGCCTCTTGGGATAGAACTGCCAACCTGTATGATGTTGAAACTGGAGACTGCTTACAAGTTCTTACAGGTAGGATTAATTGACTGAGGAGCGAGCGAAGCGAGCTGAGGAAAGTTTTCGTTTTAAGTCCACTGGTACGGGAAAAATGCTATCGATGTCCGACCGTTCGTCCTATCGTCCGTCCATTCAGTCTACAGGTTGCATTTTTCATCTGGTTTGCATGCAACTTGGCATGGACAATCTTTGAAATAGCCAAAAGCTTTTAGCGGGATTTTTCGATCGGGGGGGAAATGGAGGCAATTCTTCAATTTACTCCGAAGTGTACGGGTCATAGAACCACTAGTTTAATTAGAGATTATAAGTTATTATATAAGAATTGGTGTTTGGGTGTTTCCTATCTATAATATGTATGTATTTAGATATCAGTTGTTCCCATACCACAAGCTTATATTAGCTTACTTCGAGCTAGATGGCGTTGTTTAAAAAAAATATTCAGCTAAAAATAACAGCCATGTGCTACTTCATGCACCAGTTTATCACCCAAATATACGTATCGTCATACAAATAATGGTGATGTTGATTTGAGCTACAAAGATATTCCTAGCAGCTAAGGTCCACTTTTGCATTAGATGCACACAATGAAAATAGCGAAGGATCTTAAAGCAGTGATTGCTTACAGAACACTGTGTTAGCGGACTTATCATACTTTAATGTGGAAAAAAATTCACACTCGAACGGGGATGGGTTCTTATAAAATAATAAATACACCTAAGAAAGTTAAAGAAAAAAGCGATTCATTTTCATTTTTTCAGAAGTTATACTGCTTTAGTCGAATAAGATTCCATCGTTGTAACAGGAATGATAAATTAGTAAGAAAAAAAAAATTAAAAAAAAGAATGAAAACTACTTTGAATGTAGTTATAAATTGTTGTGGAAACACTTATCACCTAACTTCAGGGTGTTTATAAGTTGTCATGAAAAAACACTTATCAGCTAACTTTATGGTGTCGATTTTTCGTGACGGTCTGCGCGTGCATCGTAAAAATTTACGCTCATCATTTTTCCCTAACGCGCCAATAGAAGTATAACTCCAAAAACACATGTAAAATCTACTAATATACGTGTTCTAGGCCACGACCA
Source organism: Thumatha senex (assembly GCA_948477245.1). NCBI lineage: Eukaryota > Metazoa > Arthropoda > Insecta > Lepidoptera > Erebidae > Thumatha > Thumatha senex. The sequence goes on from OX419743.1 coordinate 12,668,586, forward strand.
TGAGCTGACGCACGCATCGGCGCATCACTCTTCTAGATTGGTAGTGACAGCGTCACGTGACACCACCTTCCGGCTGTGGGATTTCCGTGAGCCGATACATTCCGTCTCCGTGTTCCAAGGGCACACTGAGTGAGTTTACTAATCTTTCGACAGAAATGTAGATTATCTGTACTTTTATGAACACTAATATATTACAAGACAATTGCACTGCTAAACTGCAACACTATTGACAAAACGTGATTTCTCTTATATGCTTATCTGCCTTGAATTATGCTCTGCCCATTACTATCTCATAATCGTGAGTTAGACAGCAAGACCGTACAGGCATGGAGTTACCCAAGGATCGGATGCAAGGGCGATGTTGAAAAGTTTTAAATTTCTTTGCGGTATACCAGAATGTATTATCACAATGCATTTGTAACACAATATAAACTGAAAATAAATATAGAAGTGATTACTAACTGTATGTGACACACAAAAATATCAGTCTACCCACTTTTACAGTCGTTTGTGATAAAATTACATTGATTGCCTATTGCAATTATTTGCGATCGCTCGTACGCTGTTACAGCGAGCACGTTATCGCGAATTTGTACGAATAACGTTGACTCTCGCGGTTGTCACTAGATGCCGCTGACTCGATTTCATACGAATAAATCATATTCCTATTTCAGGAGTGTCACTTCAGCAGTGTTTACTCGTGAAGATAAGGTTGTTTCTGGATCAGATGATCGTTCTGTGAAGGCAAGTATCTACACACCGATAAACTGTTTTTTTTTACATTAGAAATGCAATTAATCATTATGTAATTTTAACTGAAACACAGTGTATATTGCCTAGTTACACAATATCAGAAAATCAAAATATATTCAAGTTTCATTAATCATTTTTGGTATTCGCAAATGCACACAAATTTCTTCTAATTTGGCGTGAGGCGAACGACAGAGATAGCGATATGTCCGAGGAACGGCGGCGTTCTTTGCGAATTGAATTTGAACGGCCACTCCGCCGGACTCTTAAGTTTTGCGATTGATGACTGTATGTTAGGCCAAATATGTATAGATTTAAAATAGGTTTTGCATATACAGGTATGGGACGTCCGTAATATGCGTTCAGCGCTCGCCACGATTAGATCTGATTCGTCAGTGAATCGTGTAGGAGTGAGCGGTAACGGGTTAATCGCGATCCCTCACGATAACCGGCAAGTCCGTATATTCGATCTGCAGGGACAACGGCTAGCGCGACTGCCAAGGTCCAGTAGACAGGTAAGTCCAGAAGTCCAGATACAGTTCATAATATCACAGTAAATAGTAGTAGTAATACAGTAAGTAGAAGTGTGAAGAGACGGCACATCATTGGGCTGTTAACTTGGTGGCCTTTGTCAATAATTCTGTGGACTATGAAAGTTACACTCAATTTTGCTAGATGTTGCCATAGGTTTCCACCAGGCGGACGACATCATTTAGACAAATATAAAAAATTGCCGTATCTTCATTACAATGAACCCAAAACGAATTGATTCGGACTTGCAGTGGACTTGGGACTCCGCTGACTAGCTACTTTTAGCATCGGTGATCGGTGATTTATTCGCTTTTCAGAAGCTAGATGCAACGACTGAGCGTTCCACACGGCGACTGCGCAGCGATTTAGTCGCTAAAACACGCAATTCCGATACCGCGTCCTAATACAGTAAGTCGCGAAATCGTGATACAACATCGTCGGTACAGTAGCTGAAACGCACGATTCCGATGCAGTGTACAGCCCACAGTCGCCTATTCTAAAAGTAGCTGGTCTGCAATGTCCCTAAGACAATACTAGTCGCATATCTATGGCGAAGCTTCTATGTTTAAGAATCCACTTCTTCTAAGAAATAAGTAACGCGCTCTTCACTATTGTAGCGAAGGAATGAGACGACTTCTAAACTGAAACCAGTTTCAAAACCGAAAGTGGTAGAAACTTCCAAATCGCCTGTGCAAGAATTCATGGTGTCTAGAATTGGATGCCGCAAACCAGTTGTGAAATAGAGACAAATGAAATAGATGCGTACAGGCAGACGGACCGACTGACAGACTGAACCGAGCTGAGACTTTCCTAAACTTTAGTGTTTGGAAGTCTAAAATTATATAACGGAGTGTCGTGCCCTTTCGTTCCCGCTAAAAACCTGGGCACGCTTAAGAACGATTGTGATGTTTCCTCAGGGTCATCGCCGCATGGTGACGTCAGTAGCGTGGGCCGACGACATATCATCCAACATTAATTTCTTCAGCTGCGGCTTCGATCGACGCATCCTCGGCTGGTCTATCCAACCCTCCAAAGAGAACTAAATAAGACTTACAGGTACACGTCCGTTCACTTACTAATACATGGATATCGAATAAATATCAATACACGGACAATTATAATTATAGATCTAAGTTTTGAGTAGCATAAAGGTCATAATTGCCTGTGTTATACTGTGTTATTGAATCATAATTGTCATTGAAAGTGGAGAATTATTGTAGCGGAAATTTGTAATTTATTCATAATTGTAGTAGTAATAATATCATTTGATTGTAAGAAATTTATATAGAGTGTAATGTGTAAAAATGTATACCTTGCTAATTACATCTGAAATCTTTACCGACACTAATGTGGAAATGGTCTTATTAAAAAAATCTATATTACTTTTAAATTAGAATTCAAGAGTAAACCACAATTAAACTGCCACTGACCTATGCGGGAAAGAGAAGACTAGAAGTCATATAGTTCTTAGTATATCAATCACGCCCTATAGCTTTGTAAATCAGCTGATGCTTCCGATAACAGTTGTTGTATGAATGAAAATGTTCAAAATATTTCTATTCCATGGTATATTTTTCAATGGAATGATTCTGTTTAGAAGCACGTATTAAATTAACATATGATACGAGAAAAATCTGCGTATCCGATGATGTATCTAAAAAAAAATTTAACACAAAAATGTTGAGTGATTTTATACGTTTAAAGACTTGTCCACAGAATCAATTGAAAAAGACCATTCGATTCGAGACGGGGATTGGACCCGTGACCTTTGCCTAACCAGGGCAATGTTGTAGCCACCTAAACAACCCGAACCGTATCGAATCAAGTCGAAATTCTCAAAAAAAAAATAACTTGACTCGATACGGTTCCGGTAGTTCAGGTTGATGTTTTGGTTCAGTGCAGCTTTGAAAGTAACTCCCAAGCGGAATAAATTGAGATTTCTTTGGGGCTGGACATAGTTTTACTTGAATTAATTATTGCTGGTTTACTTTTGGGTAGTAAAATAACTGAGGGTCAGATAACGGGAGCCTTGGTTACCGCAATAGCCGAAACAGAAAGAATATTGTACCGTTCACGAGCAAAGTCATAGAGGTGAGACTGCGTTTTGTTTTGTGCGTGAACTTTCGCGTCACGTACACCATTTTTAAACTGAATTCTATTTCTTAAGCAACAAGGCTTAAATTATCCGGAGCTAGGCAATAAGGCGATCACATCGTGAAATTCACTACGACCGTCGCGTGAGAACCTCTCCTCTCTGGCATTTAAACGTTGTCGCTTAGGAAATAGAATTAAATTTGCCGATTTCTTTGCTGTGTGCTAGCGGCAACCAAATTCAGCGACCGCACGGAAACTTTCGCGTCGTATAAACATAGCCTTAAAGCTTCTTATATAACTAACTAAAAAAGAACTAACTGACGTTTTTAACGTTTTATATAACGTTTGTTAAATAAAATGTTTTAAGAATATGACTTAACATTACGACGCTATCAGCAGTCTTTCTGCGTGTCGTTAGTATCTAGTTCCGATTATTGGCAAACTAACATGTTGTGAAGTTTTCCCGTTCCTGTTCCCACAGTAACTTGTTCCCGGGATAAAAAGTAGCCTATGTGTTATTCTGATGTGTAAGCTATATTATTGTAAAGTTTCATCAAATCCATTCAGTAGATTTTGCATGAAAGAGTAACAAACATCCATACAACTTTCGCGTTTATAATATTAGTAGGAATGTAGGTAGATTTTGTGTGTTTGTTTTAATAACATTGGATGTCGGTAACATGTTGTGGTTTTAATAACATTTGGTAACATGTAACTATATTCTACCTTTTTTTGAAGTAAAGGGCCAAGGATTTCGTTTAGTTGTTTACTGTGGATTTAACTTTATGTACAGGGAAGTACTTCTTTGATATTTTTCTGAAGAAAGGGGATGGAATTATGCTCTTCTTATTTGTAAGAGGTAAAGTAAAAAATATTACCGGGTCACAGTTGATCATAATATTGTTTGGAATAGGTAAATTTAGTTATCTATATAACTAGAAATTAATAACCCGTCTAATGCACAACACTTTAGACATCTGCACTACACTTAAAAACACTTTTTTAATCTATGTTATTTTTTGTTGACTTTGTAAGTTCAATAGCAATGTCTTTGTATTATTAAAAAAATCCTTAAATTCACTTTAAAACTTCGGACACTAGCGATGGGGGTTAAAAAAAAGGAAAAATATGTTACAACAACACATCCGAATTGTAACTATTTACGGAATATTTACCATGTATCTTTGTTTCATCGAGTTTTCAATCACTTATCGTGAGTACATCTCAACACTCTGCGATCGTGATGATTGTGATTTCTTAAACATGCTTGACGCTTGCAACAGTGCCGATACATCGGAAACTCGACGAAAGAATATTGTACAAATAATAATAATAAACAATCAAATGGTAAATATTTCGTAAATAGTCATAATTCGTATATGTGGGACCATGTCAGTTTAAAATCATAACGACATAACAGTAGATGTATCTATAACATACTCATAGTCTAGCCATTTTGCTCAAAGGGTTAAGCAGCGTCATTTATTTAACCAGTTGTATATTATGTTGTTTAAAACTTACAGTCATGTTTAATCTATCTCATACTGAAAATCTTTGAGTCGCCCATAAGACCTTCAAATTGACTTGATGACTGCTATGTTACTGGCAGACAGGATCAACGGATTTAACCGCACACCGAATTGCTCGTAAATAGAATTGCCACATACGGTTCGACCGTACTGATATGTACTTACATAGAAGCAAAACTTGCACTGCTGTGAATTATTTATTGCCAGTATTTGGCTCCCTTACCTGAGCTTATTAACATTTTGAAGTTTAGTTCCCGCCATTGCACAACCAATTACACAAAGATTGTTCTTGAAACAGTTTGCTCAGCAAACTAGTTAAAAATATATACTTTGTTTGTTTTTATTTTTGTATATCTTTAAAAGTTGATCTTGCTGTGTTTGCTTAGATGTTTTAAACTGATGTTAAAGCAGTTTTCAGCAAGAGATAAAGTTATTCTGGAGGAAAGTTCAACAATGTATTGTTAAACTTTCCTCCTGAATCTTAGTTTTCTACATTACACCATTGCGAGGTTGGACCGGGTTCAATATAAATACTAAAAACTCGAATGTAATAAAAAAATTTAATTGTAATTCAAATATCAATAGTAGTCTTAAAAATATGTCTAAAAAAACTGATCACATTATCATTTTAATGCAGTTTTTTAGCAATAGAAAGTGTTTCAAGATAATGGTGAATATGTATAATACATGCATAGTATATCTACATTGCACCCGTGCGAAGCTGTGCCGGGTCTGTATTTTTCGTGTGAATAGTTTAAAGCAATAAAATAATGTGTTTGTACACAGGTAAGAAGTGAAAGTTCTTTACGACATTTTTATAGCTATAAATTTTCACTCATAAGTCGATAAAGAAGTTTCACTTATAATAATGAAGTTTCATTGCAAAACACCATGGCGCGAAACCGAAAAACGTAAAGATTTAATTTACAGTTATAAAATTTCTCTCAACGTCGATAAAGAAGTTTCACTTCAAAATTTAATTGTAATTTAAAAATCAGTAGTTTTCTTATAAGTATGTTAATAAATACTGATCACATCATCATCCGACGTCATCTATTCACTTGACTGGCCAACGTTTTAACAACTTTTTCAACAATTTTATAGCCACGTAAACAGGTTGTGTTGTACAGATTGTTTATTATTGGATTATTGTTTCTAGATTTTGGTTTGTACATTTTCCATTATGAAACATGAAAATACCATGTAAATATTTTAAAATATATAGTAAGTACTCGAAGCGAAAGATACATGTATGTAAATGGTTTTTTGAAATCTTTAGTGATAACACTTGTACTATTTCATATTATTTATTATTAACCTGCCCGGTTTTGCCTTACGGCATTATCAAAGGTTGACACATATATTTTTAATCTCAGATGCCATTTGAAACAATATATTGACTGTGGGTAGACAAAAATAGTGAGATACCACTTTATGAATTTTCCCCAAATAAAGGGAGAAACGAAACATATGAATTTAAAAAATTAAATTTTGAAGCGATTGCTATAAATCAAGTCATAATTAAAATACTATTACAAATAAATGTGAAAGTAATACATAAATTAAATTTCAAAATATCTCAAAATCAAAACCTTTGATAATGTCGTATGGGGTTCTTCAAAAGGGGTCTTAGAAGGTTTTTAAAGGGTCGGCAGCGCGAGTGTTGCAATCGTCCATAGGCTACGGTGACCACTTTCCATCAGGTGGGCCGTATGCTTGTCTGCCACCTCAGTGGTATAAAAAAAAGCGAAACCGGTCAGGTTAATAATAAATAATGTGGAACAGTACAATTGTTATCATGAAAGATGTGTAGGTTTTTTGAGAGGCAATTGCGGTTTTATTCTGCTTAATCAGTATCGAAAATTATTATTTCAGCCGTTTCTAGTCGTATACTACACTTTACTTATCTTTAATTTTGTTGCTGAAAATTATCATGTTAGATGTAATATTTCTGTTTTGTGATATCTATACTAATATTATCAAGGTAAAGAGTTTGTTTGTTTGTATGTATGGTTGATTGGTTGAACGCGCTAATCTCAGGAACTACTAATTATTTTTGAGTTGTATATCATTTACCGAAAAAACTACAGGCTATATCATTACGCTACTCCTAAGGAGAGCGGAGCAGTAATCATAATCTCAACCAATCAGGAAAATGTTCCTACATTAATATTACTTTAATAAACGACGGGATTAAATTGTTGTCATGGGGATGAAAGTATGTCAGGACAAAGCCGCGGGGCTCAGCTAGTCTAGTATGGACAAACTCAATAGTAAATCAAAAAGCATAATATGAGAATTATTAATATTGAATATAATTATGATGTTATCAGTCTATAAATGATCTGAATATTTTTGTTATGCCAGATATGGTATGAATACATAATATATTATACTTAATATTTTTTTTGTTTCATTTTATTTATATTACCTACTTGTTGCTTGTTTTACATTGTTGAAATAGAAAATGTAAATCTATATACATTGATATGATAATCTCTCGTCTCGTTGATTTCCTCGAAGGCAAAGACAGAAGCTAGGCTATTTTTTTTTATACCACTGAGGTGGCAGACAAGCATACGGCCCACCTGATGGAAAGTGGTCACCGTAGCCTATGGACTTTTGAAACACCAGAGGCCTTTAAAAACCTTCTAAGACCCTTTTTGAAGAACCCCATACTGTAGACGTTCGGGAAAACCCAGGCAGGGAGCTCATTCCACAACCTAAGCGTACGCGAAATAAAGCCTCTATCGGACCTAACCGTATGTGAGCGCTCCGAACGCAAAGTGTGAGGGTGAACACCCTGTCTATGAAGAGCGGTGCGATGATAGAAGGTAGCCGTGGGCATCATGTCACAATTACTCAGAACACAGACCGTTTTACAGGCGATAGAACACACAAGTATACGAAGCACACAACAAGGAGGCGAAGTCTCTCCTATCACTAAGGAGTTCAACACCACCTGCTAGTAGAGGATCGTTGACAATTCTCATGACACGCCCTTCTACCGAGTCAAATGGTCGAAGCTGGTATTCATGCACAGTGGTGACAGTAGTACTCCATGTGTGGCCGCACTTGCGACTTATAGAGTAGCAGTGTTTGCTCCGCAGTGAAGTACTGCCGCTCTCTGTTGAGCACTCCGAGCTTTTTGGACGCCAGCTTCGCCTTGTCCTCTAAATGACTACGGTATTGGACGTCACTAGATATCTCAACACCAAGGATCCCAATACCAGTAGAGATGGAGAGAGGTGTGCCCTGGAATTGCGGCACTACAGTAAATGGGGCTTTTTAGCGGTGAATGCACAAACTTGAGTCTTGGTAGGGTTAAATTAGACAAGATATTGTCTACCCCAATCGGACACTCTTGCAAGAGTAGCCTCGATTTCAGACACAAGTTGTTCACGACTTCCTTCCACTGCAGACCGGGGGATATTGGAGCGACCCGTGTAATAAGTGTCACCCGTACTATCATCTGCATAGCAAAGAATGCCGTCAATGGACAGCATGTCATTGATATGCAGTATAAACAGGGTGGGTGACAACACTGAGCCCTGCTTTACCCCAGCATTTATGGCCATGTAGTCCGAACAGCAGCCGTTAACATCAGCACTTATAGTTCTACCGGCCAAAATACTGGATACCCATTAGCTATGTCTCCCGGGCAGTCCATAGGAGGGCAGTTTCGATAGAAGACCTGCTTCCCTGGTGGCTAAGTAGTAGTGTATGCGACCGCCGTGCTGAGATCCCTTGGCTATACTCCCAATTTTCACTATATGTAATTTTTATAGATATTTTGGGACACTTTTCACACAACTGAAAAACATTCTTATACAGGGTCATTTGTAAAACACCAGCAACCTGCTAGGAGTGGATACCTAAGGTCATAACCAACAAAGTTTGTTCTACTACTTTTGGCAATTTGTTACACAGCGAGTACTATCATACATTGAAACTTCGAGCTTCGTCATAGGTTTTTGCTCTTGGATTCCCTTAAAAGAACTCCTGGGTCTCTTTTTCGTCACGGACTGCATGCCTCGATGAAAAAATATATGTAAAAAATGTTGTACCTACATGTTTTCATGATGTTAGCTATCTAGTCCTAGAGCAGGTTGCTGGTGTTTTACAAATGACCCTGTGTATTTTAAATATATATATCAACACATTATACCTAGGAAACGCCAAAAGTCCGAATCAAACGTCCATAGGCTAGGGTGACCACTTTCCATCAGGTGGGCCGTATGCTTGTCTGCCTGTCGACAGTCGCATACACTACCATTTAGGCCACCTATGCAGTCAATTTTGTCCCACGTAATAGGTGGTGGTGGTGGTGGTGGTGACTCTATTGCCGTGTTAAAACGTACAGGGGAAGATTGTGAATAATTCTCAAATCCACTTTTACTTTGGATTGTGTTACTCTATGCTATCTATAAAATGCCATTTTCTCTCTTGCTACGAAACGTCCACTGACAACCTTAGTATAAGAATCACCATTATACTGAGGGCAAGGACCAGGACGGACAATGAGGACACGACATCTACTGAACAGGACTAATAAAAAAGAGCTGCAATAAGGGATCCACTGCCTTATTGGGGCACGGACTAGGACCTAGGACTGAGGACTTGACATCGACAAACGACTAGACAGGACTAAAACATATTAACAAGAAAAATAAATACTGAAGACTAGGCTGTATGGACTAAGTTTCCTTCGCCTGCCCAAGATGGGCGAAGACAACTAAAAAAAAAAACTGACTGAGGCACAGAGTACTTTATTATATGGACTGAGGGCTCTTTGACTGAGGGTATTATTATTCTTTATATAAGGGTATTTCCACAAATTATTTAGTATATTAATAATTGAGTGTCAGTGTCAGCAAAAATATTATAGTTTGTGCTTCGCAGATTTGCGAGATTAGTAGTTTCTTCTTTATTTAAATATTAAAATGGACGAAGTACGAGCATTTTTCAACAATCCTCTACCATCCAAGAGTCAAACTATTAAGCTTCGGGGCCCACTTACTGGTGGTCTGCGCTTAACACGGGATGATAAAATTAACGAATTAAATCGGAAAGAGGAACATCGTCGCTCTGATTTACCCAGTGGAACTGATTATGCACATGCAGTTAAAGAAAAGGAAACCAAGTTATATTTACAGGTAAAGTCCTTTTTTTATTATCTTGCTGTGGTAACAACAAGGAAAGCAAATAAATCTCATTGAACTATATTACTAGCGTACATAGTAGTAATACCTCAATGATAAATCTTGACTAATCTTAGTTAAACAATTTGTAGAATGAATGTGACAGAGAACAATATGAAAGTATGGCTGGTGGCCTGGAGTCACTTGAACATCTCTCATCATGGGGAACATCGACACAGAATATTGGAGAGCTGACTGAAGAGGCTATGACAGAAGTATACAGCAAATATTCATTCCAAATGAAAGAAGATACCAATAATTTGGCCATCAATGAATATAAACAGCAAGTAAGTTAAATTATGTATTAGTTATCAGACCAATATTGCAAGGTTACACTGTTGTAAGTGCCATGATGACGAAGTAAAAGTGACTAAGTTACTTCGTGATCATGGGCCTTGCAACAGTGCCGAAATATTGGATGCTCGCACGTGTAAGTGTACATGGTAAATATCCTGAAAATCAATATTTTATTTATGTGAATGACTATAATAGTTTAAATGCTAAATAGAAAGACCTAATTTAGAAAACTGGATTTTTTCATAGTTATTGTTTATCTTTTCTGGATATTTCTTTGGTTTCAGACATTTTCATTTACCTGGGCAAAGTAGAACAGTGTCTCTTTAATTTGTTAATTTAAAAATTGGTTTCTTTAATGGGAACTACAGTGTTGAACTAACTTCTTATTGAATTTATTTACTTTTGTACTCCAGTCTAGACTCTTGTGAACATTAAATACCTACCTAATAATCAAATTGCTCTATGTTTTATCTGTATGTTGATATTATTATTCTTCTGTATACATATAAAGTTCACTTACTAAAACATATGAATTATATGTATCGAAACATAGTCACAGTACAGAGTCGACCTTAAAAAAAATTCAAACACAAAGTGGTAATATTTCAATATAACACCGTTCTGCTTCAAATGCAGTTTTCATTATAAGTCTCCATCCAAAGTTGCCTGTTAGAAATAACCTTTGTGCGATAAATGTGACACCAATTTAGTATAACGTTTTAATTACAACATTAAATTCTATTTTTGGTGTTATGAGGGTGGGTCAATAAGTCCGTGACTTTTTGAACTTCTGACCTCTTTACTGAAAAAGAAACACTGCTCCTGTCAACAGGCATCTGTCAGTCGACTCCTGTCAAAATTTGAACTTACTGCGTCAGTTAGTTTGTGTTTGGCAGCTATTTTTATCAGACTACCCAGCAATCTGAGAAGAAAATGGAAAAAAGTGAATTTCGTGTGCTTATTAAGCATTATTTTTTGCGAAAAAAAACCCATTACCGAAACCAAGGCTAAGCTTGATAAATACTATGGGGACTCTGCACCATCGATTTCAATGGTGAAAAAGTTTCGTTGTGGCCGTACAAGCACTGAAGATGCCGAACGTCCTGGACGCCCAGTTGAGGTGTCTACACCCGAAACAATCGAAAAAATTCACGATATGGTATTGGCTGACCGAAGATTGAATGTGCGAGAGATTGTGGAAGCCATAGGGATCTCACATGGTTCAGTGGTTTCAATTTTGAATGATCACTTGGGCATGAGAAAGCTTTCCGCAAGATGGGTGCCCCGTTTGCTCACAGTCGACCACAAACGCAATCGTGTAACAACTTCACAGGAGGGTTTGGCGTTGTTTAACCGCAATATGGAGGAGTATTTTCGCCGTTTTGTATTCGTGGACGAAACGTGGATCCACCACAACACACCAGAGACCAAACAACAGTCAAAACAGTGGGTTTCTAAGGGTGAATCGGCGCCAAAGAAGGCCAAAGTGGGTTTATCAGCCAATAAAGTCATGGCGACTGTTTTTTGGGATGCACGCGGGATAATCCACATTGACTACCTTCAAAAAAGAAGAACAATCAATGGAGAATATTATGCCAACTTATTGGGCCGATTCAATGACGATTTAAAAAAAAATCTCCCACATTTGGCCAAGAAAAAAGTTCTTTTCCACCAAGACAATGCAAGGGTGCACACATCTGCAGTTGCCATGGCAAAAATCCATGAATTGGGCTATGAATTGCTCCCTCATCCGCCGTATTCTCCAGATTTGGCTCCGAGTGACTACTTCTTGTTTCCAAACCTGAAGAAATGGCTTGGGGGAAAAAGATTTGACTCGAATGATGAAATCATCTCACAAACAAAGACCTATTTTGAAGACCTCGACAAATCTTATTTTTTGGAAGGGATAAAAAAATTGGAGAAGCGGTGGACAAAGTGTATAGAGCTCAAGGCAGACTACGTTGAAAAATAAGATGATTTTTTAATCAAAAAAACTGTGTTTTATTCAAAAAGTCATGGACTTATTGACCCGCCCTCGTACAATAAAAAATTCATCAATCAAGACATGACCTTGACATTCACTTGCTAGACTTGTTTATTTATTTTGAATATTATGGTTGTTACATGTAAATATTGAGTTATGCCTTACTTGGCCTTAATTATAGCCATGCATATAGTAAAGTAAGTGAAACACAACTTTACATATACATATTTTATATATAAACATAGGATAAAGCGTGAAGATAGTTAAGTTTTTTTAAGTTACATATTTTCTTTATCTTTTCCAAATTTTATCTGCAATCAGTGATAAGTTATATATGAATGCTAATTCAGGGCTTTTTACACTGTACCTATGTGTTGAAGCTTTCTCAAGTTTCACATCACATGCATACATATGTTATTAAGAGTATTCAAAATCACATTTCCTTACCCTTTTTTCAGATTTTAAATAGAATCCATGGTTTCCCAGTAGTAATTGTGGAAGGTCCAACAGGTTGTGGTAAAACAACTCAGGTTCCCCAATGGATCTTAGATGACAGCTACCAAGCACGGCGGCCATGTAAAATAGTAGTTACCCAACCAAGAAGGATTGCAGCTATATCTATTGCTAAAAGAGTTGCTCAGGAAAGAGGTTGGGATGTTGGTGGACTAGTTGGATATCAGGTAAATAAAGTCCATGTGCAAAAATTCTAAAAATAATTATATATTTAATAACATATTTATTTATTTCTCCTCACAAAAAGAAAAACAGAATACAAGATCAAACAATACAGGTTACAAGACCCATGAGAAATGCTCTCCACCTATTACGTGGGTCAGGAATCCACACGGTGAAAAGTGGGCATATAATATGCCTCTGCCACCCCTTCGGGGATAAGGCGTGATGGATATTTATTTATTTTATTTAAGATCAAACAATACAGGTTACAAGACCCATGAGAAATGCTCATTATCTATATATACACTTTTTTTTTTCCTCTTTGTGCGAAGCTGTTGTCTGATTTAGGTTAAAATAAAGCTAACCTAACCTGTGCTACAGATCACCAGATACAAAGATTCATATAAATAAAAACCCAAATATCTCCTTTGTCATCACTTACATCATCAGCAGTGATTAGACTTTGGTTACCTATTATGAAAGACTTCAGTGTTGTTTCAAATGGATTTTTGTGATTGAAGTATTAATGAAAATTTGTGATAAAATATTTTGTAAATGTCATTATGGGACTAAAAAGAAAAAACACAAAAAACTAGATTTGTGACATCTTAATCTGAGTAGGTTGATGTTACATGTGAGCATTCAGTGACTTACTACAGAATGTTAGTCTCACACCTAAAAGCAGGGCTTCGGTTACATTTTATGATCTCCAAATTCTGGTAAGACGAAAGGAGTAAATCACAGAGCAATACTCTGAGAAGTAGATCTCTAAAACCAGGGCTTGTAACTGGTTTTCAAAATACTGGTACATAAACGTTAAAACCGGTTTTTACTTAAGATTTCGTTCAGAGCGCTTCCAAAATGAAAGCGGTACGTAAAAACTTAATAAACCGGTTTAATCCAGAGTGACACGACACGTTCACGCGTCAGAATCGCTAGTTTGTTTTGTTTGACTGAACTCACAAGTTTATTTTTCTTTAAGCGATATAGAATCTAAAAAAATACAAAAAATACATTCCTCCCGTAAAAATAAAGTTTCAGCCCATTTTTTCCAAATAACTTTAAAACAACACATGCTATCTCTTTCAATTAAAAAGAATCTGAAAGTAATTTTAATAACTCGTTTTTTTTAAAATAATGTTTTATTTATTTGAAATGGAAAAGATAAGGAACTTCTTTCAAACAAAATAATTAACTTTTTGTATTTTTTTTTATATAAAACCATGGCCACCTCATTATTTTAGTACCTTGTGTTTCCTCCACGGACTCTTCTCAAGGTTTCTATGCGATCAGGCATACTAAAAACCAAGTTCCTCAAGCAGTATTGTGGTATAATCTCCCACTTTTCAAAAAGGGCCTGTTTTAAGGCTGCAAGTGACAGAGGTGATGGGTTTTGATTCCTGACTAGCCTTCCGACCTCGTCCCATGCCTGCTCAATGGGATTCATGTCAGGACTCCTCGCTGGCCAGGCTATGAGACCGATACCAACTTCTTGAATGTATCATCTCACAGATAATGCTGTATGAGGGCGAACATTATCGTGCATAAGAAGTGAATTATCGCCCATATTTGTAAGGAAAGGACCTGCATGTTCATTCAGGATTTCCATTATGTACCTTTCTGCTTATAATGACGTGCGAGTTTTGGACCGTGGGCTGGTCTGTATGGTGTCAGGTTAGATTCTGCCAGACGTCTTCTTATTGTATCATCACTAACATAATCTATCCTGGAGTGTAACAGATGGTGTTGGATCGTAACAGCTGTTAGATGTCGATTCTGTAGTGAAGTTCTGACGATAAAGGGATCTTTTCTGGCTGTCACAACACCTTGGACGACCATTTCCTGGTCTTCTAAGATGTTGTCCAGTTTCTTCATATCTTGTCAGCACTTTTTGGACCGTGGAAAGCGTCATACCTCAGTTTCTGGCCACTTTGCTCTGACTCAGTCCAAGCTCCAGCTTGGTGTTGTTTTTGATGCATGTAGTTATGATTTTATGCAAATGAATTGAATAATAAAAACCAATTTCAAACCCAATATTAATACAAAATTCAAAACAAAGTCAAAAAAGTCACATTTAAAAAAAGGAAGCGCAAAATGAAAATGGAATACCGAGAGATGCGGTTTAGATTCCGATCGAGGTCCGCCACAACTTAGCCTCAACATACGTCCGCTTTGCCGTCGGGTGACTTACATATCTCCCGTGTAATGTACTATCATCTGCATAGCAATGTATGGTGCCCAGACAACAGAAAATGACAACATATCATTGATATGCAAAAGAAAGAAAATGGTCGACAAAACGGTCGTGCGTCGCACTGCCTTATAATTATATCAGGCATTGCATTGCCACAACTCGTGACTGTCGGAGGCTGCTTGCTACGGTCATCGATCCGGGAATTGGCCGCGAAGAGGTTGGCTAACAAGTCCGCCTTCTCTCGAGCCTTATGAGCCAGGATTCCGTTAGGGTACCGCAGCGGTGGTAGCGAAGGTCAGCAGAAGTTAGATTGCACGGCTTTGGCCAGTTGCCAAAGTGCAATTGTCATGCGAGAGAGCGTATGTATGGACGGCGCGTCCCACATGGTCAGTTTTGTGGGAGCCACGCCGTTCTGTATGGTGTGCTTTGAAGTCCCCCAAAAACACCCATTCCGCGTTCGGAAACCGCACTTGCGCATCATCTGCCGCCCTGCCTATGTAGTCAAAAAGCCGAGTCGTCTCTATATCCCACATTATGGGATTATGGGAACGGTAAAATTACACGTAGATCTGGCTAATAGAACCATGATCCACTTGTAGCCAGAGGACAGAGAAGGATGGGTCTTCCAGGCAGCGCAGACGGCGAAGACAAACATCCGCCCTAACAAATACGCACACCCCGGCCTTTCGCGGTCCTCGACAATATAACCGGGGTAACACAAATACGACATATCGTCAGGGCGGCATATTTGGGTCTCCGTAAGGAACAGCAATTCGGGCCGCGCCGTCTCAAGATGGTGGTGGACGGCGTTGAGGTTTTTATGGACTCCATGGATGTTTGTGAACTCCACCTAAAATAGCGTACATGTGAAATTTAATTCAGCCGCTTTAGAGATTCACTTTTTATTTTGCGCTGTCATGTTGATGGGGAATGAATGAAGCGTGAAATGGATCGGTATCTGATGCAGCAGTGAGTGACAAAGCGTAGATGCTAGTTTTGTCCAGGGACGTGTGATTTAGCTGAAGCTGATTCACCGGACGGAATGGCCCACTTGCAGCCGCTGAACCCCGAACGTAACCCAAAAGTTATTTGGAATACTTTCAGCGGAGGTACACGCGGTCCAAAAAAAAATTTATTGTCCCTGAGTACCTGCTCGCCGTTGCCTTATCCGTTAGGTGAACCACGTGCAAGTGAGGTCGGCTTGGGCCCAAAGATGTCGAGAGGCACCCTTTTTTCTACACATATCTTCAGAGGTTTTTACGTAGGCCACTACACCAGTAGTTAAAGCTCTTCTTATTTGATTATCCGCATTATTTTTTTTTTTAATGACTAGCTGTCCCGCCTGGCTTCGCCCGTGACATTATTTGAACCCCGTGGCACCAATTTTAATCACGTCGTTTATTAATTTCACATGGCTTCGCCCGCGTAGAGAAGTTTTTCCGTTCCCGTTTTCCACAGGAACTTGTTCCCGGGATAAAAAGTAGCCTATGTCCGTCTCCTGGCTTTAAGCTACCTCCCCACCAATTTCAATCAGCCAAATCGGTACAGCCGTTGTTGAGTTATAAGTAGTGTAACTAACACGACTTTCTTTTATATATATAGATTTTTTAGGTTCCAAATCTATATAAGTAAAACAAAGTTTAACAACCACTTATAACTCGAGAATAGCTGGACCTATTTTAATGACGTCGGATTTGTTGAATTCAAATCCGCCCCGAATAGAAAGCCGGCGGTGGCGATGTCGTCGGTAAGAGCGAAATGAAAACTTTTAAGGTTAAGGTAGAGCCAAACCTAAATAAAACGCTCCCAATGTACTTAGCACTGATTTAGCTTTGTAAATTAACTGCTAAACAAGCCCTGTCTAAAACCATCTTTAGAGTTGTCCTTCTTTAAGACATTAGCAAGAAATTTTCTGTTTCATAAAGAATTATGATGTTGATGTTTGACTGTTTGTTGTGGTTGAGAACAAGCAAATGGAGTGTTGTTGATACAAGAAAATGCGCGCGAGGTTCTGATACTGTAATAACTATGACTAAATTGTCAGCATGCTTTGGCCGCAAGCAATACGCGTTAGAACACCATACAGTGCTGAATTAATACATTTGGGACTGCACGTGTTTGTACAGTGCTGCCAACCAGTGCTTGTACAGGTTTGACTGCGAAAATATTGTGAGATTTTTTTACATGTTGTCTAGCCCAAAGTAAGTTAGTTGAAGTTTGTGGTATGGGATCTAGACAACTGATAAACATACTTATATAATTATAAACACAAGAATGTTGATCATATATTATGTGTAGGATACACCCAAACACGGATATTTGTTCCGACCTGGGAATCGAACTTGGGACCTCAGCACAACAGCCTCATACTGTACCATTTAGCCACCGAGGCAGTCTGAAACAACAGCCTAAATATCTCAATTTACACAACTCAGTTATGAGTTTACAACCTTAGTCTTTGCTAAGTTCTGGTCTTTTACAGGTTGGATTAGACGCTAAGGTTACAAATGACACTCGGATTCATTACGTCACAACAGGTGTTTTGCTTCAGAAATTAGGTACATATTTTTTTTATTGAATTATTCTTTTTAAATTAGTGTTTTTACCTAACGATTTTCTTTCTAATGGTGAATTGTTTATAGTAACATCAAAAACAATGAATGAGTATACTCATATAATCCTTGATGAGGTCCACGAGAGAGGTCAAGAAATGGATTTTCTGCTTCTTATTGTGAAGAAATTACTCTACACAGTGTCGCCTGGTGTCAAAGTTGTCCTAATGTCAGCTACATTCAACATAAAAGCATTTGCAGACTATTTCATGATTCCAACACCTAGAGGACTACAAATGTCTTCATGTATTAAGGTCGATAAGAGTGAACCAATGTTCACAGTGAAAAAATTTTATTTGAATCATCTGAATAAATTTGGTTCGGTAAGTATCATATTGTTGATTTTTTTTTATTCGGAACTTTTCTTTACACAGCATCCATAGCCTAAATTAATATCTGGTAAACCTATTCATATATTGCTAAATACATACATTGTATACATGAAAAAATTCCAAATATTTGTACAACTGAGAAAACATACCCAAGACTTTTTCAGAAATGGTATACGCATACACCGCCACTGTGCTATTATGCAGTTAGGATAGTTCACCTAACTCATCTGGTACAATAGTATATAAAGACACTTTAACATAACTGGAAATCTGGTGCTGACAGAATAGAATGCTGGAAGGCTCCAGCATTCTATTCTGTCAGCACAATACAAAAACAGACAGAAAAATACTTCAAATCAAATGAATATATATATTTTTTAGATACTGCAACAATCCACACCAAAAGGTGAAGACCCATTCATAGCCCCAGAGATGCATCACCTGGTAATAAAGCTTTTGAATGCATTTGAACATATCGACAAGCAAGAGGATAATTATACAGACAGAAAAGAAGCTGATCTACCATCGGTACTGATATTCTTGCCGGGTATACATGAGATAGAAGATTTATATGCCTGTCTCATGGATAATGACTTGCGGTAAGTTGACTCTTCTCGAAGAGAAGGAATAAAACGTGCGTAATTTACTGTATGTATGAGTGTATGTGCGCGCGTGCGGACATTAGTGTATGCGTGCGTACATCCGTGCGTGTGTTGCGTGTGCGTCAGCGTGCATGCAGGTGCGCGTGCGTGCGTATGTGTGGGGTCTTAAAAACGACGCTTTGAACGCTCTTCTGACGGAATGATTAATTCAGTTTTTATTTCTAGGACCAAAATAGTTGACAAGCAATGCGCGTCGTATAATTGGTGGGTTCTTCCCCTACATTCTACAATTACAGCAGATGAACAAGCCCGAGTATTCCAGCGAGCACCCCCTGGTGCCAGAAAAATTATACTCGCCACTAATATAGCTGAAAGTTCTATCACTGTACCTGATATAAAGTATGGTAAGGAACTGTTAATGTACGTTTATAATATTAAGTAGGATTCAAGAAACTCTTTTTACGCTGACGTATGCTCAAGTATGACATTATAAACTTATCGAAATAAGTAGAACTACCATTATTTTAAGGTTTTAACAAGTAACCCTTACAGTTTCACCATGTCCTTCTGTCCATTCGCAGCTTAACTGGTCAGAGCTAACTTAGTACAAACAGTCTCTATTTTTAGAACTAGAAAGCGACACGTCCAACGAATGAGTAAGGAACGATTGACGAAGAATATATATTGTGCGAAAGTAGAGAGTAGAAGGAGTCAGGGTAGGCCGAGACTTACATATGAAGACCACGTAAGCAGATTGCTCAAAAACGGAAAAGTCAAAAGTACTCGGATACCCAGACGTGCGTGTATGAAGCGATTGATGAATCTTGAAGAAGCGAAAGAAGTATGCATGGATCGCGAAGCCTGGCGATCGGTCGTCTCTGTACCCCGTCAGGTATAAAGCGTGAAGATAGTTTAGTTTTTCAGAAAGCTACAAATTCGGCATGAATACTTGAATTTACAGTAATCGACTACTGCCTCATGAAGATATTGGTTGCGGATCCGGACACAAACTTCACGTCCCTACGCCTCGCCTGGGCGTCTAAGACTAACTGTGATCAGAGAGCGGGACGTGCGGGCCGAGTGCGTGACGGGCGTGTTTACCGACTAGTCACTGACAAGTTTTATGTGAGTACTCGACATGAGGAATGACTGAGTGTTTATCTATCACGCCTTATCCCCGAAGGGGTGGCAGAGGCATATTACATGCCCACTTTTCACCATGTGTATCCCTGTCCCACGTAATAGGTGGTGAGCCCATTGCCGTGTTAAAATAGACAGACGCAGGTTGTGGCTACCTGCTGTTGAAATTTTTCGCACATAAGGCCTTCAACTTGACTTAACGATTGCCATGTTACTGGATACCGGGATCAACGGCTTAACGTGCCTTGCAAGGCACGGAAACGCTCACAAATGTAAAATGCCACAAAGTGGTTACCCATCCGAGGACCATCCATAGTGAAAGTTGCGTAATTCAGTGATCGTTTACAGAACACTGAGTCCGCGGGGCCACGAGCGCTTTCTGAGAGAGATTTCTGTAACCCAAATATATATTTATTTATTTTATTTATCTTTCATGCCTTTATCTCCGCAGCAACAACTTTAATATTTCTTTTTCTTATAGGATGGTTTGAAACCAGAATGCGAGCCAGAGATAACGCGGTGTCCTCTAGAGCGACTTGTACTGCTCGCTAAATTGTTGAATATGGGTACCCCAAGCGAAATTCTTGCCTTGGCGATGGACCCGCCAGATCTTACTAATATACATCGCACGGTCCTTGTACTAAAAGAGGTAATTATAGTTTAACTTCAACTTTTAGTGATTGTGGCATTTGTGGATAGGCTTCCACTAGTCCGCCAATGTCATGTTTCGGACTGTTTCGTTCGGTTCGGATTAGGTTTCGGAAGGACAAACTGTCAAACTTATTGTACAGTCTGTCAACTGAACAGCCAAAAGGAATTTATTTTCCGACCAATTGTTTAAAGACTAAATGTTCTAGGTAATTATACCTTAATTTAATTGCATAACAACCTTCTTCAGAAAGTTGTAGGAAGTATGGGGCCCCAACAAGATATCCGGGGCCCAATAATCATCTGCTAGCGGATCCTCACCGATAGATAAGCCCTGGTTCGACTGGGGATTTTAGGCTTTAAGGCTTAAAACAAACGAAAAGACTGACATGGATTATGTGGATATTTTGATACATCCAAGAAAGAGGTGAATAGAGCAGTTTGGTAATCTTTTGACCAAACTTGCTCCCGCTAGACGTTGTCTTCGAATATATATTTCAGGGCTGATATATTTTAGTTATAAATTCAATTTTTTCTTATACAACTTTAATATAATATTTCTAAATAGTTGGGTGCTCTAAAGAAGAACATTGACGATGAATGGAGTAATATAGATGGCGAGCTCACGTACTTGGGTCGTGTCAGCGCGAAGCTACCTGTGGATGTTAAATTATCCAAGTTGATCATGCTGGGATATATTTTTGGATGTTTAGAAGAAGCTGTAGTTATGGGTAAGTAGAACATACATACATACATATCAGCACGCCTGTCTCCCATCGGGGTAGGCAGAGACTATGACTTTCCATTTGCTACGATCCTGGCATACAACTTTCGCTTCTTCAACTTTCATAATTGTTTTCATACAAGCTCGCCGATTAAGGCTACTCTTGACCTGGCCTTTTGTCAAAAGATCTTGAATTTGATTGGCATATGTACGTCGAACTTCGACCCTTATCAGTTTGCCCATTTACTCTCGCCGCATAAATTTTCCTCGTCAGTCTATTTTCATCCATCCTCTCCACGAGTCCGATCCATCTAAACATCCCTTTTTCTATCTTAGTCACTATGTCTTCTGTCATACCGCAATATTCCCTTATCACGCTGTTCCTTTCTTTATCTATCAATTTCACTCCAGCTATACTTCGCAGACTTCTCATTTCTACTGCATTAATTTTACTTCTATGCTTCTTCTGCCATACCCAACTTTCACTGCCATATGTTAGCGTAGAGACAAGCACTCCTCTATGTACAGCCAGTCTTGCCTTTTTATACGTAAGTAGAACAAGTGTTCACAATTTAAAAAATGTATTTTCTACGCATTTCGAGTTCCTCACGCGGTCCATCCACGTGACTTCACATATCCACCGCAGCATCTTCATTTCCGTGACAGGCAGGTCCGTTTTGTGTCGCTCAAATATTAGCCACCTCATCATTCTATCGACCTATTCTTTTACATAGGAGTGGCCTATGTAAAAGAATAGGTCGATAGAATGATGTACACACACTATAAATCGAGGGCTACCCTCGATTTACAGTGTGTCCATATCTAGTCGAACGAAATTTTAGTACAACGGTAATTTTCAAACATACTAATTAAAAGCATAGATTGACTGTAATCTATCTAGTATTTGGAAACGGTTCAGTTTATATCTACATATATTATATAAAAGATGAATTTGAATTGGTATACAGGAACCATTTTTTATTACTTGGTAATCGATGAGATTTTAAATTTCAATAATTTTCATATATATAATCGTAACAAAAATAAAAATAAAATTATATAATCGTAATAAAAAAATCCCTCAAAATGTTGTACCACCCATGTACAAAATCCATTATTTCTATGCATCATTTACACATATCAATTTTAGATAAAATTTTTAACTAAATTAAATGTAAAATTTAATTTTTAAAATGTACTGTCACATCTGGTAAAAAATCTTCTTAAATAAACATACACAACCTTAATCAAATTTGTTACCTTTAACAATTATTACAATATTACTGTTTATATTTGGCAATAGGGTCTAATTTTAGGGCTTGCAAAATGCAGTAAATTTTTAATAAGAAATCTATGCAGAATGCTGGATATCTTGCTTTCCACCAATGCTAAATTTATTGTTGAGTTACTAACGATTGTCGAAGAATATTTACTGTGCGAATGTAGAAGGTATAAAGAGTGAGAGTATACTGAGACTTACATAAGAAGACCAGTGAGCAGATTGCTCAAAAACTGATAGGACAAAAGTACTCGGATACCCAGTCTTGCATGTATTAAAGAATTAATTAAATCTGCAGGAAGCGAAAGAAGTATGCTGGGATCATGTAACCTGGCAATACTTCGTCATGGATACAGCGTGAATATATATAGATAGACGTTATTTGTTATTATATTTACTTCATAACTTTCAGCGGCTGCAATGTCAGTGAAAAACATATTCAGCAGTCCTTTCCGTGAGCGCCTGAATGCTTACAATTCGAAACTCACGTGGGCCGACGGTTCTACAAGTGACTGTATCGCGTTTCTTAATGTATACAAGGTAAGCTTTTTCTTTTAGCAATGTGAATGTTTTTACATAATTCTCTATAGTCTATATAGTTACACGTTAGTAAAACCGTAGTTTGTTAAAATAATTATCTATAACTTTGTCAGATTTATTTGTATAATTTTGTCTCAGCAATCTTCCTTATAAATATGCGTCTTTTGGTAAAATGGTATACATTGTTATGTGCAAAGCACTTTAACTCCGAAGCTATTATTTGCAATATACTATACAAATATTTTGTTTGGTTTGAGAAACGAACCACAGAACTCTGCACTATAGTTGCCAGTATGTTGCAAAAAAAAATGGTTGCCATTTTAAGGTCTATTTTTCATTATCGTCTATTAGTCATTGGATACATTTTTCACTCTTCATGTTTTACTTTACAGAGAATTGAGTGACTCGCACATCTACACTATTACAATATGTTCATAAAAATCAAATAAAATGGTCACTTCCTTTACATTTTTAAATACTTATGTTTAGCATGCTGTTTAGGTGTTGGTTGTAAGAAGCATCATCAAATCTTCACGGACCGAAGCCTCTCGTATAAGTGATGCTTTTTCTGTCTCATGGATGAGGATTGGAGGTCACACAGCAGTCGCTTCTAACATTACCGTAAACAGTGCTCAGAAATTTATAGTAATAGCAGCTGATCAAAGCAGACTTTGGGAAAGCAGAAGTTAAGATATTGGAAGCAACCTATGCTAACATTAGGTATACTTTCTGTTACCTTCATTTATGTGTAAATTATGACACGAGGTTGTGCAGGATTTGAACACGCGTCCTTGCCCAATCTGGACTTGCACTTTCTGCTAAGCTACCGACCCACGGTTGAAATTAACGAAACTTCTTACTATAAATCTTCTTTAAATAATATACAATAAATCAACTTCCACGTTGTTCCTATAAATAAATAGGTGTGGAACCATCTCCGACAACAACAACACTTCCGCCACGGCAACCAGCAAGAGAACGCTTGGGCTCGTCGGTTCTACGTCCAAGCGAGAGCTCTACGAGAACTGGACGAGATGGTGCGCGACCTCAACAAGCGACTCAGCTCTGTGGGCATCGACGCTTCCAATACCAAATCTGCATGGAGCAAACATGAACTGCCTCTTCTCTACAAGGTACTGTACAAGTTTTTTTTATGAATGAGGGACGATTGTCTAAGAATATTTACTGTGCAAAAGTAGAAGTAGAAAGAATCAGGGTAGAAGGAGACCCGGCACGGTGGGACATTTTTATAATCATCTATACTAATATTATAAAGCTGAAGAGTTTGTTTGTTTGTTTTTTCGGTTAAACGCGCTAAACTCAGGAACTGCTGGTCAGATTTGATAAATTCTTTTTGTGTTAGATAGCCCATTTATCGAGGACGGCTATAGGCTATATATCATTACGCTACTATACTGGGGAGCAGAGCAGTAGTCATAAATGTCGACAAATCTGGCAAATTTTATGCATCGTTGTAGAATTTATAAGCGACGAAATTAAATAGGTTCGACGGGTGGTCGAAATATTCCACAGGCGAAGCTGTAGGGGTCATCTAGTCGCCTATATGGCGAAACTAGGTTAATATATCCAAAGATTTTTTGGAAAAATTCAATTGCAGATTGCTACAGCCTGCGCTTGTCGATTTCAACACAGCAATGGGCTTACCATCTGTTACGTGAGACAAAACAGCATATGGTAAAATGTGGGCGGATAGTATATGCCTCTGCCTACCCCTTTCGGGGATGAAAGCGTGACAATATGTATGTATGCAATCAATCAAACAGCCCATTGCAATCCACTGCAGAATGTAAGATTCTCCAAATTGATTGGCCTTACTAAAGCACGTTAGCCCGAAAGGTTTTGCTTCTAGTTTTCATTCTCTTCGCCATCACCTTGTCCCATAGTCAATAAGGCACCACTTACAAGTGAGGTTCGAAGATCTTGTAGGGACCACAGACGTACAAGAGTAAGCAGACCAAACACATTCTCTTGCTTATGGAGCAATACTTTATCCTTTTCACTGTTGCCACTTGTTACATAATGCTATCTTTGTTATTCCTGTGTAGCTACATCTAACTCAAACATTGATAGCGAACAGAGCGTAGCCAATTTTTCTACTACTAATAAGCTACAAACTTGTAATGACAACCGCCGCTGTCATCTTCAAATCAAAGATTTATGTGTCGAAGTGAAAATATTACATAAAATTATTGTAAAATATTACAAAAGTAGACAAAAAATATACAAAAAGGTGTTGTGCATAGAGTGATGAAGTTTCATAATCAAGACATCACCAGAAATACCTAAGTTACGCTGCCTGTCTATGTGTGTGTAATAGGCTACGCTATTTTTCGCTAACGTTGGGTCTGCTTAGTGTCTTATATGTAGGGTAGGGACAATCACACCGTTACACCCAAAAGCATATTATGAAGTTTCACTTGTCGCTGTTCTACCATCGCTGTCTTTTTACGTACTTGATATGTATACGTTGTGGTTAGTGACAGTATTATTTGTTGCAGATTATAATAGCCGGCGCGTTCTACCCGCAGTACTTCATACAGGCGTCGGAAGATGAGTCGCGGGAACGAGAAGCAGTGCGCACACTCGGCGGTCTTGATCCTAGGAATACGGTTTGTTATTGACTTCTATTTTGAGCACTAGAGGGCGCACGCGTGAAGTTTGGCTTCCATATGTGGTATATTATATAAAACGCCTTTCTCTTGGAAATATTTTTTTTGTAACAAGTACTTAGCCTATGGCACTCCTTTACCATTATTTTCTTATTTTCATTTTGAAAATACGTTAATCGATTGATCCTTTCCGACATGAAAGAAGGACAAACAAACCAAAATTCAAGACATACACCCGATCTTTATGAGAGTTTTATTTGTATATATGTATATACAGCTATTATATAATTTGTGCAAATGTATAATTTATTACTAACTGGCTACCCTTTACATTATAGGTATATTTGGGGAATTTCCCCGACCATCAACCGGCGGAAATTTATGCAGCCGCTATCAAGAAGGCTGTGTCCAAACAAATATCTGATGAACCTCGAGTCACGGTCGATACAAATAGTCGGTGAGTACTTTAGTTCGTAAAATATATATAAATATTTACATAAAATATAAAAAACTAACTAACTAACTATCTTCACGCTGTATCCCTGACGGGGTAGTCAGAGAGGACAGATCGCCAGGCTTCGCGATCCATGCATACTTAAAAATAATATGTATATTTTATATACATAAAATATATATATATATATATATATATATATATATATATATATATATATAAATACATATATAGAGCGAGTGCTGCACCTCTGGTGTTGCAAACGTCCATAGGCTACGGTGACCACTTTCCATCAGGTGGGCCGTATGCTTGTCTGCCACATCAGTGGTATAAAAAAAATTCTACAGGACCATTTAACCTTATTCTATGTCTATAAAACCCTACTAACTAGTCGGCCATGTTTGGTGTCAAAGTTGACTCAACTATTTCGTAAATGTTTGGTATTACGGTCCCATATGTTTCCTTAGGGTATGGCAAAAAACGCATAAAAGTAAAATATGCAGTGGAAATGATAAGTCTGCGAAGTATAGCTGGAGTAAAGTTGATGGATAAAGAAAGGAACAGCGCGATAAGGGAACATTGCGGTATGACAGAAGATGTAGTGACTAAGATAGAAAAAAGGATGCTTAGATGGTTAGGACACGTAAAGAGGATGGATGAAAGTAGACTGACGAAGCAGATTTATGTGCCGAGAGTGAATGGTAGTGGTAGACCTCGGCGTATGTCAAGCAAATCGACACCTTTTGAAAAAAAGGCCCAGGGCAAGAGTACACTTAACCTGCGAGCGTGTATGAAAACACTCATGAAAGTAGAAGAAACGAAAGTGGTATGTCAGGATCGCAGCAAGTGGAAAATCATAATCTCTGCCTACTCCGATGGGAAACAGGCGTGATAATTTGTATGTATGTATGTTTCCTTATTCAGAGTTAGGCTTCTACCATTTATATTAAAAATATATACCTGTATTGATTTTGTTTTTGTTTTCCAGAAAAATATTTTTGACTTTCAAGGACGGTTCAGATTTAAAACCTGGGCAACAAAATAGCGGAGTAAGTATTCTTTATAAGTTTTTAGAATCTTATTTCTTATTACTATCAGCATTCAAAGTCTTTTGAAGAAATTTCTTAGTCTTGAAATAGAACTAAAACTTTTGCATGCTGATTCCAATAATATACATACATACATATTGTCACCCCTTATCCCCGAAGGGGTAGGCAGAGGCATATTAAACGCCCACATTTCACCGTATGCAATCCAAAATCCAAAATATGTAAGTCAAAAACGCTTTAAAAGTGTGAACATTCATCCGCGATGACGCGAAATCGGCATAAAACTCTCCAATTTCTTGTATATTCATCTTTTACTAGTTGACGCCCGCGGCTTAGAGAAGTTTACCCGTTCCCGTTTCCCACAGGAACTTGTTCCCGGGATAAAAAAGTAGCCTATGTGTTATTCTGATGTATAAGCTATATTATTGTACAGTTTCATTGAAATCCGTTCAGTAGTTTTTACGTGAAAGAGTAACAAACATCCATACAAACTTTCACATTTATAATATTATTAAGATTAAGATGAGCTTGTAATTTTCAGGACCCAACTATCCCAGGTCAAGTAGTACTTCCAGTATACAAAGCTGTCAAAGCACGTCAACTACGAATTGACATCAGGATACCAATATTACCGTAAGTAAAATAATAGAAATATCTGCCTCTGTGGCGCAGTGGGAGTGTATCCTACTGCTGCGCAAGAGGTCGTGGGTTGGAACCCATCCAGGATAAAACTTTGTGTAATGAACACGATGGTTTATTCTGTGTCTGGGTGTTATTTTTATATATGTACTATTTGTCGCCCGCGGCTACGCCTGCATAGAGGATTTTTCCCGTTTCCCACAGGAACTTGTTCCCGGGATAAAAAGTAGCCTATGTGTTATTATTGTAAAGTTTATATATGTATAAGCTATATTATTGTAAAGTTTCATTAAAATCCATTCGGATGTTTTTACGTGAAATAGTAACAAACATCCATACAAACTTTCACGTTTATAATATTATTAAGATTTAGAATAATTTAGGTGTATCGTTATGATTAAAAAGTTATATTATGATACAGGTGTCCATACAAGACCTGTATCGTAATTAAACTTTTTTTTATTATTTTTGGCCTGTACGTAATGTTTGTCATAAGAATTTTGTTATCAGTTTTATAATCTTTGTATTATAGTATCAGAGTAATTATTTTATTTATTTATTAATTTTGTTATTTATTTATTTATTTGCATAAACATGGTATGTACAGATGTGACAAAATATATAAGTATTCACATGTTTCTCATGTTTATCATGTATATTTATTTTAATTATGTTTATCAGTTACAGCAATCATTTTGGTCCCTCTGAAGTTGTAGCCGCGCTCGGTTTGCGCAGGTACAGTTAAGAAGATCATGCTTACGAATTGAAACATTTATAGGCTACGTTGCCTATAAATGTTTATATATCATTAATATCGAATCTGCATTCTCATTTATTTCAAATAATTTTTATTTAAGTTTTGTACTTTATAAAAGCAAAATGAAAAATAATTTCGTGAAAAACAATTCAAAAACAGTGCTTTAAGTCTTTTTAAGCCTTTATTACAATGGTTATATTAAGTGACAGTCTCAGAAGCTTAATAGAAAAATTATTTAATTCTCTAGCCGTAGAAATCAGGCATTGCTTTCAAAATGAAATGAAGAAACATTTGAAATGGTGATAAACTAAGTAAAGCTATAATTTTAATCTTTGAATATTATTAGTAGTTGTAGGTATGTTAGGTCTCTGAATAGCTTTTACGTCAATTTGCATTGCTTTCTCAGCTTCTTTTTACATTAAACTGACGAAGTAAAACATTATTGCGTCTTGTCTTATTTAGCAATCATATCAACAACCTCGCTAGAGGTCCCGCGGACTCGGTGTTCTGTAAACGATCACTGCGTTAAGTAACTTTCACTATGGCTGGTCCTCGGATGGGTGACCACATATTGGCATTTACATTTGCGAGCGTTTCGGTGCTTCGGAAGGCACGTTAAGCCGTTAGTCCCGGTTGCCAGTAAAATGGCAGTCGTTAAGCCTGGTTGAAGGCCTTATGGGCGGCTTGAAAAATTTCAACAGCAGGCAGCCACAACCTGCGTCTGTCTATTTCAACATGGCAATGGGCTTACCACCTATTACGTGGGACAGGAATATACATGATGAAAAGTGGGCATACAATATGTATGCTTTTGCCACCCCTTCGGGGATAAGGCGTGATAGATAAATCAAATCAACAACCTGGCGATGTGTCCTCTCTGACTACATCGTAAGGGATTTAGCGTGATAAATTTCATCAAAATCAGTTTTTATCAACTATAAAAAGAACTTAAGAACAACTAAACATTGAAAGTAACTAAAACAAAAAACAACAACAGTCAATAAACACGGAAAAAAAATAAAGAAAATTTTCAAAATCAGCAATACTTTCTGTTTCTGACTGTACTCTAGGAACGAATAAGCAGGATAGCATTCTACGTTTCATTCAACTTTTTTCGCGCTCACTCGTATGGCGCGCTGCCGACCCCGAGTCCTCGGTTGTCGGTAACGTTCGGGTGCTTACGTAGCGAGGGCCTCACCCCTCTGCCCGCTCTCGTTCCCTTCGACACCTAAATATTGTGTTCTGCGCAGCTGACTCGCTACAACTCAGAGGGACCAAGATGTTTGGCTACAATTATATCTGGTTACCATAGTACAAGCTCTGCTTAGTTTGAATTCAGATGGCGTTGTGTGAGTTGTCCCAACGATATTTATTTATTTTATTTATCTGTAGAAAATAAAACCACTTTTGTGGATAGACTTTGTTGTATAAAAATAATAAAGGACATCCACTTCATATAATATTTATTGTGCAAAAAAAGAGGGTACAGGAAGTCAGGTTAGTTATACCGAGACTTGCATACGAAAACCACGTCAGAAGATTGCTCAAAAAGGGAAAGGTCAAAGTACTTGAATACTCGGACATACACGAATTAAGTATGCAAGGATCGCATAGCCTGGCAATCTGTCCTAAATGACTACCTCGTCAGGGATACAGCGTAAAGATAAATAATTTTATATACACAACACACTGACGCGGCTTCAGAACGTGAAAGTTTCGAGTCGGGTTATGCCGCCACACGATATATTACTCCTTAAAATTTTTAGGGATTTTTCGTTCAATAAAAATATTAATGGAGTAAAAAATTGATACAATATAACAACTATGAAACCCACGTTTAGCACGGCACGTACTTAGCTGGTGTTTCTCGTGTGGAATATTCCAGAGGGCCAAGGATTCCGGTATACCCTCTGATATCCCTGCGCCCCGGTACACCCTTGACCACGTACCTCGACAACTATTTAATAATTTTTAATGAGAAAGTTTTTTTTATTATTTAATTTTTTAATTTAATATTTAAAAATCGTAACAACGTTAGCAAAAATAGACAAACATATTCATAAATAGAAATTGGTCTGTAAGAGAATGAGATAGAATCCAAGTATAGACTCAAAGAGACTAATATATTAAAAAAATATGATAGTTGTCAATTATAAAGTGTTTCATATAGTCTTTGCATCTGCGTACTGATATGCTTTCAGAAAATGCGTCATAGTCATCGCAGTGTATCAATCACGTGTATTATTTTTGTTTTATTACTTATTAAAATATGTTGATTAAATATTATAAATATATTAAACCTTATAATTAGTCTAATACTCTTATTACTCTATATTTATCTCATTCTCTCTTAGGCTACTTTTCTGAAGTTTCACTCTCGCCTAGTGTGAATAATTTTCTTTTTTCAAACATGCATGGAAATACTGTCATTATTTCGAAAGAAGAATACGCGAAGTACCGCATTTACGGACAGAGAAACTGAAGTTCATTGCTCCAGCAATGTTGTATGAAACGGCGTGCTGGGGTTACAAGATGTTCTTTCATAAGATTTCTTTAATCATTCTTCTTCAGTGGACGCTTACTGTAAGTATATTATTTTTGAAAATAAGTGCATTTATCTTGTTTTATGTGTGGGAGTGGTGGATTCTGGGACATAAAAGTTGTGTCATCGTGCTATAAATAATAAATAAATATTCTGTGACACTTTTTCACGCAGCACAATGTAGCCCAAACTAAGATATAAGCTTGTGCTATGGGATCTAGACAAATGATAAAGAAATTTAAACACCCAAACTCCGAAACAAACTTTTATGGATCACACAAAAATTTGTTCTGACCCTGTATTCGAACCCTAGAGCTCAGCTCGGCAGTCGCATATACTATTGTTTTATTAGATTTTCCATCTTGCTGCGTATAATCAACTGAAGGAAAATAAAAAAAAAATGTTCTTCTAGTAGGTAATTGCCCAATATGGCTAACTTTTAAGATGAATTAAATTAAATGTATAATACTTTTGTTTTATTTCCATGCATTCTTTTGAGAAAAGCAATATATTAGAATATAGAATTACCTGTCTCGTATTAGTGAAGTCGTCGCCTACGACTCGGCCTTCACACTCATACTCGACCTGCAATTGCCTACTTCCCGGCCTTTGCAATAATGCACTATTATTTTCTTCCCTATAAGCACGGCAATAGGCTCACAACCTATTACGTAGCACAAAATATATCCGGCGAAATGTGGGCGTCTGCCTACCCCTTCAGGGAAAAAGGCGTGACTACATTATGTATGAATATATTGTTTATGAATACAACATTAAACAGATGTAATGTACTATTGTAGTCCAACGAAAGCCCAGCAGTTGGCTGAAGCTCTTGAAAAGAACAAATCGGCGCTGGATCTGGACACGATGGTGCCACGGTTGCCAGATATTGACGACACACACTTCCCGCTTAAAATATCGCAGGTAAGTTCTGACACTAATGTTCGTATATGGTTGCCACATAAAAGAAATTTGAAAGAGCTTGATTCAGAATGAAATAAAATACACAAAATCTAAACATTCAGAAAAGAATAATAACTTTCGTGAGCGATGTTAATTATTACTAAAGAAACGGTTTTACTCACGTGTAAATTTCGGGATAGCCCGACTAGTTTCGAACCTAACGGAGGTCCTATTTCAAGAGGAACGTCAAGCTACGTCGGAAGCTGCGCTGGCACTGCGCTGCCAGCGACCTCTCTGGCGAAGAGCATGCTGTGTCAGTGTAGGTGGGTGTGCCTCGTAGCTGATGTAGAGATTGCTGTGGTGTTCTCCTTTTGTTGCTCCTCTTGAAAAAGGACCTCCGTTAGGTTCGAAAGTAGTCAGGCTATCAAGAAATTTACACGTGAGTAAAACCGTTTCTTTAGTAATAATTCAGAAATGAAGTAATAATCTTGATTATTCCGCAGTATGAAATAAAATTCATTAAATGTAAACATTCAGAAAAGAAGGAATAATCTTGATTATTTCGCAGTATGAAATAAAATTCATTAAATGTAAACATTCAGAAAAGAAGTAATAATCTTGATTATTCCGCAGTATGAAATAAAATTCATTAAATGTAAACATTCAGAAAAGAAGTAATAATTTATTAATTTATTTGTACATAGGAAAACATACAGCTTATTAAAACTAAAAATATGTTATAAATTAACCACTAAAAGCCATTTATGTGTTTTCACAAATAAGTTTCTACAAACGCTTAGTTAGGTATATTACAACATAAACAGGACTGAGTCATTACCACAATATAGCAATAAAAGATGAATTTATATAAAAACAAACTTAACAATATTAAGAACTATCCTAGGCATTAAAATACTGGTTGGCCATTAACTGCCTGAGTGCGACTGGCCGGGTATGAAATACATCTACTGACTGGTCATGGAGCAATTCATTAAACTCTGCGCTTGCCCTGCAAATAAACGAATTTTGGCGATAATTCGTATTACAAGCAGGGACGTGAAAAGGCAGATAACGTCGCGGGTGATGATTAAGTGGAACACAGAATTTGATCTCATTTAATAGCTGAGGACAATCTACATAATTATTAATTGTTTTACTTAAATATACAATGTCAGCAGTACTTCGACGATTTTTTAGGGGAAGGAAATGAAATTTTCTACATCTGGCGTCATAATCGGGAAGAAATATTTTACTCTTGAACTGTAAGTATTTTAAGAAACGCTTCTGAATGGACTCTATTTTATCGATGTTTACATCGTACCTTGGATTCCACACCTCAGAAGCATACTCGAGAATACTGCGCACGAAAGAGCAGTAGATAATTTTAATAGGCTTTAAGTTTATAAATTGTGCAGACGATCTAATAACAAAACCCAGTGCTCTCGATGCCCTGCTTACAACATTGTTCACATGTTCGTCAAACATTATTTTTGAGTCAATCATAACTTCAAGATCTCTCATCTTATTATTTGTTAATGACTGATTTTGAAGAACATACTCGTAGTTGTAATGTATTACATTGATTTTACGAGTGATAGACATGACACAGCACTTTGACACGTTTAAATCCAATCTGTTTAAAAGGCAATAGCATTGAAATCTCTCCAGATCAGCTTGCAGACGAAAAGTATCATCAATCGTTTCTATTTGTTTAAAGATTTTAGTATCATCAGCATATAATAGAAATGATGAGGACTTAAAACACGAAGATATGTCATTAAGAAATACAGCAAACATTAGGGGACCGAGCAAAGAACCCTGCGGTATGCCGGAAGGCCATACGGACACGTACCCATTCAAAGCTATAGCCTGAGAGCGGTTGTCTATGTATGAGGAGAACCAACGATAAAAACTCCCATGGATACCCGCGGAGTATAACTTATGTAGTAATATTGGATGGTCTATACGATCAAACGCTTTGCACAGCACTTTGACACGTTTAAATCCAATCTGTTTAAAAGGCAATAGCATTGAAATCTCTCCAGATCAGCTTGCAGACGAAGAGTATCATCAATCGTTTCTATTTGTTTAAAGATTTTAGTATCATCAGCATATAATAGAAATGATGAGGACTTAAAACACGAAGATATGTCATTAAGAAATACAGCAAACATTAGGGGACCGAGCAAAGAACCCTGCGGTATGCCGGAAGGCCATACGGACACGTACCCATTCAAAGCTATAGCCTGAGAGCGGTTGTTTATGTATGAGGAGAACCAACGATAAAAACTCCCATGGATACCCGCGGAGTATAACTTATGTAGTAATATTGGATGGTCTATACGATCAAACGCTTTGCTGAAATCAGTGTACATCATGTCCACTTGAGCGCCCGAGTCCATCACAGACGCGATAAAGTCATTCGAAAGCACCAGATTTGAAACTGTCGATCGCGCTTTCAAGAAACCGTGTTGTTCTGGTATGAACCACGATGATAAAGCAGCGTAAACTTGTCTATGTACTATTTTTTCGATTTTTTTTGCATATATACACAATTTAGATATTGGCCTGTAGTTTTTAATTTCACTTTTATCTCCACCTTTATGAATAGGTGTTATAAACGCGGATTTCCAAATTGCAGGCACATACCCTTCATCTAGAGATCGTCTGTAAAGCCAGCAGAGGGGAACGGCAAAAGCTTTTGCGCAATTTGAAATAAATAAAGGGGATATGTTATCAGGCCCAGCACTTTTAGTCAGGCAAACAGTCCTGAGCAACTTCAGGACCTGTGATTCACTAATATGAATATGTCCAATACAGAACTGGTTATGTTTGAAGGCACTAGAGTAGACTACTTTACTATTAATATTTGGTATCTGAAAGTTTGACTGAAAATACTCAGCAAATAAACCACAGGCCTTTTCCCCAGTATCTGCTATTATATTTTCATATTTCATTGTCGAAGGAAATTTACTAGATGATTTATTAGAATATTTAATGTAAGACCAAAAAGATTTAGGATTCTTGGTAATTCCTTCTTCAATACTTTTAATGTATTCGTACAACGTTAAATAATCTTCACGATTTCCATACACTTTATACTTACGTAGAAATTTAAATTTCTCTTTTAAAACTTTTTTAAGAACGGAATTATACCAAGGAGGAAAGGCGTCAGGAGACACCGATTTATGGGGTATATGAGTATCGCACACATCGTATAGTGTATCATAAAAGAACTCAATACCATCTTCATAAGAGCTTTGATATAAGTTATGATACCAATCTATTTTATCCAGTGAAGCACAGATGGCACCAAAGTCACCAGAGTTGTAATAATACTTAATTATTTTATTTACTTTAAGAGACTTAACGGGAACAAAAGAGACTTCAATACACACGGACTTATGGTGAGGAATATCCTCAGGCACCAAAGCATCCACACAGTGTTCAATTTTTAAAGTAATATTCGAGAATACCAAATCTAATTGCCTTTGATTATGATTCTGAACTACGGACTACGTTGATATAAATTACACTGTGTCAAAGTGTCAAAGAAATCCAGTTGATTTCCATCGATTGGGCCTGCGGGTACGAGGTAATCTTCTTGGGTGTGCCATTCCACTAAAGGAAAGTTAAAATCCCCCATTATAATAAATCTGTCACATGGACAAGAGCTAACATTTCCAAATAATTTATTAGCGTAATTTTCTAGTTGCGTATTACGAGAATTACCTTCGTTTTCTTCACATAGGTAAAGTGTACAAAGGTGAATCTTGTGTGACTTAATAGTGACAGTCACCCAAAGGTCCTCCGCAGATGAATGCCACTCTGGACGTTCTAAGGCCGCTATGTCACGGCGGACTGCCAGAAGCACCCCCCTCCATAAATCTGTTTCCTTGCACTATAATCCCGGTCTCTCCTCCAGATATTATATCGGTCATCAAAAATCTCCTGATTGCCTATTCCATCCAATAACCAGGTCTCTGTAATCGAGACTACATCAAAAGAATTAAGACACAGATTCCGTTTAAAAGTACTTGTCTTAGTGCGCAACCCCCGAGCATTTTGGTAGTATATATTCAGATCAGACGCCATTAGATCGACTTCCAGTATAATAGCAATAATGTATATAGATATTATTAAAATCAAAACCTACAGCAGAGTTAAATAACAAATATTGACACGAGTCAAAATTAATTGGCATAACCAGAAATGTACAATTACACAAACAAATATTTATGTATTTCTTACATATTTTTACGGTGTCAGCGTCAGAACAACAAATATCTATAAGCCATGTAAACATCAAAGTCATGATCGCCTGCAATGACCAGTGATGCCATAAAACGACCCGAAATGTAATCAAAACGTCATTTTTTTTAGCTCCATAATGTATCAAAATATTGCCATTCAGTGACAAACCAAATATTAATGAATAATAACAATAACAGTCGTGCACAGTAACAACCTCAATACAATTAACGTTAACATAATATATTAGTAACAGTAAGTAAGACCCGACCACTGCAAATATTGATTTAAATATAAGTAAATAAAAATATAACATTTCCGTAAACATAGCTGACCAAAAATACAATATTTTGTGATCATACCATTTTAAATTCTGTCTAATGACTAACAAGTCGGTGCATAATAGAATGCCACAATATCTCGCACAAAGAAACCGGAACCGGTTTCTCAGTCGATGTGAACACAAAGCGACCAGCAACAGCAGGCCAGGCACAACCAACTTACGGTCGCTTGCATGCAAATTAAAC
This sequence comes from Thumatha senex, assembly GCA_948477245.1. Lineage (NCBI taxonomy): Eukaryota > Metazoa > Arthropoda > Insecta > Lepidoptera > Erebidae > Thumatha > Thumatha senex. The sequence continues at coordinate 12,705,470 of OX419743.1, forward strand.
TTAATGAGAAAAAAGAGAACAAAATATAAATTTAAAAGAAAATAGAAAACAAATGATACAGAATTACTATAAAATAAACTCAAATTATCTTTTGTAGATCCGCTTCCGACCTTATTGCAAACGGCTTCGCACTCGGTGATTTTCTGGCCAATATCTTGCAATGCTTCACCCATATATATTGAAAATTTCTTAGTTACTTCACAAATTTTCAAAACAACACTGTACAGGTTTTCGTTATTTCTAATTGGGACCGATTTTCGATATTATTAGCGCGGGACCATTGTTCTCTGTCATGTAGTTCCTGCTGGATCCTAGAAAGGTCCGCTTGCAGGTTAGGGATTGCAGTAGTTCGTGCCTCCACTTCTTTCACCTTTGATTCCAAAGAGTTCATGGCATCAGCATATTTATTTATTGATTCGTGGGCAAATTCTATAGATTTTTGCAAACTCACCATTTAATTTTTTATGGTCTTTATATCCTCAGCCAGATCCTTCAACGGCGCCAATGGCTCCATAATAGTTTTTAAAGTGGTCTGCATGTTGTGCCAGTGCATTGGGGAGACAGGTTCTTGTGCTCCCTTTGATGATGACGACCCTGATCCACACTTACATTCCGGACAGCGCCATGTGTTTTTCCTGTCACCTAGTTTGCGATATCAAGCCTCGGTTATTCCCGCGCATGCGAAATCGAATCGACGCTTGCAAACAGGTCACGACATCGGAGCTATCTACGTTACAACTCGCGCAAGTAAACATTGTTAGAAATCAGGAAGCGAACCGGAGTTGGGAAAACAAGATCAAGCAAACGAAGCGTCTAACTTAGAGTGAACGCAAAATGCTACTGCGATTTTGTGCGAAATAATCTTGATTATTTCGCAGTATGAAATAAAATTCATGATATCTAAACATTCAGAAAAGAAGTAATAATTTTGGGAATACTATTTTTATTTTTAGCATTATTAGCAATTTTCTTGGAAGTATAACAACATTATGTTTTTTTTATGTCTGGCAAATTGAATTTCTTTTTAAATATAGTTAATGAGACAAAGAAGATTATTTTCCACATTTTAATGTTAACTGGTTTCGATGCGGCTTAAAGTCATAATTTTATTCACAGCTCGTAAATGTAGGCATGTTCTGGGCGCAGTATGCCGACGACAGCACGGCCATGGACCTCAATATCATTCATAAGGCTCTGAACTCTAAGCCCCTCATAGCTTTCACCGGTGACATCACAAAGGGCATGCTAGTAGCCGCGCCTTATACTGACTCCGAAACTACGGCCATACATCGCGTGCGAGTTCAGAATATTCTAGAAAAGGAAATGCTTGATGTAAGTATTTATTTGACAGTCATCTATTTGAAGATGTACGTAATGTGTATAGTATCTCACCTGAGAGTATGTAGGTGTAGGTCATGTCTCTGGCTAATTATAGCCTTAACAAACTTGGCAATCTGTCCTCTCTGACTACCTTGTCAGGGATAAAGCGTGAAGATAGTAGGTTACCAAGAGCATAAGGAAATGAGGAATCTGGTAGTTTGTTCAAGTCGAATTAGGTTCTTTTCATGAGAAGTCAATACGGTGTGTTTTAAGGTGTCATACGTTCTTCTCAATAATAACACTTGTACTATTCCACAACATTTACTTGATAAACCTTACCGGTTTCGCCTCACGGCATTCTCAAAGGCACACAGTATGACAACTTAACTTGGTTGTCATATTGTGTGCCTTTGAGATTGCGTAGCAAGTTCCACCAAGTGCCATCAATCAACAGTATAAATTATCATACGTTCTTTTTGTCGAATTATAATACTATTGATGATGAAACATAATTGTCAATAAAACCAAAAAACTAGAAATGGATGAACGGTATAAAATCTCTATTACTATTTTCTTCATAAATATTTCAAACGTGAAAAGTATTTGACGAACTTGAACGGTTTTCGAATATTATAATTGTTTAAAACTATCCTAATAAACTGAATTTTAGTTACTTTACTGTTTTCACCCAAGTACCAGTTTCGATTACTTATATTATTATCGTTTCCTTCCATCTCAACGTTTCTTGGTAGAAATTGTTTACTGCTAAAGGCAGCCTTTCCTAAGTTTTATGTAAATTCTACTACGGTCAAATATAGCTATCATGTGTTTTTTTTATAAAGTGTGAATCTTTTAGGTGATATATATTGACTACGGAAGCGTGGGTCGTGTGCACGTTTGCAACATCCGTACGCTACCCACCGGATTGTGCCAGACTTCGCCACCGTTGGCAATGCGTTGTCGACTCGCCGAGCTAGCGCCATCGCCGCTGTTGGATCCACATTCTCGCTGGACACCTGCAGCTACACATTGCTTCCAAACTCTCGCTGGAAGGGCACGATTGATCGCTAAGGTAATATTTACTTTCAATATTTATTATTTACCACGTGATCAGATTGCTCAGAAACGGCGTTGACTTCGCCATTGCAACCGCCTGCTAAACGACTTGTCCGATTTTGTAATGTTAGGTGTGTTAAATACATTATTTTACCTCAAATTACATAAAGCGCTAATTGAAGCGCTCGTGGCCCCCTCGGACTCAGTGTTCTGTAAACGATCACTGAGTTAAGCAACTTTCACTATGGCTGTTCTTGGATGGGTGACCACTTTGTGGCATTTACATTTGCGAGCGTTTCCGTTCTTCGGAATGCACGTTAAGCCGTTAGTCCCGGTTGCCAGTAACATGGCAGTCGTTAAGTCAAGTTGAAGGCCGTATGGGCGGATTGAAAAATTTCAACAGCAGGTAGTTACAACCTGCGTCTGTCTATATCAACACGGCAATGGGCTCACCACCTATAACGTGGGACAGGAATACACATGGTGAAAAGTGGGCATACAATATTTATGCCTCTGCCACCACTTCGGGGATAAGGCGTGTCAGATAAATAAATAAGTTACAGATAAATTAATAGTACAGGTACAGAAGAAATCAATAACAATTTACATTATCGCAGTAAAGTGCAATTTGTCACCGTAGACTAGCTACTTTTATCATCAGTGACCAGCGATTTAAACGCTATTTAGAAGCTAAATATATTCATGTCCTTGAGTAGTAATGTACTCACACCCTATATGCCTCCTGGGTGTGTCTTTCATGTAATTTTTTGTAGTCTCTACTTTAAAGTATAGAGTGCACCTAGTCTACCCAAAAATTCTATGTGACGTCACTAAAATGAAATTATTTTTGAAGTGAAACTTCTTTATCGACGTTGAGAGAAATTTTATAGCTAAAAGAAATCCTCACGTTTTTCAGTTACGCGCTATGTTGTTTTGAAGACTTCTTTATTGACGTATGAGAGAATTTTTTGTAGCTGTAAAAAAATATCGTAAAGAAGTTTCACTTTTTACCTGTGTCCTCTGGTACACACACATTTTTTCTTTATTAGGTTTATTCAGTGGTGCAGGGTGTTGTGTCGGTAGTACTGCTAGCGGCCAATGGCCAGCTAAATGTCAACCAGGAATTGATAAAAAGGGGATATGCAGTGCCATGCGAGGAGAGCTACGAGTCTAAGGTGAGCATTATTTAGAACTTATGAGAATGTGCGAGTGAAGAGAAATCTAGGCTGAAGAGAGTCTAGGCTTTACAACAGGCGGGCAGCGATATTTAAAATATTTAAAAAAAAAACAACATGATTAAACCATTGTGTCCCTCTTATCGACTAATCAGATGTAGCTGATGTTTTATTTTTTTCTGTTAATAGTCGAATTAACAGAAAAAAAAAATCGCTACCCGCCTGTTGTAAAGCCTAGACCATGACCCGTAAATCCGTAAATGAGGGCTGCTATCATAGCGAGAAATGTTCCGAAAGCGGCTCACAGGTTAATGAAATAATTACCAAGAAATATGTTTTTTCACGCTTCTGAGATTGCAAGATGAGGTAAACACGTGCGCCGGCAGTAGTTCCTAGTTTTTATAGTGCGACATAAGAAAATAAAGCTGTAAGGTGCTCGTCCAAGATCTCCGGGGCCCTAGTGACCTCAGCGGTGAATCTCCTGACTTACGGTCGAGGCAACGACGCATGCGCCTTAATCTATTTTTTTTTGTCTATAGATGAACCACGACGTGAGGGAGACGGCGACAGAATTGAACCTGGCCCAGAAGCGAGCCCACAACAAAGAGCAGAAGGAACTAGCTTACTATCAACTGCAAGAGATTGAACCACCCAATGCGAAGGAATGCACGTCCGATGTGTGTCTGAAAGGTCCTTATAGGTACGATAATTATGATTTTTTTAAAAGTTTTATGTATGTTATGTTTCTTTTATTTTTCAATAGCCCTTTATTTTCATACATTTCACATACGTATGTATGTATGACATATGTACATATAGAATTTTATCCTTGAAGGGTAAATATACGCCCAAATTTCACACCATTTATTTTTGGTTCATGTAACAGGTGGTGATCCCTTGCCAGTTTGAAAATGAGCTCTGTATTCTGTATCTGTATTACTTGACTGCTTCGATGGCACAGTGGTAGTGTATGCGACTGCCGTGACTGAGGACCCGGGTTCGATACCCGGGTTGGAAAAAATATTTGTGTGAACCACAAATGTTTGTTTCGGAGTTTGGGTGTTTCCTATGTATAATATGTTTGTATTTAGAAATATATAAGTATGTTAATTGGTCGTCTAGATCCCATAACGCAAGCTTATATTAGTTATATTAGCCAGGTTTAAAAAAAACGAAAATTGGACATACCATGGAGGAATAATCACCGAAATGAAAATAGACAAAAAAACTCGAAAAACGGCAAACGCTTCGCTCCATTTAGACTTACCGGGGCCGGCAACCATTCATACTTTATATACTACTCGGGACTTCACTTGAAATAGTATTGGAACTTAGACTGACTTTACGGACACGTTGCAGCACCCGTCTGTCCACTGTATTAAAGCTTCTAAAATACAAAATAAGAAGTGATCATTCATCACAGTCATATCAATGATCAAAACATACTTTAAAAAGTTGTTATTTTCATATACCATAGAAATTAGGGTTCTCACCTTAAAAATACGGGAACATTTTTGTATGACCGCGATATGCATACGTGCTCAAGATGATACGCTAACTACGGGCCTGTCATTCTTTGGATCCTCTTCGCGAAGTTTGCTTAAAATACGAATTTTTCATGTAAAAACTGAATTTATTACCGTCCTATGCCATGCAGAATACCTATAGTACGCGAATCCAAGACTAGTTTTTTATAAGGTTTAAATCGTATTTGATCTTTAATGAATTGTGAATGCTACACACATGTATGCAAGCAACATTTCTCCTGTTTTTATATTATTATTATTTTGTTTTAATTTTTCTATGGCTGTCACTGATGGTGACAACCCTAGTATTCCTGTTTCTTTTTTCTGATTTTAGCAGTCTTCACGTTGTGAATCCACCATTCCATTTTAATTTATTTTGCAGCCCCTTAGAAACGAATGTACACAACTTGATGTACGCCAGTCGTCACAAATCGACGCAAATCGAATGGAACTCCGTCAATTCCGTATTACTCGATACACAACCTCAGGAGAAATATGCACGGTACGTATAAAAATATTACTTAAAAAGAATTATGTGATTGAATTTCGTGAAGTAACATATTTATTATGTAGTAGTACTAAAAGCACTGTAGGTTGAACAGAAACAAGATTTTACACAAAACAATATATACATCATAATGTAGTCATGCCTTTATTCACAAAGGAGTGGCAGAGGTAGCATACACATTTCACCGTGTGTTTTTTTATTCATACATAAAAGGTGGTCAGCCCATTACATACATACATATTTGTCACGCTTTTATCCCCGAAGGGGTAGGCAGAGTCATACTATACGCCCACATTTTACCGTATGCACTTTTGTCCCACGTAACAGGTGGTGAGCCCATTGCCGTGTTGAAATGGACAGGCGCAGGTTGTGGCGACCTGCTGTTGCATGGACGACATGCCGCCCATAAGGCCTTCATCTTGGCTTAGCGACTTTCATGTTATTGATACCAGGACTTCGGTTTAACGTTCCTTCCGAAACTTAAAACTAAAAATCGAAAATTAATACATCCTGAACTTGGCTCTATCACTACTATACTAGCGGCACGCTATGATGACCGTTTTGACATATTACAATAGTGATGTGAAATCCTTTTGAAAATCCTTTTGTGAACCCTTTTCCAACAGGAACTTTGGACATAGATGCTGCAGTATCATCTGGCCAAGAACGGCTTACAGTATGGTTAGCCTTAAGTCATGCTTCATCCAAAAACACAATGTCATAATGGCCATCATAGCGTGTCGCTAATGTAGTCGAGCATAATGATGAATTATATATAAATACACATAATAACTCATTGTCCCTCGATGTGGTAGGCAGAGGCATGATGGAAGTATCACAAACGGTGACCCGACATAGGACTGAACTTAATGTAAGATGCTTACCGGAGTGATCGTTTATAGAATACCTACTAAGGCTACGAGCGATTAATATAGTAAAATCAAAACTAAACTGTCTTCACGCTGTATCCTTAATGGATACAGATATATATATATATATTAAATAATTGGTCAGAGAGGACAGATCGCTTTGGCTTCTTACAGATTCATAAATCGCTTCATACATGCTCGTGTATGTATATCCGAGTACAAAGTAATCTTATTAATTCTGAACTAAAATTTATTAGGTTGCTAGTGGCTGCGTATGTGGGTTGCAACGAAGAGAACACCAAGTTGACTCTACGTCATACAACAATGATGCCCACCATCCCTGGTCTGCCTGCCCTCATAGCACTGCTCTTCTGTCCGTCGTAAGTACTACTAACTTTCCTACTCATGTCATACATACATACTTTTTGTCACTCTCCGAAGGAGTAGGCAGAGGCATGCTATACGCCTACATTTCACCGTAAGCCTTTTTGTCCCACGTAACAGTTAGTGAGCCCATTGCCTTGTTGAAATGGACAAGCGCAGGTTGTGGCGACCAGCTTTTGATACTCATGTCCAAGGGGGGAAAAAGAAGATATATAGGTTATAGCAGACGCCCCGAAGGTCATGATCCGAGTTATTTATGACTGACTCGGTGGCGCAGTGGTAGTGTATGCCGACTGCTGTGATTGAGGTCCAGGGTTTGCTTCCGGGGTCGGTAAAAATATTTGTGTCATCCACTAATGTTTGTTTCGGAGTTTAGGTGTTTCCTATGTATAATATGTATGTATTTAGAAATATATAAGTATTTATATCAGTTGTCTAGATCCCATAGTACAAGCTTATGGCTTAGTTTGAGCTAGATGGCGCTGTGTAAAAAGTGTCCCACACTATTTATTTTTGAAGTGAAATTCTCTATCGACACAGAGAAATTCAATAGCTGTAAAAAAAAAATCTTACCGTTTTTCGGTCACGCGTCATGTTGTCTTGAAGTGAAACTTCTTTATCATAAGTGAAACTTCTTAATCGACGCTGAGAGAAATTTTATAGATGTAACAAATATGAAAGTATGTTATAACACAAAAAATGTCGTAAAGAAGTTTCACTTCTTAGCTGTGTACTCTGGTACACACGCATATTTTTTATATTTTGAAACAGTGCGGAGTTACGACGCAACAACAACGCGTCACGTTACGTGAGTGCTTTGTGCGGTCTCGGCAGTACTGAGACAGGGGCGCCTCTCTTCCCCGAACATGACATACTTATGGACATCGATGCAGACCTCACTGTCGAAGACATTGGACTTGTAAGTACTATTTTAGAAGTGAAACTTCTTTATCGACGTTGAGAGAAATTTTATAGCTGTAAAATAATTGTCACGTATTTCGGTTACGCGCCATGTTGTTTTAAAGTGAACCTTCTTTATCATAAATGAAACTTCTTTGTCGACGTATGAGAGAAATTTTATAGCTGTATAACAAATCGTCACGTTTTGGGTTACGCTTCATGTTGTTTTGAAGTGAAACTTTATCGACGTATGAGGAAATTTTATAGCTGTAAAAAACGTCGTAAAGAAGTTTTACTTCTTACCTGTGTACTCTGGTACAAACACATTTTTTTTAACTAACTTAGTCTACATTTTTTCCCGTATTCCCACGGGAACGGGAACTTGGCGGGTGAAATCGCGGGGCGACCGCTTTTTATAAATATGTATTACCAGTTGATGGCCGCGGCTCCGCTCGCCTAATGAAGCTTTCCCGTTTCCCACAGGAACTTGTTACCGGGACAAAAAGTAGTCTATGTCTTTTCTCGGGCTCTAGACTATCCCTGTTCCAAATTTCATTTAAATTGGTTCAGTAGTATTGGTGTGAAAGCTCGACACACATACAGACAGACAGATATACTTTCGCATTTATAATATTAGTAAGGATTGATTCCGTTTGATCCCATATGCTCATAGCAATATGATCTGGCTAACTTTAAATAATATGTTCCCAAAATGAATAGCATTCAATCGCCATAAGTAAATTGTGGGAAATATCTTAATTAAATAGTTAATGAAAAATAACATCGTTGATTTTCGTTACTGAGGTATCTTAATTAGTAAACATTTACAAATTAAAAAAAAAAATAATAAGTAAGATTTTAGATTCGCTCGTGGCCCCGCGGTCTCAGTGTTCGGTAAACGATCACAGAGGTACGCAACTTTCACTATGGCTGGTCGTCGGATGGGTGACCACTTTGTGGCATTTACATTTGCGAGCGTTTCCGTGCTTCGGAAGGCACGTTAAGCCGTTGGTCCCGGTTGCCAGTAAAATGGCAGTCGTTAAGCCTGGTTGAAGGCCTTATAGGCGGCTTAAAAAATTTCAACAGCAGGTGGCCACAGCCTGCGTCTGTCTATTTCAACACGGCAATGGGCTCATCACCTATTACGTGGGACAGGAATCCACACGGTGAAAAGTGGACATATAATATGCCTCTGCCACCCCTTCGGGGATAAGGCGTGATGGATATTTTTTTTTTTTTTATTTTACTAACTGAGATATGTTATTATTTCATTTTAAGTTAAACATAGTGTAAATCCTACTAATATTATAAACGCGAAAGTTTGTCAGTATGGATGAATGTTTGTTACTATTTCCCGCAAAATCTACCGAACGGATTTGTATGAAACTTTACAATAATATAGCTTACACATCATAATAATACATTGGCTACTTTTTATCCCGGTAACATGTTCCTGTGGGAAACGGGAACGGGAAACGTTCACCACGCGTGCGGAGCGGCGGGCGTCAACTAGTCGTACATATATACTATAAGGGGTCTTAAAAGGTTTTTAAAGGGTCGGCAGCGCCACAGGTGCAGCACTACCTGGTGTTACAGACGTCCATAGGCTACGGTGACCACTTCCCATCAGGTGGGCCGTATGCTTGCCTGCCACCTCAGTGGTATAAAAAGTACTATAGGTCGTAGGTACCTATGCCAGTATTGAAACTCTTGTCAGAGGCGTCAACTAGTGTCAACATAAATCGGACGGAACGTGAAGCTATTAAAACCTTTACACAGTACCCCATACATCCGAGAGGTTTGTGGTGTACGGGTCCTACTAAGTTATCCGGGGTCCAAGCTACCTCACCTACAATTGCTGCATCTGCTGACCACCGAAAGAGTCAATGACGCAGTCATCCTTATAGGGTGCAGAGGTCAGACGGCAGTCGCTCCCAACCATGGCGAAAATTACAAGCCAAACGATAGGTACTCCTATAGTAGGGGAGGTAGCGTTAATGCTCACTAGGAATTATATACCGACTGATATTCATAAGATTAATAGTACGTTACCAATACATAACAGATTTGACCGTCAGTCAGTCTGATAGTGGTGGAACCAAAAGTTTATAGGATGCCAATTAAGCTAGACCTCCAAAATGTATAAGCGCAAGACCTTTGAGTTGTATGGGCGCTTATACAATTTGGCGGTCTAGTTTAATTAGCACTTTTAAACTTTTGGTTCCACTACTATCAGACTGACTGACGGTCAAATCTGTTATGTACTTGTAAAGAACTATTAATCTTATGAATATCAGCCGGTATAAAAGTCCTAGTAAGCATTAACGCTACCTCCCCTACTACTAGCAGCCAAATACAAGAGAAATACAATTATATGAAGAAAATTCTAATCGCTTTTTATGACTCATGTGACTCCACTCAATTTGCCGATGTTTTTTTAGGGTTCAAGACCCGACCCGTCTGTACCTACTTGTTTTTTTCTTTATAAGTTATTATTTATTTCTAGATCAACCACATCCGTCACCTAATGGACTTCATGATGTTCTGTGGTGATGGGCAGGAAGTTCCCAACATCGACGACGATTTCCGTCCTCAAGTGCCTAAGCTTATTCGCAAGGACCTGATGGAGTAAGTACACTATCATTAATTTTGCCTAATCTTAATATTAAAAAAAACGTGTCACGTTGTTTGTTCCGCGATGGACTCTTTAACAATTTAATCGATTTTAATCAAATTTGCACACGGTGTGCAGTTTGATCCAACTTGAAAGATAGGCTATATATCATCACGCTTCTACTCTGTAGAGCGGAGCAGTAGTAATAAATCAGGCAAATTTAATGCTTTATTGTAGAATTTATAAGCGACGGGGTTAAATAGGTGCGACGGGAGTACGAACTATGCCACGGACGGGATTTTTGATATTTTGTCTCTTTCAAAATAAAATTATATTTTTGACGTCTACGCAGAGTCATACTATACGCCCACATTTTACCTTTAGCATTTTTGTACCACGAAACGGCGGTGAGCCCATAGCCGTATTGAAATGGACAAACGCAGGTTGTGGCGACCTGCTATTGATTTTTTCAAGTATTCAACTTGGCTTAGCGACTGCCATGTTACTAGCAACTGGACCAACGGCTTAACTTGCTTTCCGAAGCACGCAACGCTCGTGAATAGAAATACCACAAGCGGTCAGCCATCTCAGGACCAGGCATAGTGAACGTTGCTTAGTGCAGTGCTCGTTACGAGTCAGCGGGACTTCAAATGCTTCTTTTCTATCTTTAACATTATAAAAACGAAAGCTTGTGAGTGTGTTTGTTTGTTACTTGTACACATACCGTTGGTTCATAATGTAAATACCTACTAAGCATATAGATAATCGTGTACTCGTGTAAAAGTTACGTGCTAGTCGTCACGAAAAAATAAGCAATTCTTTTCTGAGGCAATTTGTATACAATTCAATAACAAACTTCCCAGTGGAATTAGAATAATGACAAAAGTATAAATAGAATAAATAACAACATAGAAACAGAAAATTAATTACATAGTAACAAGTATGTAATGTAATAGACTAATTTCGTTCTAAAAAAGGATTCCTACTGTGTTTTTTTTGTATATTCCACAGTATTTGCCTCTTTTAGCACCTCCGGCAAAAAAAAAAACGCTAAATTTATATTTGATCAGAATTAATGAGATTTTCATTGTTCTAATGCTCATACCTATTTGCAAAGTTTAACATCTAAATTTAGCATCTTAAATTCACACAATACGACCGAACTACACAGTCAAGGCTTCGCACGGGTCTAAAAATATATGAATGTAATTTCGACTTATCATCTCGACATATTTTAACATGAAGTTAAAGAATTTGTCAATGGGTTCGGGGGTGTTATCCTCCCACTTTGGGGAGTACGAGTGTTATCTCGCTTCTTTGGGGAGTTTGATGTAATATCACTTCTTTGAGGGGGTGAAGGCTGTGCTTGTAACCCTCACGCCACACCACTGTTCATAGCCTGTTTTTAGCCTTAACGGCTAGTAGTCCACTAGCCGTTAAGGGTAAAAATCGCCAATCGCCTATATTATACACGTAATTACGGTGTCCTAAATCGATTGACGTAAACCGTTTGTCTGAGAATGTGAGAAATGGATGCGTACAGGCGAACGGACGGACAGACAGAACTGTTTCATAAAACTTTTTTAAGAAGGAAAAAGGTTTAGAAGTTTAAAAGTCCTACTTAATATTTTTTTCGATAATCTACCATATTGTACTTCATTTGTTAAATATCATAAGTGACGTTTTCAGTATGTAGCCAAAAATGTTAAGAGTCCCATTTTAGACCTGCTAAATTGAGTAATCGACTGAAAAATATTAGCGATTATGTCATTACTTCATATGGTGAACGATAAGTAAAATAAATGTATTCGAATTCACGATTGTTTGTGTAAAATATTAGCATAGTATATTTAGCTAACGATGTCAGACAGCATCAGGGACTCACATGAGCAGCCACCATCGTTGCTCATGTATGCTGATGATATCGCGGTAGCAGACGCGGACAGAGGCAGGCTCGTACGACGTGTGGATGCACGGAAGGATACGCTTGAGAACGGCGGTCTAAAATTTAATGTGTTGAAGACTGAGTACTTGTACTCGGTACTCGTACTTGGTACTTGGCATTAAACTCTACAGATCCCACATCCATCTGCATAGGCGTTGATTTGGTCGAACGCTCGAACCAGGTAAAATACTTGGGATCTGTATTTCACGCGTCCAGTGACATCGATTGAGACTCCAAAACACGCATTGCTGTTGCGCTACTTGGACCACGCCCAAGTAGCGCCAGATGACTAGTGTCATTTTGCCGGTCAGGTTGAAGGAACAGGTCTATAAAACCATCATTAGGCCTGTCAATTGACAATGTTAATGTCAATTGACAAAGTGACAGGAAAAAAAGAATAGAAAAATATGACTGAAACACTAGTATTCGGCAAACAATAAAAAGGTACGAAAAGGTGATGTGTCGCGAATTCGCGAAGAGTTCGCAACAGTGTTGTTAGCATATTTACAAGAAATCCCTGAGTATAGTATAAGGATATGAGGATATGAGACTAATAAGGCTTCCACTTAATAGGCTAAATAGTTCTTGATTAAATTCTTGAAAAGAAAGACTAAGAAGAAGAAAGTGGAATACTACACTTATAAATTTTGTTACAGGCTGCTTCTAAAACGACGTAAGCATCGCGAAGTAGAATGCGTACCGAATGCATGGGAATGGAAGCTAGTCCCCGAAGACGAGTTGCTGGAGATTTCTATACCGCAAATGGTGGAACGAGCCGTTATGTACACGTTGCATGTACCCCAAGAACTGGTTCCAGTGTCGAGAGATGCCTTGTTGGAGTTGAAACGAGAAAATGATCAGCTTAAACTACTTGTTGGCAGGTAAGTTTTTATAAATTTCAGCTCGTCTGAATGATGTGCGTCCCAATGGTCTCACTACACGGGATGCCGAAGATCGTACAAAATTGAAAAGAAGTAGGAAAGCGAGCCCTTTTATAATATAATTTATATTTATACTATAGGACAAAATTTGTCGGGTCGGCTAGTATATAAAAGATATCAATATAAATGTATAATTCGTGGCAGTGATGTTGCTTATTTAATTCTATCAAGTACTCTACAGTTCAAACAAATCACAATAATAATACTAATAATGACAAAAATAGCCTATTTACAAACCATATGTCATTTGTTACGTATCATTTTACCATAATTACTTTAATGTTTGACCAACAACATGCAATGAGGTAATTGAAAATAATAATGTTGAGTAAATTATTTGTTTTGTAATAACTAGAGAATGTTTACAAGTAATATGATAGTGCTTTTTACCTCACGCGTCATGTGATTTTTGAACGTTTCTGTCATACATATTATTGGAATCAAACACAGCTTAATATCTAGCTTGAATTAATTGCTTTTCTTGTATCTCATTTTACAAGGATGGAAGAATGTAGGTATAACTTTTTTCCCACTGGGTTACTACGTTGAAGAAAAATTTCATTTTAGTTGCTTCAGTTGCTTCCAAATCCTACCTGTATTTGCAGCCAGGGGTCCACCAGGGACTGCTAGGAGCTTGATATGCGTGCCAATGGTCTCACTACAGGGGATGCCAACGACCGTGCAAAGTGGAGAAGTAAATGTAGGAAAATGGACCCCGGGCGTCGCGAGACGCAACTGGGACAGACGCTCGGATGATGATGCTAGGAGAAGTTTTTTTTTATGGTTTTATTTTTATTTTCTTAATATTGGTCTTCATTTCTGCCATATGAACTCCGAACCCTGTAAGCGCGCCTGGGTCGGTGCCTCGTCCGTTCAGCTGGTGCAGCACTAGCAGGTGTCGCTTGGGCCCCGGAGATCTTGTTAGGGCTTATTACCGATTTTGTATCAAATTTATGACCTGATTTTTGATACGGGTTCCCAGAAATTTTACTCTTCGTCGGACAAGTTTGAGCTCTATTTTTCTGGTCTTGTCATTGCTGTAAACCCTAGGCACCGGACCAGATAAGTCAAGGTGTCATTTAGATTAAGGGTCATATTCAAGAACGTTTATCAATACTCAAGAAACACTTGAGAGTAGATTTTATAAGGTAAAATCTAGTCTCAAGCGTTGATTGAGTATTAAGAAACGTTCTTGAATACGGACCTGAGAGATGTGTGAAAGTAGTCTAGAAATAGGTCTTGAAGTATGAGGCCCTATCTTTTTACGCTAGTAACTTATTATTTTGTCTCCAGAACACCAATATCATCGAGCACTGTGATGACATGCAAGTTATGTAACACAAAACCCATGCCGTTGCCTGCAATGCGCATACATCTCTACTCCAACGCTCACAGAGAGAAGGAAGAGGATTTCCGAGCGTTCGAGACATAAAAAAAATACATTATTTTTATATTTGTAAGTGATTTGTTATACTGCTATTAAAACAGTATTTCGTAGAATTAAAACTAAAAATTGATGTTGATTATTGATGTTATTCTAGGTGTTATTTTGTAAGGTCTGATAAGAAAGAGAAATCGCTTAACAGGTTGTTATCAAAACATTGTTTTCAATCTGTCAGAGAATCCATCTTGTTTTTGTTGAGTTAGGTATATGCTGTTAAACGATAATTAACGGTTTGTTTGATTGCACAATATAGGAATGTATTAAGCGATTTATGAGATAAAGGATTTTTTTTTACTGAATCGGAAAACCTGCTGTCACACCCGTCTTCACGATGTTCTAATCTGTCCGTAAAGCTCTAATAATATTTTATTCACCAGCAACCGCGATCTTTCCTGTACTTGTCGGTTTATTGTTCCACGGTCTATTTATACATCGTATTGCATAGCTATCCAATCCATACAGCTTAGCGAATAAAATGTCCTTTATCTCCTCTGTAAGGGTTTAAAGTGAGTTCTAACTGATATTGCAACTCGTTATGTGCGATTCGTACCGAGCATGTTTTGAGCCATAGGCTAAAATTCTCGTAAAGTCTTGAAATAAAAAAAATTGAACCGCGAAAGGAGTATTTTTGTATTGTAAGTTACCGTCTATGTGTATAGATTTAATGTTATTGCTGAATAGCAATGTTTTTTTTATTAAATGGTTAAAAATTATTTTTATTTGTCTTTATAGTAAGTTAGGTTGTAATATTGACGGATTACCGATCTGAATATTAGACTTAATTTTGAGTTCCTTGATTGTTTTTTATAACAGAAATATTAGTTTAGTGCTATTCCCATTTTCACTAATATTTAACCAACTGTTTAAATGTATCGTATAAAATGTATATTCTTATCTTCTCTCGGCTCGTGTGCAGTGACGGCCAAAGGTTTGACACTACTACTTAGCAATGAAAGTCAATTTAGTTAACGAATTAAAGAGCATTCCGTACATTTACAACATTTGGTCAAGTGTTAGTGAACACAAATGATTACACAATCATCTAAAGTCTTATGAAACTTTGTTTATACAAAATTGTGACGCAAAGTATGTCTTTAAGTTACTTATAAAGGAATAATTATAGTCATCGGCAAACCTATAGAAAGGTGACCAATTCTCAATACCTCACTCCGAACTCAGAAGTCAAATCTGGTCATCTATTCGACTATTTTGTAGTAGTACAAAAGTAGCTGTCAATTAAAAAAGCAGCCATTTCATTTGCGAATATATCGAAAATACTATAAAATTTTAATGTTTTTTTTTGCGTATTTTGTCTAAAACAATGATATGTAGTTTGATCGATATTTCTTAAAGTAAATTTTATTTTTACAGTGAAAGTGGAACTATAGTTGCTTATGTTAACTATAGTAGTAGGTAATGAATATTATTCCTCGGTGCTGTACATTCAAACACAGATTTACAGTTTGTATCATTTGTTTTTTAGATTTGTATCTCTACCGCCTATTCCCATCCATACAACTTAAACGAAAATGTACTATACCCGTGATGGCCGTTTTGACATATTACAATAGTGATGATATTTTACTTGTTTTACATAAGTACTCTGTTTTCTACCGTAGTATAAATACCCTCTAACGTGGTCGACTATTCACATATTTCTACAAATAAAACGTAATTAAAATTAATACGAAACTTCATGAAAGGACAAACGTCAAAACGGCCATCATAGCGTGCCGCTAGTATAGTGACAGTGTTACATCTCATGTTTTGCCGTTTCCAAATTTGAGATGACATTTCATCAGTTTTTTTATCCTCTACGCTTTCAAATTGTATGATTGAGAATGATCTTCCTAACCCAATGACCAAAGTATACGTAATAAATATAATATAGTAAGGTAAGTATATGTTAAAAATGACCAAGCATCGTCGCGCGCATATTGCTCTTTGTTTCAAGACTACACTGCTCAAGTGTAACATTCCTTTTTTTTCTTTTTTATGTTAAGTACTGCTTACACTGTTGATTGATGGCACTTGGTGAAACTTGCATCTTGAACTAATACACTTGTACTGTTCTACGTACTGTTTAGAATAAGTGGAACAATACAAGTGTTTTAGTTCAAGATTTATGTTTAGTAATTAGTCTAGGTACTAAGTCTTTTTTTATGCCAAATAACAATAAATCGTACGTCGACGACTTTAAAAACATTTGGAAGTTAAAGGTTTGAACTTGTGATATATGATTTATATGAAAATACTATAATGTATGTGCAGCTGCGTAAGAAATAAATATTTGAATATTAAAAGCGGTTTATTTTTTTTGTTTATTTTTATCAATCACGCCTCATCCTCGAAGGGGTGGCAGAGGCATATTATACGTAATAGGTGGTAAGTTAATTGCCGTGTTGAAATAGATAGACGCAGACACAGTTTGTGGCTATCTGCTGTTGAAATATTTTAAGCTTGAAGTCGTTGAAGGCCTTATGATAAGGCCTTCAACGACTACTATGATAATGGGAACCGGGACCAACGGCTTAACGTGTTTTCTTTGCTATCTCTTATGTATAAACAAATTCAAAAATACACTAAAATTTGAAATAATTTTGAAAAGCATTGTGCTGACTTATGGCAGTTGCAGTGATTTAACATTTAGCCTATTTTGCAACTAGGTAAATGTGAGGCGATAAGCCGATAGTTTCAAGGGATCTGTAGCGCAATTCACAAATCGCGGATCCAAATCCTCTACTGAGCAAATGACATCGATTCATGGAACTCTAATATCGATGACATTTGCGCAGTAGAGGATTTGGATCCGAGATTTGTGAATTGCAGTACTGAAGGAAAATTACGTAATTGTTTAGTGAAAAAATGTGACTCCTCCAGAGCTAGGAGTTTCACACAAAGTCTAAGTGTGAATGAAGAAATGGCAAAATGCATTTCACCGCGTAAAAAAATATTGAAATTCCGATAGTTCCGACAAAAGTGACAAATGTCTGAGTCAAATGTCAGAGGTGTCGGTAGCGTTACAAAAGTTTCGCGTTTTATTGTTTTTACCTATCGGGAAAAAATAATTGCCCGTGGTCCACCCAGGTGAACCACGCAGGTGGTCAACGGGTAATAAACGATCTCAAAATTGCCTCAATCTAAAGCTTGCTAAAAATCTAAAATGTTTGAAAGCATAATTAAGATTATTGAAACTTTTGATGTGAATTCATACAAGGTTATATTATAAAGTGCTTGTATGTTCGTTAGCCACCTCAACAGTATAAAAACTGATAATACTATCACTCTACATGTTCAAATCTCTATTTCATTAGTAGATGTCTTGCACAACAATGTATACCTATGTTAATATGCATAAAAATCTAAAAAAACCTATTTACCAAGTCATATTCTAATTTACAAGTACAATAATTATTCCAGCCAGTTGTCACGACACGACTATGAATTCGCATAATTCTCAAGGCCATATACCTTACATTGTATTCAGTTGCACACTTTTGCAAGTTACTTAATACTTATTGATAGCGATAGAAATACGTCTTTCTTTCTCACTTACACATTTCATTCATAAAAAAACACACAATTATAAAGCTTACCGAACAGGTTTATTATGTACATCACAGGTAGTCCTGTCCATCACTGCTCTGCATAACTTCGTGTGCTGTTTCTACCGGCCAGTTGTTTGTAACAACGGTGCGCTCGCGCATATTTCGCGCTATTATTGTGTGTTTATTGTTGCTGTATGTGATCATGTGGGAGCAGAAAGGAAGCCTGGAACCTGTACTGGAGTAAGTAGAAATGTTATCTAATTTCTATTGTCAACAAGTATGTAGGTATGTTTATACCCATCACTTAATCCTAACTTGTAGAATCAGCTGTTAGCCTCCCATCATAATCATCACAATTGAATTAGCCCTATTCCATCTAGATTATATTTTGTGGCAATGAAACACATTGGTGCTAATTCTGTTGTTGAGACCACTAAACTAAACTTCTCTAAAATTTTCTAATTTTTATTAAGAGATTGTCAAATGCTTTTCTGTTGTTAAGTCGAACTAAAGTTGGCGATATCATAAATAGTACTTAATTTGTATCTGATATCACTAAAATTCATTTTATCATATATTAGTTGATATTTATATTATAGTATTTATATTATGTAAACGAAAACTAATGTACTTGCTGGCAATTTAAAAAGAGTGGCCATGAGTTTTATTGCCAGGTTCTTTCTCAGGCTCTACCTATTGCTTTGCGAATCTGGCAGTAAATGTAGAAGCAATCTTGACGTTCATAAGTGTTACTTTGTGATCTACAAGAATATACAAAGAATAAAGATATTTTCATTAGACCATTAAAAGAAAAAGATATCAGTCTAGCTGTTAATGTTATGTTATCTATGCTATTATACGATATCGTTTAAATTAATTAGATATGGGCACTGCAAGCACACTAACCAGCTGATATTTCTATAAGAGTAGGTACATTCTGTACTGGAATATTAAATCACAGCTTCAGTCAAGTTTTCACTCGCCGCCTATTTTGAACCCTAGCGAAACTCTCAGGGAATATAAATATTAAAATTCTTCTTAAGTGTTTTTTTTAGTTGCTTACAAACTCTACCTGGGAGTCGGGTGGGCTGGGTTTAACGTTTATTTGACTGCTAGGGGCATATATCGTTTGACATTTAATTTGCGGCATAGTTGGGACTTGGGATTGCTTATATTAAAAAAAAAACAAGTTTATCTAAATATTAATTACCTGAATCTAAAAATTACCCTATTTAAAAAAAAATGCGTATTCGGTACGTAAAATTTGACACAGTTATTGGTTAAATAGAGCAGAATTGCATAAATCTATTTTTGAAATGAAACTTCTTTATCGACGTTGAGAGAAATTTTATAGCTGTAAAAAAATAATTGTCTTGTTTTTCGGTAACGCGCCATGTTGTTTAGAAGTGAAACTTCTAACTTATTTATCGATGTATGATAGAAATTTTATAGCTGTAAAAGACTGTTTTAAAGAAGTGTCACTTCTTACCTTTGTATAATGGTATACACAATTTTTATTTAAATATAAGTTAATCGAATTTCGAACAGTAGGCGATCACTAGTATCTAACAAAAAAATATCATTTCGAAATAAGTTGTTACTAGGGTCTAGGTAGCGTTAATTACAGCACAGTATCGCGAGGTCACGTTTATTACCTAGGTAGTTAATAGCTTAATGCTTAGGTTTAAGAATTAGAAGCTAAATAAAAATAATCTTGTTAGACCCGTTTAATGTTATTAAATAAATGTTTTTAGGGTCGGCAGCGCGAGTGCTGCACCTCTGCAAACTTCCATAGGCTACGGTGACCACATTCCAGGTGGGCCGTATGCGTGTTTGCCACCTCAGTGGTATAAAAAAATACTTTTAAAAACGAAACAGTCTAAGTACTCGGATACCCAGACGTGCATGTATGAAGCGATTAATGAATCTACAGGAAGTGAAAGAAATATGCATGGGTCGCGAAGCCTGGAGATCTGTCCTCTTTGACTACCCCGTCGGGGATACAGCGTGAATATAGTTTTTTTTTACAAAGTTCACTTGGTTAACCGTTAAAGCGTTATAATTCAAAGGGCGTTGTAACTGTTGACAAAAAGCGCATTTTGTATCGAAATGATATTTAAATCGCCAATGCAATTTAAACTTCTATATTGCACGCCAGGTTTTTTTTATTTATCATCATCATCATCATCATCCGAGCGTCTGTCCCAGTTGCGTCTCGCGACGCCCGGGGTCCGCTTTCCTACATTTTCTCCTCCACTTCGCACGGTCTTCGGCATCCCCTGTAGTGAGACCATTGGCACGCATGTCATCCCTTACGACGTCAAGCCAGCACTTCTTGGGTCTTCCCCTCTTACCGGGACCCGGCGGGGCTGACATGGCCAGACATTTGTTACCTACGTAGCCCGGCGGTTGCCGCAAGACGTGACCATACCAACGAAGGCGACACACTTGCAACTTGTCTGCAATGTCACGGACGTGAAGGCTGCCGCGGATGCGAGAGTTTCTCACGCGGTCCAACCGCGTGACCCCACACATCCACCGCAGCATCTTCATTTCCGTGACACGCAGCTCCTGCTTGTGTCGCTCCAATATCGGCCACGTCTCACTGCCATGTAAAAGGACAGTTCTAATAATGGTTTTGTAGACCTGTCCCTTTAACCGGATCGGCATTTTAGGGTCACAAATGACACCGGTCATCTCCCGCCATTTGGCCCACGCGGCAGCAATGCGTGACTTGACATCGCAATCGATGTCACTGGACGTGTGAAAAACAGATCCCAGGTATTTAACCTGGTCCGTGCGCTCGACCATTTTATTTATCATATATCTCTCTATTTATCATATATTGCACTTGTAAAATAATATTGGTTGAGCGGGCGAGATAAATAAATTCGAAGTGGACTGTATTTGCGGGGAAATTAAGACAAAAATGAAATTTACACGCGGTTGTCGACGAAAAAGAAATCAAAAACAGGAATAGGCACACTACCTTGCTGTTGCTGCGAGATGCTGAGGTGGAGGCTGCCGGGGACGTCCCTGGACTTGGATCCCTGGTTCCATTGCACGAAAACACTATTTATTCATGGAAAACAATTATTGCGAAAGGTTTATGCGAGCGCGCGCGCGGCCATTGCAGTACTATACAGAGCGTCTTCAGTCCGTCGCCGCCGCCTGTGAGTGGCTGCGCTGCAGTGGAGTTTTAGATGGCGCGTAATACAGCTGTCTCGCTCTTCTTTTATGCGAGACAAGGTAGGTGCGAAAGAGAAATGGAATAAAGGGAAGCGGGGTGGGAGTGTCGACAACTAATTAATTAAAAACAAAATGAGATCGGCGATGCAACATAGAAAAAATAACGCGGCAAATTTTGAATCGTATACCGGCGCAACCATTTTCCCCCCGGCTTGAAGGGTTACCTTCGAAAAAGGAACAACTGACTATACAGTTGCCACTAAGCTTTAGCTGCTAATTAAACAAAATGCTATCGAACTAAACTAAACTAAACCTAATCGAACAAGCTAAATTTGTTATTGAAGTTACTGTTGATTAGGCAACGGACAAAGACGAATAACTGGTCGCAAGTACGAACCAGTTGCGGTTTTAACGCGAACTATACGGGTGATCCCATTTGACCCAGGGAAAACTTCTTCTACTACCCCAAGAGGCCAATGTAATGGAGGCATATTTTCAGTTAAAATAACTACGACAGTACCGACAGTAATAGGGTTCGATGGAGTATTCCATTTCTGACGTGACTGTAGCGTATGCAAATAATCTGTCCTCCAACGCCTCCAAAACGATTGAACGAGTTCATCCAATAAGGCATGACGCGAGAGAAGATGAAGTCGATCTTCCTCTATTTCAAAGGCGGGTAAGTATTTTAACGGTGTAACATTCAAAAAGTGCGCTGGAGTCAGTGCAAGCGGCTCCGAGGGATCACTAGACAAGGTCCTACAAAGAGGACCCGTATTCATTTACGGCCTAGATTTGAGTGAGCACGGTGCTCAGCTCTTCAAACGTGAGCATCTGTTCACCTATAACGCGAAACATGGGCGACTTTAAGCTTTTATTTAATTCTAATTTCAGACGAAAAATAAAATCGCTGTAGTTCACGAAGCACAATTAACTCGACCTGCTCGCGACGAGGAAGGATTTTCAAAAATCGACAAATAAAAACAACACTACGTAAAAGAGTCGACCACGATGAAACACGGCTAGCCAACTCTAAGATTTTTCGAAGCGAATTTTCGAGCGGTGCGGTAGAAACTAAAGAGGTTTCTTTTCCTCTGGCGGCGTGGACACAGTAGCGGGGTTGAAAGGACTAACAGGCCATTCATCAGGTGGGGCTTGGCACCAGGAAGAGCCATGGAACCACAACGGATGATCCAAAATCTGTGCAGGTGTTAACCCACGAGACAAACAATCGGCAGGGTTGTCCGTACCAGAGACGTGATAAAAGTTATGCGGCGCCAATTCCGACTGAATTTTACCACCCTATTTGCGACAAATGTATCCCAACGATGGGGCGAAGAATGTGTCCAACACAAAGCGACGGTCGAGTCCGAGATTGCGAAAATTCTATCTATATTAATGCGGTTGCGACAACTACTAACAATCGAACTAATGAGCTGGACTAGAAGCAATATAGCGCACAGCTCGAGACGAGCGAGAGAGACTACCTTACTAGGGGCTACTTTAGATTTAGCGCTGATAAGGTGAAATGAAATGTCATCACCGCTACGAACGTGGAAGTACACAACACCCCCATACGCTTTCTCACTAGCGTCAGCGAAACCTAAAACAGTTACAATATTATCATCGGAGATGCCAACATGGCGCGGTATTCTAATTTGCTCGAGCATAGGAAGCTCGGCTCTAAAGCGGTCCAACAATTTAATGATGTGGTCAGGAGGAGTGTCGTCCCAGTCACAGTTGGACAGCCGAAGTTCTTTTATGAGAAGCTTTGCGTACAAGACGACAGGTGCTACAAATCCCATTACATCCCATATGCGTGCGACACACGACAATATGGCGCGCTTAGTGCAGGTTGACGGTGTAGGACAAACCTTCGAACTAAACATGTCGGACGAAGGTGACCAACGCAAACCGAGAACCTAGTGCGTATCATTACTATCAAACTCCTTGACAGTCGACAAGCGATGCGACCGTGGAATCGAATCCAAGACCGTTTGCGAATTACTAGTCCATTTTACGAGATCAAAATGACCAGCCTTCATGAGATCAATTACTTCAGCCGCAGTTGCGACAGCTTGGTCTTCGGTCTGCACTGAATAAATATAGTCATCCATGTACAGACCAGTTTCTACAGTCTCCTTAGCCTTAGGGTAACCGTCGCCTTCATCGGCGGCGAGCTGCTTGACGGTGCGAAGAGCGTGGAAGGGACTGGATTTAAGTCCAAAACAAACGCGATTAAATTCGTAAACCTGTAAAGGTTCCTGCGCCGAAAATCTATACAAAATGCGTTGAAGTCGGCGATCTGATTCGCGAACACTAATATAAAGAAACATTTGTCTAATGTCGGCTGAAAGCGCGACAGCGAATAAGCGAAAGTTAACTATAATTTCGAACAAATTACCTTGGAGATTTTGACCACTGTGCAAAATATCGTTTACCGAAACATTCGAACTAGTTTTGGCGCTGCCATCTAAAACAACGTGCAACTTGGTGGTTAGTTTATCCTCGCGGACAACTCCATGGTGCGGTATGGTATACGAAGGAGCGTGCTTCGTCTCTTCGGTTTCGGGAGGCGCGGGTGAATTGAAACCTTTATCCAAATATTCTACATTTTCCGTTCTAAACAAAAGAAGCGTTTTTCGGCTGACTGAAACGAATCTCCAAGCGAATTAACATCACCCTTAAAGGGGAGTGCGACAACATAACGACCATCACTATCGCGAGTAGTCGTGCGACTATAAAACTCTTCACAAAGTTTATCATCCGGGCTGACAATAGGAGAGACAATCACCTCTTCTATCTCCCAGAATTTACGGACAGCGGTGTCCAGCGGCTCGACGGCGCAACAATATGACACTGTCGAGTTACAATCAAAACAAGCGGGTGCGGAACCAACAATAACAAACTCAAGAACAGTCTCTAAGGCGAGCGGCGCGGAGAGCGATGCGTGACCTTGAACCTTACGCTGCAACAGGAGGTGCGGGAAAATCGAAGCGCCAACTAACAAATCAATATCTCCTGGAACGGCGTAAATATCATCGGCCAAAGGCAAATCTCTAAAATTTGTCAATAATGAGGTATTGACTGCGACAGTCTGTAAAAGTTCGGTAACCTTATCGACGACTAGCGAATCCATCGAATAACTATCATCAAAATCAAAACGCAAGTGGAATTTAATCCCTACAGAACCTTGAACGGCTTTAGTGGAACCTCCAATACCTTTCACAACATTACAGGCGGGGCGGTTATTTATATGCAAACCAAGACGACTGCAACAATTTTTACTAATAAAATTACTTTGAGAAGCACTATCTAAAAGTGCGCGAACACTATGTCCCCTACCATGCGAATCGTAAACAACAACTCGAGCGGTTTGCACACAAGCCTTACCGTAGTAGGGCTTGTGTGCAAACTTGATAGCGAGCACAAAGCGACAACGTTCGGCTGGAGGCGCGCGGCAGTGGCGCTGCCGTCGCTAGGCGCGGACGGGGACGAAAGCACGCGAGAGCGCTCCCAGTCGCGACTCAACGGCGCGGGCGGCTGTGACGTCACAGCGGACGGACGGTTAGGCACTGAGTTTAAATTGGACGCGGCATTATTGTTTTCGAAGTGTAATAATGAATGGTGTTTACCATTACACTTGCGACAAAAATGATTCGAATTACAGAATGAAACACGAGGTTTCTTACTGAGACAATTTATACATAAATTACTAGAACGAACAAATTTATAGCGATCGCTAGGAGTGAGTTTATTGAACTCCGAACATTTATAAAGTTGGTCATGGTGACCTTGACACAAAGAACAATTTTTCGAATGCAGCACTTGCGATTGCGAAGTTGTGGGTTCAAAATTAACAAAAGAGTGCGTGGACTTCGTGGGCTTACTACGATTAGTCGGACTATTTTTCGCTTCTCCGTGGTTTAACGAAGTTTAAAGTTTTTGGTTTAGCAAAATTCGAATATGTTGACGAACGAAAGTTTCTAAATCGTCGAACCTAAGTTCGACGATTTAGAAACTTTATGGATAGACGTGGCCATCAAATACCTAAGTATTTGATGGCCACGTCTATCCATTTCAAATAAGCGAACGGTTTCGGAATCTAATTTCTTTAAACCGATATACAAAAACAAAAAGTCACAGAGGTCATTGACCTTGAGATTCTTTAGGGCGCGATCAGCTGATGCAAAAATATCTAAGAATTTTTCTAAGTCGTGTTCATTACACGATGAGCTATTTTTCAAATTAAATATTTGATCCAAATAAGCGGTTGTTACTAAGCGTTTGTCTTCGTATTTGACCTTCAAAGTATTCAAAATCAAACTATAATTTTCGGCGCAAAGCGTTATTCCGGTGTAAACGGTTTTTGCTTTCCCGGTTAGTTTACTAACTAAGTAATGTAATTTTTCGTGATCCTATAACGAATTATTATTATGGATCGTATTTTCGAAACTAGCGAAAAACATAGGCCAATTTTTAATATCGCCATCAAATTCGGGTATTTGTATGGGCGGTAATTTAGGTCGGTCCCGATTCAGCAAATTAAAACCGGCTGGCCCGGGTTTCAAATCGGTGACTATTACGGGCACGGGCGCTTGCAATGACTTAGCGACACGTTTTATGCGACAAATTAAATCTTCGAAAGATGACATGGCGTAGTAACTTAATAAGAAATCGGGATTTAATTCTAATTCAAGCAAGTTAATTTTATCGAGAACATTTCCGAAATCTTAGCGCAAAGTATCTACCGTTTCGATCGAGGATAAAAACAATTCTTTTATTGATTCATCTGCGATCCTCGATGAATAATCACAAATTAATTGCATACGCTTAAAAAGGCTATCCTTCTTAGCGTGTTATACTTTTAACTGTAGATCCGGAATCTCTTTCGGAGGCATTGTTAAAACAAACAACTATAGCTACCTACAGTGCAAAACTAACGAACGATCAAAATGGAAGCGGTGACGAGCAGCGAGACGCGACGCGAGCGAGCGTAGGTACTTGTGCGCGCGGGCCGGTACCTGCCCGCGTGGTCTACCTATTACTATGCGGTGCAGTCGAAATTACCAACTATTTAGTACCTACCTATGCGAAAAACAGTAGGTAAGTATGCGTTTATTCCCTAATGGAATAAAACTATTATCTAATCTATGCGTTTATTCCGAATGGAATAAAAACTATAACCTATATCTATGCGATTATTCCCTATGGAATAAAAACTATTACCTAATCTATGCGTTTATTCCGTGGTGAAACAAAAACTATAACTTATACCTATGCGTTTATTCCCTATGGAATAAAAACTATTGCGTTTCTATTGGCAAACTACTAAAGCGAATGGATCAAAATCCGGATCGTTAGGACCAGAAAATGGTTGAACGGGCGAGATAAATAAATTTGAAGTGGACTGTATTTGCGGGTGAAGACAAAAATTAAATTTACACGCGGTTGTCGACGAAAAAGAAATGGAAAACAGGAATGGGCTACCACTACCTTGCTGTTGCTGCGAGATACTGAGGTGGAGGCTGCCGGGGACATCCCTGGACTTGGATCCCTGGTTCCATTGCACGAAAACACTATTTATTCATGGAAAACACAATTAATGCGAAAGGTTTATGCGAGCGCGCGCGCGGTCATTGCAGTACTATACAGAGTGTCTTCAGTCCGTCGTCGCCGCCTGTGAGTGGCTGCGCTGCGGTGGAGTTTTAGATGGCGCGTAATACAGCTGTCTCGCTCTTCTTTTATGCGAGACAAGGTAGGTGCGAAAGAGTAATGGAATAAATGGAAGCGGGGTGGGAGTGTCGACAACTAATTAATTAAAAACAAATGGTGATCGGCGATGAAACATAGAAAATATATTCCGGCGCAACCAAATATATACACACACATATCAAGAAAAAACACTATTTTTAACACTTATGATATTTTTGATGCCATTTTTGTTATTTAAACTAGTTAAAAACTGTTTAAAAAAGTTTTGTCTTGGACGTCCGTATGTCTGTTTGTGCGTATGTTAACACGATAACGACCGAAATACTTTACTAATAGAGTCTTTTTTTTTCGTTTTCGCTTCAGTAAAATATGGAATAGAACCCTTTCAATTTTCACGGTCTGATTCGATGTGGTTTAATTGTTATATTCTTTTTTTCCAATATTTTCGAATATGATCGTATACTAGTGTCATCAATGGTAAGAGTTGTGTACTGTCTAATACACATTCTCGTAAAGTTGTTAACAATTGCGAATGTTGGGGGTTGTACTAATTCAAACTCCTTTTGCTTGATGTAAATACTTCGTATAATGACTTCAGGAAAGTAGTTACAATTCAACGAAAATATTCTAAACTTATTTAGGTGCTACGTGCTATCTCGTTCGCGGTTGTAAGGTGTGTCTTGCTTGACTCGCCGCGTGGTGGGAGGAGGCTAGCGGTGCATCTCGATGCAGTGTCCTTGACAGCGAATATAGATGTCGCTGTGCACAACTCTTGGCTGTAAAAGCGTGTGAGGCGTGCACTTTTGGATTTTACAAACTTTTTTTTAAAATTTATAACGCTGCAGAGCTTGTTTGTTTGGTTGAACACTCTAATCTCAGGTACTATTGTTTGGAATTGAAAAACTATGTTGAATAGCCTATTTATCGAGAAAGACTAGGCTGGCTATATAATATCATCACGAAGAGAGACACCTAAGAGAGCGGAGTAGTAATCATAAAAGTTAACAATTGGGCAAATTTTTGAAGTTCTTTATTGACGTTGAGAGAAATTTTATACTTAGCTATAAAAAATCGTCACGTTTTTCGGTTACGCACTATGTTGTTTTGAACTGAAACTGTATCGAAGTATGACAGATATTTTATAGCCATAAAAAAATTACGTATCGAAGTTTCTTACCTGTGTACTCTGGTACAAACACATAATTTGTATGCAGTAGGTGTTGTAAAATGAATAAACGACGGGATTAAATGGGTGCCACGGGGTTCGTATTACGCCACGACGAAGCCGCGAGGTTCAACTATATAAATTATTTAATTAGTTAATTTAATGAAAAATAAAACACTGGTGTTTCATGCTGAATTTCATGTTGAAATGGATAGGCGCAGTTTGTGTCATTCTACTGGAGAAATATTCCAGGCCACTACCATGTTACTGGCAGCTGAGATCAACAGCTTAAAGTGCCTTGTAAAGCACAAAAACGCTTGTAAATGGATATGCCTCAAATGGTGACCTATTTCAAGTCTAATCGTAGCCTACATTGCTTAACTAACGCAAGGTTTACAGAACACTAGGTTAGTGGGACTATGAACGCTTTTATATATGTTATACCTTCGTACCTACTGCGATCGTGATTCTTCGGTCAAAAGGTATATTTCACTACATGCCGACGCTGAAGACGGGAATTTAAGTTATAACATAAACAAGGCCATAATGTATGTATGGCCACGTCATAATATTCAAAGGGGTATTAAAGGGGCATTGGGTAGCATAATGTAAGCCCACATCACTGTTTGTAATTTGTCCCACGTTAGCTTATTGCCATGTTAAATTAGACAGGCGCAGGTTGGGGCGCCCCGCTGTTGCAATTCGCAAAAAACGAAATTTTACAAACCAATCAGTCATAGCGTAAGATGCTAAGTTTTAGGGGCTTGCAAATGCGTATTTAAAAAAAATATGTCGCTGTATATGTCCGAAATAAATTATATAGCTTTTCAAATATTTTTTTTCGTAATAAACACGTTAGTGCCTACTTACGACATACGCCATAAGGCAGGTTTGAATGCAACTGTCAGCGTTAAGCTGTAAAAGGACGTGCTCCGTTGGTTTGGACACGTCCATCGAATGAGTGAAGAACGATTGACGAAGAATATTTATTGTGCGAGAGTAGAGGGTAGAAGGAGTCAGGGTAGGCCGAAGGCACAGGTAGTCCTGTCCATCACTGCTCTGCATAACTTCGTGTGCTGTTTCTACCGGCCGGTTGTTTGTAACAACTGTGCACTCGCGCAGATTTTGCGTTATTATTGTTGAATTATATGTGATCATGTGGGAGCAGAAAAATACCGCTGTATATGTCCGAAATAAATTATGTAGAAAGCTTTTCAAATAATTTCTTTCGACATAGTGCCTACTTACGACATACGCCATATGGCAGGTTTGAATGAAACTGTCAGCGTTAAGCTGTAAAAGGACGTGCTCCGTTGGTTTGGACACGTCCATCGAATGAGTGAAGAACGATTGACGAAGAATATATATTGTGCGAGAGTAGAGGGTAGAAGGAGTCAGAGTAGGCCGAGGTTTACATATGAAGACTACGTGAGCAGATTGCCAAAAACGGAAAAGTGAAAAGTACTCCGATACCTAGATGTGCATGTATGCAAGCGATTAATGAATCTGCAGGAAGCGGAAGAAGTATGCATCGATTGCAAAGCCTGGCGATCCGATCCGATCTTTGATTACCCCGGCAGGGATACAGCATAAATGTAATTAGTTAGTATCTTCGAGCAGCAATTTAGTTTATAAAACAGCAGTCAGCAAAAGTTGCCTGAAAGAGATATGTACATTCTAAGTTGCCAATACAAAGGCGGACTTACAATTTCAGGGATAAGGCCGTCTTTTGTATGTCCATCTTTGCGAATACTTAGTTACTCCAAACCCTAACTGGATTTTATCCTGGGGTCCGCTTTTATTGGTTACGTACTGGGAGAAGCTTTAGTTTAACTTTTTATTTTCGACATTGTCGGGAGGGACTGCCGTCTGACCTTCCAACCCCGTAAATCTCCCAAGCCTACGTCGTTCCCTCGTCCGTTGATCAGCAGGTGCACCGCTAAGAGGTGAGGTCACTTGGGCCCCGGAAATTTTGGTGGGGCCCCTTACACCCCTATTGTATGTACCTATATAAGTAGGTGGATTTTCTAAGTTCTTTTTTTAAAGTCCTACTGTACTGGTTAACGTGTAACTAACACAGACATTAAAATTCAAACTCAAATTCAGTATCGCAAACTTTGCATTTTAGGTACATCAATTCTTTTACGTATATCTTAAATTCAAAGTTTAGCATTATCATCTCATTAAAGTCTCTTATCTTTCAACTCGGTCGTCACGTTAGAAAATAATATTACGCGTCAAGACATCAAAACAAAAACAGTTTCTATTCAACCGTTTTTGGTTCTTCCAACCTTTTTTATTGTGACTTATTTTAGTGATGGTAAATGTAATGAAGGTCTTGAATTATTCAGCTCTAAAACACGTGAAGTGGTTATTGCAATGTCATTTGAGGTAGGAGTTAATTATTATTTTTTTCCAACACACTAAAATGTATTTTTGAATTTTGTTAGAATACTTACATACATACATACATATTGTCACGCCTTTATCCCCGAAGGGGTAGGCCGAGGCAAATTAAACGTCCATATTTCACCGTATGCATTTTTGTTCCACGTAACAGGTGGTGAGCCCATTGCCGTGTAGAAATACTTACACAACAAAAACAAAAGAGATGTGTTAAGCACTTGCTTTTAATAGTTACGGTTCGGGTAGTTCAGGTGGCTAGAAGATTGCCCTGGTTAGGCAAAGGTCACGGGTTCAATCCCCGTCTCGAATCGAATTGTCTTTTTTCACTTTATAATAAAATTAAAAAATAAACTGTGTAGGATAGATATTATAATGCCTATTTTGCGGTGGTCACATTCTAATTTGATGTTCTGATGTAGATCTACGGAAATATGGCTACCTACATCTGAACTATTCACTAACAAACAGTAAAATAATCGCGATTGCAGTGAGCGTACATTAAAGTACCTAGTCAGGTCATAAATTCTGTCACATGTTTAATATAAAATAAATGAAACAAGTTTATTCATTATGTAACATAGAATCTTATGACAATAAAGTTTATTCATAATGACCTCAGTGATTTTGAATACAGGCCTTCAGTCTGCGCGGCCAGTCGTCTATCGCAGCACGAACGAGGTCCATGTCAATATCGGCGGCTGCCTTAATCAAGGATGTCTTGAGTGAATCCAAATTGGGATGAGGCTTTGAGCACGCCTTTTCCTCCAAGTGTTGCCATATCTTGTAATCTAACGGACTCAAATCTGGACTGGAGGAGGGCCAGTCTTCGTGCCGGACGAAGTAGATTTCACGCGCCGCCGCCGCTAGCCAGTCGCTGGCGCCGAATCTTGTTAGAATACCCAGTGCCTGTTATTGAACATGGTATGAGAAACAGGTTCCACAAGGTTCGTCAGGACTGTATTTTGAAACACAACTGCATTCGTTTTTACACCTTTCTCACAAAAATGTACCTCTGTTAAGCCCCAATAAGAAACTCCCAACCATACCATGAGCGAGAGTGGAAAATGACCTCGTTGGACACGCGGAATACGGTTGCTCGCTTCTTCACTACTGTGTGCGTACACCTTATCATTTTGTTTGTTGTGGCTCTCTTCTACGGTAAAATTTTATTCATCTGAAAAAAGAATTTCCCTTTATTTTTTTCCCGCGTACCGCTTCAACAAAGCGCGGCATCTCTTCAGTCTCAGGTCCATTAGACGAGCATTTAAACGATGTCCTGTTTTTCTTCGATATGACCGAAGCCCAAAGTCTGCATTTAACCCCCTTTTCACCGTGGTTCTGCTTAACCCCATCTGAAGGGCCAACAGTTCTGCTTACGTTTGGGATTTCTTTGAATTCGCGCCTTCACTGCTTTTATCACTGCTGGAGTCCTAACAGACCGAGGGCGACCACTTCTTGACCTGTCATCTACACTAGAGTCTTCATTGTATCGTTTGATGGCACGATAAACGAATCTTTTGGTTATGTCAAAAATTTGAATTGGCGCGTAACCGCAACGATGCAACGCAATAACTGCAACACCTTCTTCTTTAAGCGTCCACTCCATATTTAAAAATGAGTAAAATTCTAAAAAGTATACATTTTTATTTTCATGAACAATTCGAAATTCGAATTCAATAAACTTTTTTGTGGCCAGCATTCTAAAAGAAAAGTTTTTACTGTGTGACAATACATATGACCTGACAAGGTATATGTATTAAAATCACCATTCCATAATATAACGTCACGCCTGTTCGCTTTCAGGGGATGAACAGCTGTTTTTAACTTTATAGTACTCTAGATGTCCCGTCCGGCTTCGCCCGTGACATACTTGGAACCCCATGGGACCCATTTAATCCTGTCGTTTATAAATTTCACAATATTGTATGAAGATTTTCCGAATTCGTTTATTACTTCTTCGCTCTCCAGTACCTAGTTATCTACGCCCGCACGGCCTGGTCAAATATGTAAATATTATCTACATAAACTGTAATTAGTGAAGAAATAATTTATTTTGATAAGGTTTAATAGCATGAGTAAAATAAACACGTTTCAATGTAGTCCAATAAAATTCAAGATATTTAAATAAAAAAATGGTTGTTGTGCCTCACTCAACATAGATAGGTATAGTGTGTCGCAGACTTTTTTGTAGGTATTTATAAGATCTACAATTATTTAGAACATTTTCTGGATCTATCTTTTATAGTTTAGGCAGCGTACGCAAAATAAGTAACTTTTCTGGTTGATTTTTTACACCTTGTGTCCGAAAAACCCAATATCCTACGGAACCCTATTTTTCCCAAAATAAAATATAGCCTATGTTACTCGTGGATATTGTAGCATTCAAATGATGAAAGAATTTTTAAAATCGGTTCTGTAGTTTTTGAGCCTATTCATTACAAACAAACAAACAAAGTTTTCCTCTTTATAATATTAGTGTAGACTACTCGGTTAAACCTAGGTAGGTACCCTTTAACTCACTATATAGTTAGTTAGTTAGTTACACTATTTACTTTAACAACTGTATTAAACTTCACAAGTCTACTATTAATTAACTTTACACTGCACTTATACTAATTAGCACTTCACAGTAGCGCAACTAAGAAAAGACTGAGCCCCTCTTTCTAGAATCTTACCTTTTTATAACATTTGTTATATACCTCTTACCACCCTATTATAAACATGTTTGCATAATTGATCTACCCACTATTTCAAAGATATCAAGTAACGTTATACAAGCTTGTTTTATTTATTAGGAGGTAGTGTTGACAAATAACAAATTTAAATAATAATATGATTTATCACTAATAAAATGCATAGTTTAAAAATAATCACAACACGATAAACTTAAAAACTACTGAACTGGCTATTCCCATTAGTTGAAACTACTGTCGTATCCTAATGTGTGTACTATAGTCTTTCCCAAAGATTGCCACAACAATCGGTCTTGTAAGTGAAAGTTTGTGCAAATGAGATTTGTGTAGTGTCAAGTTTAAAGAAGTAAGTAAGTAAAGAAGCAGAAACCATAGATTAGAATACGTAGGTACTTACGACGTGCACAGAAACCAACGAACAAAAAGAACAAAGAATCAATGTCACTCGCGAGCTGTCTGCTAGAGACGGCTTACTCTATACAGGGCCATTTGTAAAATACCAGCAACCTGCTAGGAGTTGATAGCCAAGGTCATAACCAGCATTCAGCGCTTGTTGTACGACTTTTGACAATTCGTTGTGAAATGAGTAGGTTCTATCATATATTGATCGATCTGTGTCATAGGTTTTCGGTCTTGGATTTGCTTAAGAGAACTCCGGGATCTCTTTTTCCTCACGTACTTCCTGCCTCGAAAAACGATGGAAGCGTGCGCACCATTTAGGTTGTAAAAGGTCAAATGAGCTATCACCGGCCCACCCCCATCCCCTGTGATTGTCTCGAGTTGCGTAGTACTGTAATTCCATTAGTACCTACATCAAAACAAATTAAAATCAGAAAAAGAAAATATTCAAAAAAATAAAAAACATTTAACAAAAAACCTAAAACATCTTTTCATAATCCTTTACACACCCAAGCGTGTTAGGGGGCGTCACCCTTTCTAAATACGATTACATTACTCTCTACAGAAAAATGATAGGCAACTGACAGGTCGTGTATGCGATTTTTGTATTAGGCGCGAGCGAGAAGGAGCTAGTACCTAACATTTCTTGCTGTGTGGTGCAAAAACGTGCAAATTTAAGATTAGGGTAAGTTGGTTTTGAAGGTAGGCGGTGAAAAGTTATTAAACTTACCTTCTTTGTAAAAAAAATAACTATTGTAGACAGTTAATAATAGTATTCTTTGTGTACGATGCACTATTTGATTTGTTTACCATCACACCATTACGAACGTTTGGTTTGTCGTAGCGTGTGTTTAGGCTAGCTTTTAGACAATTACTGCTAGGCATAGAACTCCATTATGTTATTTTAAATCTTTCTCGGTGTATAGTATATACTCACAGCTAATTTACCTTCGGGTTAATATATTTACTAGTACTTTTACCGATGTTTTGGACGCGTTTCAATGCTCATGGACGGTCAGGCAGTGAAGCAGGTTGCAGGTCAACAGGTATAGTCAGGTAGGTCATCATCATCATCCGAGCGCGTGTGCCAGTTGCGTCTCGCGACGCCCGGGGTCCGCTTTCCTACATTTTCTCCTCAACTTCGCACGGTCGTCGGCATCCCCTGTAGTGAGGCCATTGGCACGCATGTCATCCCTTACGACGTCAAGTCAGCACTTCTTGGGTCTGCCCCTCTTACCGGGACCCGGCGGGGCTGACATGGCCAGACATTTGTTACCTACGTAGCCCGGCGGTTGCCGCAAGACGTGACCATACCAACGAAGGCGACACTCTTGCAATTTGTCTGCAATGTTACGGACGTGAAGGCTGCCGCGGATGCGATAGTTCCTCACGCGGTCCACCCGCGTGACTCCACACATCCACCGCAGCATCTTCATTTCCGTGACATACAGCTCCTGCTTGTGTCGCTCCAATATCGGCCACGTCTCACTGCCATGTAAAAGGACAGGTCTATTAATGGTCAGGTAGGTAACCTCTTATTGATCACTTAGGTTTTTCCTTAAACTGCTTTCTATGAGTCCAGTTTCAATTCCCGAACAACACGGGCGGCGCCGGCGCAGAGATGTCATCCTTACACTGTGGACACCAGTCGTGCCCAGAACCGAAAGATACCGTAGATCTTTCTTATGTGGCACCATAAAAGCATGGAACTCTCTGCTGGCGCACGTGTTTTCCTCCTCTTACAATCCTGGGTCCTTTAAGAGAAGCGTAGAAGGCATATTTCTGGGCCGTCAAAATTGCTATCGGAGCCCTGTGTTTGAGATAGCGGCCCTCAATCACGGGTCGTCTTAGCTTACCATCAGGAAGGCAACGCCATTTTAACGTGCCATATATAAACTAAATAAGTAGTGGTGAAAGTAAGTGTTACTGCCTCAGTGGCGCAGTAGTAGGGCATGCGACTGCCGAGACTGAGGTCCCGGGTCGGAAACAATATTTGTGTTATTATAAATGTTTGTTTCGATGTTTGGGTGTTTCCTATGTATAATAATATGTATTTAGAAATATTTAAGTATGAATATCAGTTGTCTAGATTCCATAACACAAGATTATATAAGCTTACTTTGGGCTAACGATGCTGTGTAAAAAAAATGATTCATAAAATGTTCCACAAATACGCTAGGAGCTTTAAAAAAGTATTATAACAATGTTCTGTCCATCTGGAGCTGCTCGCATCCAGCTGCATCACTATGTCACTATCGTTCGCTACCTAACCAAGACGTCCCTTCGCCATTTCCCCGGGGATATAAACACAAGGGAATGTAAATGTTCTAAGAGTACAGAAACGGTCCCTCAACGTATCTAGTAAAATGATAACAAGACGTATTAATAAAATCATATCTATAGTGTAATAATATAGGGTTATCTCAAGGGGTCAGCAGTATTGCATAATTTGCCATCAGAGAAACGGACAGTTCATTTGGGACCGACTTTCAAGATGGTCGCTATACCAATTTCGGGAACAGGTGTAGCCGGGTAGGTAACCTTTTATTAAAAACCTAGGTTTTTTTTTTAATTTTCGAATGGGAACTAAGAGACAAGGTAGGAAAAACTTAATTAAACTAGTAGCCGCCCCACTATTGAAATTCGATCAAATTTTCTTATTTTAGTTAGTTTGGGCTAATGCATTTTATCTAAGACTAGGTGACTACCCCAGCTTCGCCCGTGACATATTTCGTACCGCACCTTTTTAATCCCTGCGCTTATAAATTCTACAATAATGTTTAAAGTAAGTGGTAAGGCTGCGGGAAAAGACAGAGTTACCGCTGAGATGATCAAGTACGGTGGGTCGCGTGTCTGGGACACACTATGTCTGTTATGCAACTTGTGCTGGCGGACGGGTGAGGTCCCAGATGACTGGCGAGTAGCAGTTGTGGTACCTATTTTCAAAGGGAAAGGCTCGCGCCTAAACTGCTCCAGCTACAGGGCGATCAGCTTGGTCAGCTTAGCTAGTAAGGTGTATGCAAAGGTTATAACGGCACGAATGCAAGAAAAGTCTGAAAGGTATTTATGGGAGGCTCAATGCGGATTCCGACGTGGGAGGTTGCATGGATCAAGTGTTTTCTCTCCGCATGATCGCGGAAAAGTTTCTGGCTCTTAGCCAGAAGGTTTTCTGCGCTTTTGTGGATCTAGAGAAAGCATTTGATAACGTTGTGAGAGAAACGCTGTGGGACTTGCTGCCAGGATATGGTGTGGACGGCCCGCTACTGCGGGCAATACAGTCGCTTTATAGGGACTGTAAGGCTTGCGTGCGCGTAGGGGGGGATGTGTCACCTCTTTTTGATGTCTGTACAGGCGTCAAACAGGGATGTGTCATGTCCGCCTGGCTGTTCATAGTGTATCTGGACAGCTGCCTACAGAAGTTGAAAGATTTTAATATGGGTGTGAATTTGGGTGACTTTACAGTAAACTGTCTGCTGTACGCTGATGATGCGGTGCTCATGGCCTCATCAGAAGCCGACCTACAGGCATTATTCACTAATATGAAAGAGGGGTGTGAAAGTAAGGGTCTCCGCTTGAATGCAAGTAAAACTAAGGTTCTAGTATTTGAAAGAGGTGACGTAAGAACTAAATGCGAGATTAGGGTAAACCAGGAACGTCTAGACCAAGTGAATGAAATTGTGTATTTAGGAAGTATGTTTAGCGCGGATGGAAGATGTGATTCGGATGTAGAACGGCGAGTAGCTGCCGGAAACAAAGTTAACGGTGCTTTGTCCCAGTTAGTAAAGCGACAAAGCATCGTAAAAGAAGCACGAATGGCGATTCATAACGCAGTGCTAGTGCCAACTTTGCTTTACGGTAGTGAAACCTGGGTATGTCAGCAGATGCATGAAAGTAAATTGAATGCTGTGGAGATGCGATCACTTCGAAAATTGTGCGGCGTTACCTTGGCCGACCGAATACGTAACGAAGTGATACGCAATATGGCAGGTTTGAATGAAAGTGTCAGCGTTAAGCTGGAAAAGGGCGTGCTCCGTTGGTTTGGACACGTCTAACGAATGAGTGAGGAACGATTGACGAAGAATATATATTGTTCAAAAGTAGAGGGTAGAAGGAGTCAGGGAAGGCCGAGACTTACATATGAAGACCACGTGAGCAGATTGCTCAAAAACGGAAAGGTCAAAAGTACTCGGATACTCAGACGTGCGTGTATGAAGCGATTGATGAATCTCGAAGAAGCGAAAGAAGTATGCATCGATTGCAAAGCCTGGCGATCCGATCCGATCTTTGATTACCCCGGCAGGGATACAGCATAAATGTAATTAGTTAGTATCTTCGAGCAGCAATTTAGTTTATAAAACAGCAGTCAGCAAAAGTTGCCTGAAAGAGATATGTACATTCTAAGTTGCCAATACAAAGGCGGACTTACAATTCGACATTTATAATTAGGTACTGCTCTGCCCTTCAGGGTAGTAGCGTGATGATATATAGCTTATAGCCTTCCTCGATAAATGGGCTATCCAAAACAAAAATATTCTTTTAATTCCGACCCGTAGTTCCTGTGATTAGCGCGTTCAACCAACCAAACAAACAAACAAACAAACTATTCAGCTTTATGATAATTGTATAGATAGATAAATTTTAACTGTGTAAAATTTCACATTTATCAGTTCGTGCTATTTTCTTAAATAAGGCTATAAAATAGGTATTCGCTTCACGAATTATCTACTTTGTACTTTTTAATATATAAAACTGAAGAGTCTGCTTGTTTGGCTGAATGCGCTAATTTCAGAAACTATTGGTTCCAATTGCATAATTATTTGTGTTGAATAGCCTATTAATCGCGAGGAAGGCTAAAAGACTACATATCAGTCTCGCCACTACTCTGTTGAGCGGCGGCGTGACGTGCTACGCCGACGATACCCTCGTTACGGCGCGAGGAGTAACGCACCGACACGCAGCCCTAAAGGCCACGGCAGTTGTTGCTCAAGTCGTGGGTCGAATTCGGCAGCTGGGCCTGGAGGTTGCCCTGCACAAATCCGAGGCTCTGTGTTTTCACGGGCCTAGGAAGCAGCCTCCTCCAGGATCCAGCATAACAGTGGGGGGCGTTAGCATCGGCATCGAGCCCTCGATGAAGTATTGTACTCGATAGCCGATGGAACTTCGGACATCATTTCCGAAGTTTGGTCCCAAAACTGAGGGGGGCAACAGCTGCGTTATCGCGGTTGTTGCCCAACATAAGGGGACCTAACGCTCGCTGCAAAAGACTGTACCTCGGGATCGTGCGGAGCATGGCCCTATACGGGGCCCCATATGGACGGAGACCCTTACGGCCCGCAATGCGGCTATATTACATAGCCCGCTAAAGGCGATGGCCGTCAGGGTGATAAGAGGGTACCGCACGATCTCCGTCGAGGCGGCATGTCTCCTTGCCGGGACCCCTCCATGGGACCTGGAAGCGAGAGCCCTTGCGTCATTGTTTAAATGCCGCAAGGAGGCGCGGGCCATAGGCCTACGCCCCGAGAAATCGAGGCTCAGCGGTCCCAGCTCCGACAGGAACTCATGGAGACATGGAAGGTGCGACTTGAGCATCCAAGGTGGGGAAACGCCACAATCGGGGCGGTAACGTCAGACCGGTCATGGATGAGTGGTTGGAGAGGAGCCATGGCAACCTCTCCTACCGGTTGTCACAGATACTTACCGGGTACGGGTGCTTCGGTAAGTATCTGTGGCGTATACATCGGGAGACCACAGCCGAGTGCCAGCACTGCGTAGAACGCAGCGAGGACACAGCGCTCCACACATTGGTGGAGTGCTCAGCGTGGGCGCAGCAGCGCCAAGACCTCATGGCGAGTCTGGGCGTAGACATTCTCTCGTTGGAAACTATGGTGCAAGCCATGGTCTCCAGCGGGAGCAAGTGGCAGACTTGTCTTCGCCCAAGACTACCGGCCTCCATGACCGGGGGCCTGAGGACGGCGGGTGGGCTGCTCGCCGTCCTTACAGAAGCAGGCCCAAGACGTCGGCATGACGTGAAAATGTCACGCACGCCTCATGCCCCAAGAAGCGGGATAGTACCCGAACCAACCCCCCAAAGAAGCGGGATAAACACCCGAACACCCGAACCCCAGGTGAGGCCGCGGTGGTAGCCAAAGTCTGCCGGGAGCTCTGGGACATCTTTCCGAGGAGTTACCCGGGGCATCCGGCAATAGACAGTTAGGCGGGGACTGTGTGGTTTTAGCCGGTTCGAGTCCGGCATGACATCCGAGGGGATTCCCACACGTTAAAAGAAACCCTAAAAAAAACCCTACTGTACCTAATTGTAATTTTTTTAAAAGACGGGAATAAATGGGTGCGACGGCGGGAATTACAATTATGTCATGGGCGAAACCGCGAGGATTCGGTTAGCATATTCTAATATGGTTTGACTCTTCGAAGAAAATCATTGTCCATGAATGGGTCTGTTGTTCTGTGCACCAGAATGGTGCCTGGTACCCATTCATTTATATTCAACAAACCATACATATACCTACTTAATGTCTGGGAAGTATTCTGCGAGTTGGGATCTATAATTTAAATTTATACTGTAGGTATTGTAGTAACTACGTATTCAAGATAAAAAAAATGTCCCACAATAGTATATTATAATATGGTTTGACTCTTCGAAGAGAATCATTGTCCATAAATTTGTCTCTTGTTCTGTCCACCAGCATGGTACCTATTCATTTATCTTCAACAAACCACTTGAATACTTATTATACCTACTACTAGTATTGTATCTCGTAACTAAGTAGTCAAGTATTAAGAACAAATTATCCAATATCATCACCATATTTCCTCAGATCTATCGAGAATGAGCTGCGCGAGCAGGTCAAAGAGAGTCGTGCTCTGTCTGCCGGCTTCATGCCCAAACTTGCCATCGTGCAGGTGGTCGGCCGGGAGGACTCAAACGTCTACATCAGGATGAAGTTGAAGGCTGCTGAGAATATCGGAATAAAAGCCGAACACATGCAGCTGCCTACCGACATCACTGAATCTGAGGTAAGTTTCGACAAAATAAAAAAATATTTTATTTCATCAAGGCAATGTTGCCAGAAATCTGGTCACGGTTGTGGTTGGCAGTGTAATGTGGAATAGGTACTTAAATTGTATGAATGTTGTTAATTTATTGTTTAGATTTAGGGTTTACCACCATATAAAATACAGTTTTCTTACCTACATTATTGAGCACGTCCAACGAATAAGTGAGGATGAGAGTAGCCGAGACTTACATCTGAAGACCACGTGAGCATGTATGAATCTGCAAGAAGCGAAAGAAGTATGCATGGATCGTGAAGCCTGGTGATCTATCCTCTCTGACTATCCCGTCAGGGATACAGCGTGAAGATAGTTGGTTAGTTATGAGGCGACGCGGTAACGATTAAGGCTAGCTGTCGCTTTAGCAGAAGTAGGCTCAGGTTGACAGCGCGTTGTAATCTCACCATAGGGATAGAGGGGAAATTGGTCCCAAACCTTCAACAATTTGGTACCTAGAGGTTGCCAATATTCGAGGTTTTTCAGGATTCCAGAGATCTCCTTTCGAAGTTGTACTAGGGGTTCTGGTGAAACGCAGTCGTGAAAGTACCGTATATTTGGTTTTAATACCACTGAGATGGCACAAGCATACGGTCTACCTGATGCAAAGAGGTCATATTAGCCTAAAGACGTTTTGGTTGGTTGGTTAAAAAGCACTAATCTCAGGAAATACCGGTTCGAATTAAAAAAATATGTTTGTCTTGGTAGCTCATTTATCAAGGAAGGCTTACTCCCTGCAGGCGTTGTGTTGTTTGGGCCCATGTGGACTTCTTAGGCTATATACTACCACTCTAATACTCAGGAGAGCGGAGCAGTAAACATAAATTTCAACAAATCAAGCACCGTTTAAGACACATGACACGCAATCATCACACCCATGAAAACTTGTTACATAATATCATCATCTGTTTATTACAAAAGCTGCCCAAACATGTTATGATTAGAAGACTTGACCCCTTGAACCCCTAGGGTTGATAAGATAACTAATTTACTTACGAGTTGCTTGTTTTCGTTTTTCATCGTCTGACGTAATGAGTTGAAATAACATTTGGTTTATTAATGCAATCAATACACATATGTAATAAATATAAATAATAATTATTAATCACGCCTTATTCCTTAAGGGGTGCCAGAGGCATATTATACGTCCACTTTTCACCATGTGTATTTTTGTCCCACGTAATAGGCGGTGAGCTATTGCCGCGTTGAAATAGACAGGCGCAGGTTGGGCTACATGCTGTTGAAATTTTTCAAGCCGTCCGTTTTTCAGCCGACTGCTATTTTACTGGCAACTGGGACCAACGGCTTAACGTGCCTTCATTTTCTTTCATAGCGAATGATCGTTTAATGAACAGAACACTGAGTCAGCAGGGCCACGAGCACTTCAACACGGCAATGGCTTCACCACCTATTACATGGGACAGGAATACACATGGCAAAAAGGGCATATAATATGCCTCTGCCACCCCTTCGGGGTTAAGGCGTGATAGATGAATAAATAAATATAATAAAACTTATTGCTTTTTCAGCTGCTGGCAAAAATCACCAGCTTGAACGAATGTCCATTGGTGCACGGAATTATCGTTCAAATGCCACTGGACGCAATCCATCCCATTGACTCCCATGTCATCACTGACGCTGTAAGCCCCGACAAGGATGTAGATGGGTAAATATTTTGAAACATACTTTGTAACTTCAATTTTTATTAGTTTGACGCCATAAACTGCGCCTATCCATTTCCACACAGCAATGGACTTACCACCTGTTACGTGGGACAAAATGCATACGGTGAAATGTTTGTGTACCTATAGTAAGCCTCTTCCTACCCCTTCGGGCATAAATGCGTGACTATATATATGTATATATACCCATAAGTACTAGCAGACGCCCAAAGCTCCACCCGCTTTTAATTTAGTAATCCCATTTTCCTTAGAGGTGGAATTTTGAAAACCCATTTCTTATTTGGTACCTACAATTTAAGAGTAGCTTATTACAAAATAAAGTCTAGTTGTAAGTACCTAAGGGTTTATGCTGCGCGTTGAAAGATGATTGAGTCATCCGGTAATTTTATTAGTAAGTATAGATCTTTGAATTTATATTCGGTACTGTCGAATTAAAGAATAAAATACTTATTTGCTCTCATATTCCAAGCTCCCTCGTCACACAAAGTAAAGCATACTCTGCAAAGGCTATATTGGCTGGTACTGAATTGTTTCTATATGGATTTTTTTCAAAATCCACCAGGTTGAACACAATAAACGAGGGACGAGTTGCTGTCGGAGACTTTTCAGGCTTCATACCATGCACACCAGCTGGAGTCCTAGAGCTGATCAAGCGCACCGGTGTTTCTATTGCGGGGAAGACAGCCGTGGTACTCGGCCGCAGTCGCATCGTGGGAACTCCCGTGGCTGAACTTCTTAAGTGGGAGCACGCTACTGTCACTGTGTGCCACTCGAAGACTAAAAATTTGAGCGATGTTGTAAGTATGAAATAATTTTAATCTATGTATCTGCCACGCCTTTGTCCCCGAAGGCGTAGCAGAGTCATATTATAATCAAATATAAATGTGATCGTACATTTCATCATGTGCATTTTGTCCCACGTAACAGGTGGTGAGCTCATTGCCGTGTTGAAATGGACAAGCGCAGGTTGTGGCGACCTTCTGTTAATAATTTTTAACTTGACCTAACGCCTGCTATGTTACTGACAACCGCAGGCGCAACGAACGGCGTAACGTAC
Organism: Thumatha senex; assembly: GCA_948477245.1. Classification (NCBI taxonomy): domain Eukaryota; kingdom Metazoa; phylum Arthropoda; class Insecta; order Lepidoptera; family Erebidae; genus Thumatha; species Thumatha senex. The sequence goes on from OX419743.1 coordinate 12,749,074, forward strand.
CTTCTGAAGCACGGAAACGCTCGTGAACACTTTGTTAGCGGGGCTACATGCGCTTTAATTTTAATCTGATACGATTATTAAATTTATTTGACCCTTTAGACCCACCCCAGTTCCGTGCTTCGGAAGGCACGTTAAGCAGTTGGTCCCGGTTGCCAATAAATAGCAGTCGTTAAGCCAAGTTAAAGACCTTATGGGCGGCTTAAAAAAATTCAACAGCAGATTCCTACAGCCTGCACCTGTCCATTTCAACACGGCAATGGACTCACCACCTGTTTCGTGGGATAAAAATGCATACGGTGAAATGTGGGCGTTTAATATGCCTCTGCCTACCCCTTCGGGGATAAAGGCGTGACAATATATATGTATGGTTTAAAATCGTAACACATCATTAAAATACAGTCACTTTTACTTTATGTTCACAACTTGACCACGTTCGCAAATCATCCGTCAGTTAGCATAATATTATACACATTGGCCCTTGTGGTTAATGGGCTGTCTTATACTCGGGTGTAAGAGGCCCCGCCAATATCTCCTGGGCACAAGCGACCTCATCTGCTAAGCCTTTAAGGAGTTTTGAGGTTAGACGGCAGTTCTCCCAATAAGGCCCAAAATATAAAGTCAATCCAAAGCTGCACCTAGCAGCCAATAAAGGCGGACCTCAGGGCCCAAATCCGGGTAGGGTTTAGCAGTAACTAGGAATACGCGAAGATGAAAAAGGAGGGATTGTCTTGTACTCGTAGTTAGAAGGTCTTGACTTCATCCCTTATTATTCTTATAAAATTGTAATTTAATCCTTAACTTTTGTTTTGTGGACAGACTAAAACAGCAGACATCCTGGTGGTAGCCATCGGCAGAGCAGAGATGGTTCGTGGGTCCTGGATAAAGCCTGGAGCTGTCGTCATCGACTGCGGAATCAATTCTATTAGTGGTAACTAACCTTCGTAGTGGTAACTTAACTTTCACACACGTACTTTTCCTTTGATTCTTTCAATGCCAGTTATTTACACATTTCATAGCGTGTTGTGCTATTCTAATTCTAATCTAAACTAAAAACTATCTATTTTCACGCTTTGTCCCTAACGGGACAGTTAGAGAGGACAGATTGCCAGATTTAACGATGCATGCATGTTTCTTTCAATTTCCTGCAGATTCATTCATCGTTTCATTCACGCACTACCGGGTATCTGAGTACTTTTGATCTTTCTGGTTTTGAGCAATATACTCACGTAGTCTTTTCCTGGAGTCCTTATACCCTAATAATTCTTCTTGTGTTTATTATACTCATATACGAAAACTTCAGAAAATATGACGTAGGAAAATAAATGAAAAAATCTATAGTACGTGCGTATCACGATACTAGTTCGGTAACAAAATACACTAGGCATGCCACACATAGGTATAGCCTTATCACCATCGTAGTACTATGTGGATCTGTACGATTTATTACAATACAATTACAATAAAAGTTGCGTCACGACCAGATGACGAACAATGCTTGTATCAAGGTAAGCAATATTCACACAAAATCGCTGTTAAAAGAAATATTGATGTATTCGACAATGCACGGAAGGCGGTTTGAACAAAACACCTTCACCGTGCGTATAGCTCCGCACTGTAATCTTGCTTCAGTCGGTCGCTGTACTAAGGGAGCGTAAACAATTATTTTCTACGAAAATTTTCAAGTGGAAAGTTGGATTTATATTTAACGCCTATTATTGTTGGAAAATATAATAATATATCTTATTCTGAATAACAAAAATTGTAAGTATCCCTGTCGTTTTAAGAAAATAGGAATAATTAAGAACATAATTAAATTACAAGTTTAATCTTTTAATTCGGTAAAATAAGTGGAGGTCCCGTGGTTACTGACTGAATTCAATTAGTTTTCCTCTAGGACGGTTTTCCTCAATGGAAAAAGTACAGATTGCTCAAAAACGGAAAAGTCAAAAGTACCTACTCGGATACCCAGACGTGCATGTATGAAGCGATTGATGAATCTGCAAGAAACGAAAGAAGTATGCATGGATCGCGAAGCCTGGAGATCTATCCTCTCTGACTACCCCGTTAGGGATATAGCGTAAAGATTTTTATTTTTTAGCGTTAAGATTTTAGAAGTTAGTTTCTAAGTAGCAGTGTCTGACGGTATGTTTAAAAATACTAACTCTAATCATCATTTATGAAAATCTTTGTACAGAACCACGATTTACGTTCTTCGTGTATGTTTGTTTATTTTTTTGTTCGGGGTTGTCGGGATAGAGACTCCCGGGATACGGAGGGTGTTAGCCGCCAGACGATCATTGTGAGCGGAGTCCCTCGATCATCCACCCACTACCAATACTAGTCTGAGGCGCGCACCCGTCGTTTATCTCTTTTGGTTGGCATGACCTGGTGAACGAAGCGACGGCGACTTAACTTTGTCAGCTGCCGGCCACGACTCGCACAGTCACACCACTACCAGCAGCGATAAATCTCACCCAAATGTACAAACGGATGGCTTCCACATGTACTTGGGAAGCAGCCACGCACAGTAAGAAGCTGATTTAGGTTCTAGCACGTCGGAGTTCCGTGCGTCTATACCCTTTGCCGTAGAACGAGCCGGACAGTTCCCACGAGCAGTGCATCGAGATCTCACAGAAGGCAAACGCTGCAGTATTGATATATTGATAGCGCAGAGTCCCCAAGGTGTCGTTGGTGAAGCAGGAAACACTGACCCGCGGAAGCATGGCACCGCGAACAATCCAGTCGTACCTAACTGATGCGGAACACCACACGACATTTCTTTGTGGACTACCCCTGTCCAGCGTCGGATAGTTGACTCGGTCCACGAAGTAGTCCACAAGGACGCGCCTGAGGTAGCATAGCACAATGAGGTACCACAGCGCCTCCTAACCGGTCCGTGGAAATGGGATAGTATTAAAGACGTTCACTGTGTTTGAATAGGTTAGATTATCATAGCATGCAACAGTAACAAGCTTCACAGTTCCAATAATAAAGAGACTTATTAATTTTAGTAATACTTTTTTCTATGCTTTATCGATTGACATAGTAATAGAGTTAAACGATTTTGATACAGACCCATCGAAGGCGAGTGGTAAGCGTCTAGTGGGCGACGTATCGTATGCGGAGGCGTCGCTTGTGGCGTCGCACGTGACGCCGGTGCCCGGCGGCGTCGGCCCCATGACCGTGGCCATGCTCATGCGGAACACCGTCCTCGCCGCGCGGCGACAGTTCGACCGCCTTCTCGCGCCCTCGTGGCCGTTCAAACCGCTTAGGATCACGCCACTGTCTCCACCACCCAGGTATGTCCTTGAATCAAATACCCTTATACTAGCGGCACGCTATGATGGCCGTTTTGACATATGATGATATTTTTTACATAAGTACTCTGTTTTCTAGCGTAGTATAAATACCCTCTAATGTGGTCGACTATTCACATATTTCTGCAAATACAATGTAATTAAAATTTATAAGAAACTTCATGAATGGACAAACGTCAAAACGGCCATCATAGCGCGCCACTAGTATAGTAAAGAGTTAGCGCTTCTTTAACTGAAATTGTACCAGCTGTTCAAGCATTCCACGATCAAGTAATTTACTATGAAAAGGCACAATAAAGATCAACTGAATATTTAAGTAGCAGCGCTCCACTAACGCAGTGTTCTGTAAACGATCACTAAGTACAGGAAATAACGCTATGGCTGCGCCTAAAAAGGGTAACACTACTTTTTGAATTTTTATATTTACGAACGTCTCAGTAGTTGCCAGTAAAATGGTTGCCATTAAGCCAAATTGAAGGCTTTATGGGCTTGAAAAATTCAACAACAGCTCGCCACAACCTACGCCTACAAAAATGCATACCGGGAAATGTGGACGTAGGTATGTCTCTGTCATCCCTTATGTATGTATACATTTTTTGAAGCGCTCATAGTTCCGCGAATTCAGTGTTCTGTAAACGATCACTGGGTTTAATTTCTTAAGCTATGGCTGGGTTTGACATGGGTGGCCATTTGTAGCATGTCCGTTTACGAGCGTTCCCGTGTTTCGGAAGGCACACTAAACCGTTGGTCTCGGTTGCCATTAGCAAGATAGTCGAAGTTTAAGTTTTGAACATTTTTAACAGTAGGTCGCTGCGAAGACATTCTAACTTCTCCTGGTACTTCACCGAGATCGAGCTCGGTGAAACTTTTCCGGTGTTTTGGTTATTGCTGTAGATCCTGGTTTACAGGAGTCATAGTAATGGGAATGCGGGTGGGATTAGTTCCAATTAAAAGTAGGTCGCTGCGCCTTATTTCTTTTATTTTATTTCCATAAATCTATACCATATATGATACTAGATGACCCTCACGGCTTCGCCCGAAACATAGTTCGAAATACCGTCCGCCCGATTTATCGACATTTATGACTACTGCTCCGCTCTCCAGGGTAGTAGCGTGATGATATATAGCCTATCTTTCAAGTTGGATCAAACTGCACACGGTGTGCAAATTTGATTAAAATAGGTTAAGTAGTTTAGGAGTCCATCGCGGACAAACAACGTGACACATAATTTATATATATTAATATACCCCAAAAACAGTGGGTTACATCCTCTGATCAAACAAAAATTGTAAAATTAATTTATAGCTAACAAATAAAAACTCCTAATGTCATCCATAATTTCCGTCACCCACGGTGAATAAATCTTAAACAAACCATTTACTTACCTATATATCGTTATTTTTTAAAAAGATAAGTTTTAACGACTTCTTACGTCATCTCATTAATTAATTTAATTAAAATAATTATTAAGGGTAATTAAATTTTAAACAAGATAAAATTTTATTACCCTTAAGAATTAATTAAATTAATTAATTAGATGACGTAAGAACTAAATGCGAGATTTGTTTAAACCGGGAACGTCTAGAGCAGGCGAATGAAATTGTGTATTTAGGAAGTATGTTTAGCGCGGACGGAAGATGTGGTTCGGATGTAGAACGGGTAGTAGCTGCCGGAAGCAAAGTTAACAGTGCTTTAAAAGGGCTGTAAAAGGGCGTGCTCCGTAGGTTTGGACACGTCCAACGAATGAGTGTGGAACGATTGACGAAGAATATATATTGTGCAAAAGTAGAGAGTAGAAAGAGTTAGGGTAGGCCGAGACTTACATATGACGTGAGCAGATTGCTTAAAATGGAAAAGTCTAAAGTAATCGGATACTCAGACGTGCGTGTATGAAGCGATTGATAAATCTGCAAGAAGCGAAAGAAGTATGCATGGATCGCGGAGCCTGGCGGTCTGTCAACTCTGACTACCGTCAGGGATACAGCGTTAAGGTAGTAAGTTAGTTTTATTTGTTAATTAATTATTATATTTCCTTACATGGGGACATACGGGTCCAATACGGATCCCTATTGTAGACAATCTGCGCCCCCTTTACGTAGAAAAACGGTAATGGACTACTTGCAATGAGAGTTGAGAGACTTGGGTTGGTAATTAAATTTACTAGGTGACTCGAGCTAGTTGAAGACAATAATGCCTGACCTGCCATTTTAATATCATAATATCAAAATATTGGCAGACTCCCCAACTCAATAAATGGGCGTTTTATACACTCGAATAACGAGGGTTGTTGAGCGGTGCGGCTTCGGTTTCGCCATCGCGGGTCACATCCGGAGCGGGTTTCCACCCTTGTAATGACTCTCCCATTGGCTCATGAAAACAAGTCAGAGTTGAGATTTGCTGCACTTCTGAGAGTGCGCTACTCTATATTTACTCTCCCGCTAGCCCATTAAATACCTTATATCTTGTTATATACTTTTTCTTGATATCAGAAATCCTTCGGGGATAAAGATATGACAATAGTATGTATGTCAGAAATTGGATCACTCAAAAAGCAAATCTACCATGACCTCATAGCGTTTCGTTTTTCAATAAATTTAAAAAAATACGATAGTTTACAATTAATTACTATAATTAATTATCTAAAGACTGCGCTTCGCCGCATGAAGAATCGGAAAGCTGTCGGACCCGATGGAGTCCCCATCGAAGCCTGGAAGGCGATGGGTCCTCGCGGTGTGGGCATCTTAGTAAACCTTTTTAACCGCATACTCCACAGCGGGCAGATCCCAAACCAATGGAGACTGAGTATTATTACTCCAGTCTTCAAAGGTAAGGGGTCAGTGCAGGAGTGCGGGAGCTACCGCGGTATTAAGGTGATGTCCCACACCATGAAGAGCTTCGAGAGGATTATAGACTCTCGGATCCGGTAGGAGTGTACTTTCTCGGGGTGTCAATATGGGTTTCGCCCTGGTCATGGGACCACGGACCCTGTTTTTGCCCTGAGGGTTGTCGCAGAGAAATACAGGTCGAAGAACACGCCTCTGCACTGTTTGTTTCTAGATATGCAGAAGGCCTTCGACTGTGTTCCTCGTGCGATGATCTGGTGGGCACTGCGGTCCAAAGGGGTTCCAGAGGTCGATATTGACACTATCCGGGACATGTACTGTGACTCCGATTCAATGGTTCGGACTGCTGTTGGCGACACGAAACCCTTCCCCATCACCATCGGGGTACACAAGGGGTTCTGTCCTTAGTCCGCTTCTGTTCAGTGTAATATTAGACGAATTGTCGGACAGCATCAGAAACCCGCATGAGCAGCCTCCATGGTTGCTCATGTATGCTGACGATATTGCGCTGGCAGACGCGGACAGGAGCAGATTGGTGCGACGTGTAAAGGCGTGGAAGGAGACGCTTGAGAACGGCGGTCTGAAACTAAATGTGGCGAAGACCGAGTACTTGGCACTAAACTCGACAGATCCCACATCCGTCCGCATAGGCGGTGATTTGGTCGAGAGCACGGACCAGGTTAAATACCTGGGATCTGTTTTTCACACGTCCAGTGACATCGATTGCGATGTCAAGTCACGCATTGCTGCCGCGTGGGCCAAATGGCGGGAGATGACCGGTGTCATTTGTGACCCTAAAATGGCGATCCGGTTGAAGGGACAGGTCTACAAAACAATTATAAGACCTGTCCTTTTACATGGCAGTGAGACGTGGCCGATATTGGAGCGACACAAGCAGGAGCTGCGTGTCACGGAAATGAAGATGCTGCGGTGGATGTGTGGAGTCACGCGGATGGACCGCGTGAGGAACTCTCGCATCCGCGGCAGCCTTCACGTCCGTGACATTGCAGACAAGTTGCAAGAGTGTCGCCTTCGTTGGTATGGTCACGTCTTGCGGCAACCGCCGGGCTACGTAGGTAACAAATGTCTAGCCACGTCAGCCCCGCCGGGTCCCGGTAAGAGGGGAAGACCCAAGAAGTGCTGGCTTGACGTCGTAAGGGATGACATGCGTGCCAATGGTCTCACTACAGGGGATGCCGACGACCGTGCGAAGTGGAGGAGAAAATGTAGGAAAGCGGACCCCGGGCGTCGCGAGACGCAACTGGGACAGACGCTCGGATGATGATGAATTAATTAACTAATTCCTTAAGTGTGATAATAATAATAATGTATGTGACCATAACTTATATGTATGGATATCTGTTAATATAAGTTGGTTAAATAAATAAATAAACTTTAAGGAATTAATTAATATTTTAAGTAGGTACCCGTTAGTAGTTAAGCAGTAGGTTGTATGTTCGATTTAATATAGGATTTTATGTTCCGTCTTTCTACTTGAACCTCTCGAGTGAATCTCTTCGGGGTCCATTGTTGCATTGATAATACTAGTTAATAAAGTACATCAAAAACAACTATCGTTTTCATGACTTGACTCTCTTGCTCTCGAAAAGTTGACATCGATTTAGCATTGATGAAATATTTCAATTCATTCAACAAATTTGTCGTGGTTTTTGCAGTGACATCGTGATAGCTCGTTCTCAGAAGCCAAAGGACATCAGCGAGTTGGCCCACGAGATTGGTTTGTTCACAAACGAGGTGTCACAGTACGGACGTACCAAGGCAAAGATCTCACTCTCCGTGCTTGATCGGCTCAAGAATGCGCGTGGTGGGAAATACATCGTTGTTGCTGGGTAAGTACCTATACCTACTGTAAATTTTATTAAGCTGAGATTGTCAATAGTAATAATCGTTAAGATTCATTAAAATGTTCTAACTCAGTGAACACAATGCCAACTGAGTTTTCCTCTTTGGACCTTCCTAAAGCAGATATTTTACTATTTGAGAAATCTATCACCAGAATTGTTTATACTTATTACATAAATCAATGTTAGCTGCAGACTGATGAAAAACAAGCGATTCAATCAATCCTAATCCTTAGCTCCGAATGTAGGGTCTGGATCCAATCGTGAAGACATAATCTTCACAGTTGTATGAAAAAGAATTCACAAGTCTGAATCCGGCTCGAGGGACCATAAAGGCGGATAATCAATGTTTTAAATAGAGTTGCAACAATTCACACTCATCGCTAAAATAAAGGGTGGGTTCAAATTACAACTGTAATCTTCTTTCTTACTATTAAAAATTTTCCCTGACGCGAATATCCGTGAAGCACCTTAGAAATGATTCGTTGTTTTGTCCACTCCTACAGTATAACTCCAACTCCTCTGGGTGAGGGCAAGAGTACCACACTGCTGGGCTTGGTGCAGGCTCTCTCTGCACACCGCAGTCGCAACTCGTTTGCGGTCATGCGCCAGCCCAGCCAAGGACCTACTTTTGGAGTAAAGGGTGGTGCAGCTGGTGGTGGTTACTCTCAGGTAAGTTCAGTTCATTTCTGCGGCAATTGCAGTAATATATTGCGTTTTCACATTAGAGCACTGGTTACAACAAATTTACACACAGATAAGACGTTTTTTTACAAGTCTAAAATAAATTACAATGCCGGTTTTTTTACGTGAGCGAAAATAATAATACAATAAGTAAATAATAATAACATAGATTGTTAACAAAATACGAACAGGAGCGTCTGCTCAGTTTTCATTGCTTAGTATTTACACATTAAATGTAATAACATTCTCTTCCAGGTGATACCGATGGAAGAATTCAATTTGCACTTAACTGGTGACATCCACGCCGTTACCGCAGCCAACAATCTGCTTGCCGCCCAGATGGATGCCCGCATTTTCCATGAGCTAACACAGAAAGATGGGCCGCTCTTTGATAGACTTGTACCAAAGATCAAGGGAGTTAGGAAATTCTCTCCCATTCAACTGAGGAGAGTCCAACGCCTGGGTATCAATAAGACGGATCCTGATTCCTTGACGGACGAAGAGAAGACTAAGTTTGCAAGACTTAATATCGATACTAACAAGATTATGTGGAACAGAGGTAACCTTCTCTTCTTTTTATTGGTGTGTAATATCTTTCCTCTCATGATCACTAACGTTAATATCAGATTTAAGAGCCACCGCACACTGGCTTCTTTCTTATAGTATACCGGCGTTTTTGAGACTTGGCGACTGCTGCGAAAAGTGAAAGAGTCGCCGCTGGCATTCTTAAGTTGGGGAGCTCGGCCGCTGCATCTGGCTTCTAAAAAGCTACTAAATCATCGGTTGTGGATACTATAGAAGCTAGTCTGCGGAGTGCATGTGTTATCAGTTCCACTGTGATCATGGCTGTGTTGCAAGTTCTGCGATTACAAAGGAACTTGATACTAATCTTTCTTCTAGGTTGCTGGATATTGTTTGTTGGAGTGATTTTGGAAAAGGGACAGAAATATATTTAGGAAACTGGTGAAGCGCGATATTTGTTTTGTTGTATGAGCGTTCGCTGTGGCGGAGCTTAGAACATATTTGACCAATAATACCTAAATGATGAATAAATATTTGATTTTCACCTTAGAATACATAGCTATCTAAAAAAAGTTGTGATTCTACGCTCGTTTTTCACTAAAGATTATGTTTGTTAAGTCGAATATCGTCATATTTTTTTTGTTAATATGTCCGTGCATAGTTTACTAAGCTAACTGCATATCCGTGATACGAGAGTGTGAAAATCTAATTTATTTTCAGTTTTGGATCTGAACGACAGATACTTAAGAAAGATTACGGTGGGCCAATCGCCGACCGAGAAAGGCTTCACTCGTGAGACCGCGTTCGATATCTCGGTGGCATCTGAGATCATGGCGATACTTGCGCTTGGCAATGACATAGATGACATCAAGGAGCGACTCGCTAATATGGTCGTTGCTCTGGATAAAAGCGGGAATCCCGTAACTGCTGATGATTTGGTAAGTTTGGATTTCAGAGCACTCATATAAAAAGCAAGTAAATAGTGGATAATTTGAAGAACAACATGGAGATGTGGTAGGATGGTAATAAACATCGGCGTAGTCAGAGAGCTTTCCACTTACTACGATCCTGCCATCCTGGCAATGAATTTCACTGTTTCTACTTTACTTTACTATTTTACTAGGTTACTACTCACTATGTGCAAAACTGTGCATTTTGAGGTGTTCAAATTTATAAGCCAATCCATTGACCAGTCGGTCGTATATTGATTCGGAAGGAGGCTTCAGAGCGTGTCAACTTCGAGCAGTTCAAACTCGACATTTGCCGAATTCTAGTCGCGAATTCTAATCTCTTTGATTACTGCTGAACTTAATATTACGTCCAAATTGTTGTAGTTCAACAATAGTCAGATAAATGGACTTTTTATGTCGTCATATCGTTAGTCAAAATATATTATGGAATTTTTGTATTAAAAAAAATTAATCACATTGTGTCAGACACGGACAAGTTCCGTCAAGGCAGTAGTTAAAATTACGCGGTAATTAAGTAATTAACCAAGATTAATTTTTTTAACTTTTCTCTCCGATTTATATTATTAATTCAATGACCGGATAGTGAGTTCGATCCTCACGGCAAATCTTTGTGTTATCATTTGATCTGGATATATTTACTAGCTATTTAGATTCCATGCCATGTTAGAATTAAGTTTTTTTATTAAAATAAGCTATACGAAATAACTTGACTTTTTACAAGTATATATATTACTTAGCTTAACTTGGGGACGATCAACTAGATGGCGCTGCTAATAGGTTCCGATAATGTAGCTTTTTAAATTTCTATTTTTATATAGCTTACGAAAATGGCGACACCTGCCTAATAGAAAGACGTAGTGACATCTAGCGAACTGAGAATCACTTTTACAGCCCACATGACAAGAATGGCTCTGGCGACCCCGACCCAGTGATGTGCCCCTTTACTTTTACAAGACTCCAGGATCGTAAGAGGAGGGAAATACCCGCTCTGGCAGAGCTTTCCATGTTTCTATGATTCGACAGTAAAACGATATCTTTGTAGTTTTCACTAAGTAATAAGTATATAAACCGTCAGGGCATGACGGGCGCCTTACTGGTGTTGCTGCGCGATGCCTTCGAGCCGACCCTGATGCAGTCGCTGGAAGGCTCGCCTGTGTTGGTGCATACGGGGCCTTTTGCCAACATCGCACACGGCTGCTCTTCCATCCTTGCTGACAAGATCGCCATGAAACTAGCTGGAGAAAATGGATATGTCGCTACAGAGGCCGGCTTCGGGTCTGATATAGGTGAGTGATTTTCTTCCAATAGTTATTTGAAAGTAGTGTTATCCAAGCTAATCTTACCTGCATTTGGTGCACCTCCAACAGAGATCTTCTTCTTCATGCCTTTATCCCCGAAGGATTTGCAGAGGCATACTATATGCCGACATTTCAACGTAAGCTTTTTATCGTCCCATGTAATTGGTAGTGAGTCAATTGCTGTGTTGAAATGGACAGGCGTTGTGGCGACTTGACGTTGATTACACACAATTAAAAATTTTCACACACATATGGCCTTCGACTGCTATGTTACTGGTAACCGGTACCGACGGAAATTTCGGTGACTTCCTGATGTATATGCATTAGATACGGTTACATATCTACCTCGATTAAACGTTAGTCTATAACCGGCTACCAGCTGTTTCACTTGTTCGCCCGCTCCTATACATATCAGTGGCGACGAGGATGGGATCCGAAAGATTGATATTTTAATCACTGCTCCCAACAGAACCTTACACATGGAACGATTAAAACTGGTGTTGAGACGCCTAAAGGAGGCAGGGCTCACCTTGCAGAAGGATCAATGCTCCTTCTTTCAAAAGGAAGTAACTTACCTGGGGTATGTAATCCATAAAGATGGCGTTAAAAAGTCCCCTCAGAAGGTGGAGGCGATCCGAAAGATTACTGTACCAAAAAACGTTCGCGAATTACAGTCTTTCTTGGGTCTCGTTAATTACTACAGGAGCTTTCTATAGAACGCTTCTTCTGTCCTAAGTCCCCTGTACGACCTTCTAAAAAAAAGGTTACATGGAGTTGGAATCGCGAGCATGACACTGCTTTTAAAAGAATAAAATCTCTATTAGTTTCAGATAATGTCTTAGCTCATTTTGACCCTTCTGCTAGGTTGATACTCACTGTTGACGCGTCTCCAGTAGGATTAGGAGCCGTTTTAAGTCAGGTCGGGGATGACGGGGTTGAAAGACCCATTTCATATGCGTCGCGAACCTTGAACACGGCTGAAAAAAAATACTCGCAGATTCAAAAAGAGGCCACAGCTATTATTTTTGGCGTACGGCGATTCCACCAATACTTATATGCCCGATCTGTACCTTTTATTTTACGTTCTGACCATAAGCCACTCATTTCAATATTTGGTAACAAACGCGGAGTACCGGAAGTATCGGCTAATCGCCTTCAACGGTATGCTTTATTTTTAGCAGCGTACAATTTTGAAATTCAATATATTCCAAGCGCTAGCAATTGTGCAGATTATTTATCTCGGGCACCCGCGGCAGCAGAGATGCGGGAGGTGCGTCAGGAAGCGGACGGGGAGCGCAGTTACGAGTGTTACGACGATAGTTCTATCAAAGCCGCACACGCGGGCGCAATAGGACAACTGCGGGCGACCCGTGGTTCACTGTCCGTGTCGCCTCGAAGACTGCGGTGTTCAAGCGGCAGTGACAATGAGTGTGCGGCTTATATTAATTTTGTCGTTGAAGGGAGTCTTCCCGTTACGCTCGACGAATTACGGGAGGCTACGAATAAAGATATAACTTTAAAAATAATTATACGTTTCGTTCAAAATGGGTGGCCCAAAAAGATTGTTAATGATGAGACATTAAAACCTTATTTTAACTGTCGAAATCAATTAAGTGTGGAACGGGGCGTACTTTTGAGGGGACATAAGGTGGTTATACCGGGCACTTTACGGCAAAAACTATTATCACAAATTCACGCATCCCATTTAGGAATCGTAAAAAGCAAAGCTGAGGTACGCTCAAGGTTTTGGTTCCCAGGGGTAGACAAGGAGTTGGAGAAGCTAGTAAACAATTGCTCAGTATGTGGGGCGTTACGTCCCTCTCCCCCGCGCACCCGCCTCGCGCCGTGGAGATATCCACCTCAGCCGTTTTACAGAATACATTGTGATTTTTTAGGTCCAGTAAACAATAATATGTATTTAGCTATACATATCAGTGGCGACGAATCACACCTACCCGTGTTTTAAAAATAATATGAGTATGTTTAACGTGAATAAGTTTTGGCCAAATTTTGATCATTCGGTACAAGATTGGACAACATTTATCAAGAAATTAGAGCAAGGTTTTATCGCGAACGGAATAAATGATGAAACGGACAAAGCTGGAGTCAAACGCCGGGCTATACTACTCAGTTCTTTGTGCGATAATACCCACAAATTGGCCTGTAATCTAGCGCTTCCAGTTGCGTTGGAGTTGTTGGAGTTTACGAAGATTGTGGAAATTTTAGCGGATCATCTCACACCGAAACGATGTCAATTTGCTGAGCGTTATCATTTCTATGCAGCATCTCAGCGAATAGAAGAGAGTCCGTCACTGTGGGCTGCAAGATTACGTGACCTAGCAGCTCATTGTAAATTTCAACATCTCGAAGATACGTTACTTGACAAATTTGTAACGGGCATGGCACCGGGACGCGAGCGTGAGAAGCTGTTTGCTCATGATGGCAAAGGGCTAACGCTTGTAAAAGCTGTGGAGATGGCAGAGAGCATACGGTGTGCGCGCATGGGAGCCGCCGCCGGTCCGCTACCCGTGGCGGTGGCAGAGGCGTTTACCAGCGGGGGCACCGGCGCAGGCGGAGACTCGGCAGTTTTCAAGCTTAGGAACGGTGTGGAGTCTAATGTTCGTGCTACAAAATGTTCAGTGTGCGGGCGAGTAGGCCATGTATCTGTAAAGTGTCGGTATGCGAAATTCAAGTGTTCCAAGTGCGGGGTAAAAGGTCACTTGCGTAAAATGTGTGGTGCTAGCATTAAGAATGTAATCGCGACAGAAGAGAGTGAAGGCGACGATGGTGAGTTATTTAATATCCGTTGCCGTAATGGGGCGCCGATGACAGAAATTATTGCAGTTAACGACCTACGTTTAACTTTTGAAATAGATAGTGGTTCAGCGGTGACAGTTATTTCGGGTAATACTTACAATGCATATTTCCAAAATGTTCCATTAACGCCTACTGCAAAAAAATTGGTTAATTACTCAGGAGGGGCTATTAATTGTTTGGGTGTTGCACGCTTAGAAGTTACGTATGACGGTCGTTCAAATTATTTGGGAGTATATGTAGTCAGAGGTACCGGCCCACCCCTTTTGGGTCGCGATTTCATTTCAATGTTCGGGTTAGAGTTTGCCACCGTGAAATATTGTGATAATCAAATCAATCATGATAGTACAAAACTGCTACAGGGACTTCTCACAGAATTTTCGGATACTTTTAGCGACAGATTAGGCTGTTTCAATAAATATAAAGTTAAGTTGCCATTGAAGGAGAATGCTAAACCGGTTTTCTTGAAGGCGCGCCCTGTTGCGTTTGCTTTACGCGATAAAGTAGATAAGGAACTCGATCGACTGTTAGGTTTAGGTATACTAGTGCCTGTGGAACATTCCGAGTATGCGTCACCAATAGTCCCCGTGTTAAAGAAAAATGGTACTGTTCGGTTGTGTGCCGATTACTCCCAAACTATTAACAAACAGTTGTTAATCGAGACTTACCCGTTACCTACAGTAGAGGAATTGTTTTCAAAGTTACACGGGGGGGAGGAGTATACAAAACTAGACATATCCATGGCGTATAATCAATTTCCCATCGATGACCCATTAAGTCTTACATGTATCAACACAAGGCGAGGCCTTCTAAAGTATACTAGACTGATCTTTGGTCTCGCTTCAGCACCAGCTATTTTCCAAAGGGCAATATCAGGTGTCCTCGCAGGAATAGAGGGCGTACTTGTTTTCTTAGATGATATTTTGTATTAATGTATAGTAATTAGGAATAAGGGTGGAGGGATGATGTATATGCATTAGATACGGTTACATATCTACCTCGATTAAACGTTAGTCTATAACCGGCTACCAGCTGTTTCACTTGTTCGCCCGCTCCTATACATATCACTTCCGAAGCGTCGGAATTGCTTGGGTCGAATCGGGTTGAATCCCGGGTCGGATCAATAATATTTATTTGATTTGCAAATGTTTGTTTTGAAGTTTGGATGTATACTTATGCAAACAAGTAAAGTGTATGCTAGAAATATTTAAGTATGTTTTCAGTTGTCTGAATCCTTCAGCACAATCTGCCTATGACCGAGAGTTCCGAGGCAACGGGGCTAAGCTTTGATTCATATATTTGTTTTGAACTCGAAGTTGAGTTGTCTGCAATCTGTACTACGAGCTTGTGACCTTTGCCTCATGAGTAGTATTGAAGAATGCTCTTTATTTATTGTATTTTGTGATTCTACCCGGCACCGTCGGATGATACATCTAAGGAAACGTTTTGAGACCTCTATTAATAGTCATACAGTGGTCAGATAAGTAACATCTGCAAAGCTTAGTCATCGATGCGAGGTGGTATTTCATGGGATATTTCCTGAGTTCATCATTGGTGCAGCGACCGTATGGAAAAAAATCTTAGCAGTAATACGATATGGGGGCGCCGCGTTTAGTAACTAATCACACAATCGTTCATTGAATGAAACACATGTTGGTGAATATTGATACTTCCATTTGAAATTTCGACACTGAGCACGTTTTGAGGATTAATATTTAGTGGGCACTGGCTGTTTCTATAGTTCAAATAGGTTCTAACATATGTATAGTTAATTCTTCGTTTAGCCATATGATCAGTCTAATTGATTAAGACGACGTTATCGACGTTATCGATATTACTGGATGGTAAATCCTAATTAAATCCTTTGTTTTTGCTTTGAACCTCGAGAGCACTAAATAGTAGGACGTACTTATAATTCGACGTCTACCCGAAACAGGTACACCTTACTTGAAAATTTTCGTATAAGCCACCCTTAAAATATAAGTAGGCATCCATTAAGAAAGGAATTTAAATAATCCACCCGGCGGAAAAGTATACGTGGACGAAGTACGCTAGTCATAAATTACTGTAAAAAAAAAATAACACTGCATCGGTGCTGGCAATAAATAAACAGGACTTCAAAACAATATTAGATTTTGCAAGAAGTAATTTCTCTTGTGGTTTTTTCTTATATTGATATATAGTTTTTTACTTATAAAATAAAAATCTATTTTTAGCTCCTAGGTGGTCTCTTTCTGGTAGTCTTAGATATATTTTAGTAGCATCTCGAAATCGCTTTTTAAATTTACTGTCCGTTACTTTATATCTTAACATATTTATAGCTTATTCACGAGCGAGTGCCTTGGATCAAAATAATGTCCAGCTTGAGGAATTGTGTAGTACCTAACCTGAAAATAGTATCTCAATAAAATTTTACTAGCGGACGTAGTTGGGATTCGGAGATAAAATGTAGCCTATGTTATCATTATCTATATTCTAGTAAAACTTTTAAAAAAATTGGATCTGCCGTTTCAAAGGTTAAGCCGTTTAAAGGTTTTTGACCCATTTACGGCCACTGTAATCAATTGAGCAGTTCAATTTTTTAAATTTGGAATTACAAAAAGACATTTAAGTTATATTTTATTGTAAGGATTAAAGTGAAATAAGACAACTGGTTTCAGATGGGACTTAAACCCATGACCTTTGCCTGACAAGGACAATGTCCTGCCAACCCATGGACCTTTGATAAAATGACGTACGAAAGTCACTCGTGGCCCCGCGGACTCAGTGTTCTGTAAACGATCACTGAGTTACGCAACTTTCACTATGGCTGGTTCTCTGTTGGGTGACCACTTTGTGGCATATACATTTGCGAGGGTTTTCGTGTTTCGGAATGCACGTTAAGCCGTTGGTCCTGTTTGCCAGTAACTTGGCAGTCGTTATGTCAAATTGGCCGTAGGCCCGGCTTGAAAAATTTCAACAGCAGGTAGCCACAACACAACCTGCGTCTGTCTATTTCAACACGGCAATGGGCTCACCACCGTTACGTCGGACAGGAATACACATGGTGAAAGGTGGGCATACAATATGTATGCCTCTGCCACCCCTTCAGTATTCCTGAAGGGGTGGCAGAGGCGTGATAGATAAATAAATAAATAAAGTATGAAAAACTCAATGGTCCTCAGGTATGGAGAAGTTCTTCGACATCAAGTGCCGCGCGAGTGGCGACAAGCCGCACTGTGCAGTTATCGTGGCCACGGTGCGGGCTCTGAAGATGCACGGCGGTGGACCGCCGGTGTCCGCCGGAGTACCGCTCAATGATGTTTATGTACAGGTACCTTTCACACATAGTTCATCTTAAACTTAAAGTAGAAATTCTTAGAGTCGAGCTAGATTCTGGAGTCTTCTGGCTCAATGCGCTTAAATTCTTAACGTGCCAGTGTCTTCTGGCATAACGCGCCAAACGACTTTCTATACATTCGTACCGTGTAACTTTGCCAAGTGCTGGTAGATGGTGCCTTGAGACGGAAGCGAGTGAATAAATTTGTCAGTTTCGAGTGGGTCTCGATAGTCTAGTTGGTCAAGCGACTGGCTTAAAACAAATATTATATGCACGCATATCGTACTATAAATCGTGACATTACACGTCAAATTTTAACATCAGACGGTAGTGGATAAAGTAGAAAGCGTCTTTATGGACACTTGTGTGATATGTGAACCTAGTATTTTAGCTTGTAAAATTCAATTGAAAATAGTCAATTCATTAAACTACTAAATGGTAACATCGAAATTCTAAGAAAGGGATACTGAATTGATGTAACAATCAATTTTCTACGAAATATTTAGCTCATTCTACTAGATCGTTCAATAAGTCCCGAGACTAACTTGGAAATGGCGTATATTATATTAAAAATTCTTTTGATTTTTAAAAAGTACTGGCTTTCAATAAAAGATATGTGTCAAATTTTAAGAAATGGAACATTAAAATATTGATTTAGCAGACATATAAGTTACGCTACGATTGTAGTTTCGATACAATGAAAAAAACGAGTTTCCCGTGTTGATAAAACATTGTTTTTTAATGGAAAAATACCGTTGAATCACAGCAATGGCTTGTAAAATGTTATGCGGGATCCACTCCCTCTAAAGCAACCATTTGTCGGTGGTATGCCGAGATTAAATGCGGTCGCATGGACACAAATGATGGGGAACGCTCAGGTCGTCCAAATGAAGCAGTGACTCAACAAAATATTAACCAAGTCCTCAAAATCGTAATGGAAGATCGGAAGATAAAAGTGCGCGAGATAGCCGAGATAGTGAAGATTTCAGCTGGTAGTGTTTTCACTATTTTACATAAAAATTTGGCCATGAAAATGCTTTTTTCCAAGTGCGTGCCGCGTTTGCTTACAACTGATCAAAAGGAACAACGTATCAATGATTCAGAGCGATGTTTGGCGCTGATGAATCGTAATAAAAAGGATTTTTACGTCGGTATGTGACAATGGATGAAACATGGATACACCATTTTACTCCGGAATCCAATCGGCAGTCAGCGGAGTGGAGAGCGGCTGGTGAAAGCCGCCCGAAGCGGCTAAAGACTCGGAAATCGACCGGTAAGGTTATGGCGTCTATATTTTGGGCGGCGCATGGAATACTTTTCATCGACTACCTTGAAAAGGGGCAAAATATAAATAGTGACTATTACATGTGCCCATTGGAGCGATTGAAGTCCGAAATTGCGGATAAACGGCCTCAAATGAACAAAAAGAAAGTGGTGTTTCACCAGGATAACGCGCCTTGTCACAAGTCTGTGAGAACGATGGCCAAAATTAATGAATTGGGCTTTGAATTGCTTCCTCATCCCCCTTATTCGCCAGACTTGGCCCCCAGCGATTACTGGCTGTTTGCAGATCTCAAAAAAATGCTCCAGGGTAAGAAATTTGACTCAAATAGTGAAGTTATCACAGCAACGGAGGCTTATTTTGAAGCCAAAGACAAATCGTTCTACACGCATGGGATAGAAAAGTTAGAAAATCGTTGGAAAGACTGTATCGCACTTGGAGGAGACTACGTTGATGAATAAAAAACAATTTTATAAAAAAAAACCTTGTTTTTGTACTTAGTCTCGGGACTTATTGACCCACGTGTTACTTTAATAGTATAAATGTCTGAATAAGATATAGATTTGGATTCTACCAAACTGGTTAGTCACTTTTACGAGTGAGGTAGAAAGTATATGCTTGTGGATATAACATGTAACTCAACTCATCTACTTATCAAAGCTTACCCTAAGTTTAAGAAGAGGAGAAACCCTTCTTTCTCTCCCAATCCTTCAACCACATGAAATTTGCAACTCACATTGCAACTCACTACAGTGAAGGACCACCCCAGGAAATCCTAATTTAGCAATGACGGACCTCATGAATAGGGATACATTTTGGCGAGGTAATTATAGGTATACAGAGAATAATACTCCGCCTCATAACCAACAACGTGACAATAAAGACTGCCGTTGACGACGTGAAAGTTTTCGTAATCCAGCGCTGTTGTCGCCCGGTCGCAGGCACAGTGGGCGCCATTTTTTTTTGTGACGTCTGTATTCATGCTCAAAAAAATGCTCCAGGGTAAGAAATTTGACTCAAATAGTGAAGTTATCACAGCAACGGAGGCTTATTTTGAAGCCAAAGACAAATCGTTCTACACGCATGGGATAGAAAAGTTAGAAAAGCGTTGGAAAGACTGTATCGCACTTGGAGGAGACTACGTTGATGAATAAAAAACAATTTTATAAAAAAAAACCTTGTTTTTGTACTTAGTCTCGGGACTTATTGACCCACGTGTTACTTTAATAGTATAAATGTCTGAATAAGATATAGATTTGGATTCTACCAAACTGGTTAGTCACTTTTACGAGTGAGGTAGAAAGTATATGCTTGTGGATATAACATGTAACTCAACTCATCTACTTATCAAAGCTTACCCTAAGTTTAAGAAGAGGAGAAACCCTTCTTTCTCTCCCAATCCTTCAACCACATGAAATTTGCAACTCACATTGCAACTCACTACAGTGAAGGACCACCCCAGGAAATCCTAATTTAGCAATGACGGACCTCATGAATAGGGATACATTTTGGCGAGGTAATTATAGGTATACAGAGAATAATACTCCGCCTCATAACCAACAACGTGACAATAAAGACTGCCGTTGACGACGTGAAAGTTTTCGTAATCCAGCGCTGTTGTCGCCCGGTCGCAGGCACAGTGGGCGCCATTTTTTTTTGTGACGTCTGTATTCATTTTGTTAACAGATGCGGAAGAGACGTGTCTGAGTCTCGTCTGCGTTCTTCGTCTGTTCTGTGTCCATCGGCTTACATCCGAGTAATAGAATTAGAAAGAAAAATAGAGTTCAATTATTGTTATCCCTATCAATAAATCGAATAGGAACGTTACTGTCATTGAGCTAAACATTCTAGCATATACATAGAACATTACATTTGAAGGGGAATGCGTTACTACTAATAGTTTTATGATCATTTGCAGGTCAGGTTGCCTAATAAAACGTTTACAACGAAATGAGCTCACTCGAAATTTTATGATTTCAGGAAAATCTGGAGCTGTTGAGCAAAGGATTGTGTAATTTGGGAAAACACATCAGCAACGGGAATAAGTTTGGTGTTCCTGTAGTTGTCGCCATTAATAAACATGGGTAAGTAATCTGTCAGCGTATACCTATCTAATATTCTTCTTTTTTATCTGAGCATCTTTTTTACCAGTAGATAGCGCCAACGTCGCCCTTAAAGTAGGTTTATGATGAAATACATGATACTTATGTAAAGTCTTCATTTCAATGAATTATATTTCAACATCAATATTTATTTTCTCTCTTGATGGTAAGTACTTTATAATTTTCACTACCTACTGAAAATTTTCTGTTTAGATTAAGTACACTGTCAACAAAAGCCTACTGTACAAATGTGACTTTGTAGTTGTCAAAGTAGATCAGTAGAAAAGAAACCATAGGGACACGGTTTATACCTTTCTTCAGTTTATTATACCTATATATTTTTATTTGGTCTAACAAGAAGAGGCCCTATGGGCGTTATGGGCGGTTTGAAAATTTTCAACAACAGGTCGCCACAGCCTGCGCCTGTCCTATTCAATACGGCAATAAGCTCACTACCGGTTGCGTGGGAAAAAAATGTATAGGTACGGTGAAATGTGGACATATGGTATGCCTCTGCCTACCCCTTCGGGGATAAAGGCGTGACAATATGTATGTATGTACCGCAAAAGGAAAAAATAAACGAAACCGTTATAAGATCACTCTAGTACGTCTGCTTTTCGGTTTTACCTCGTTTTCCATATACATTTGTCTATTACGTAGTATAGGCGAGTCCTGTTGTCAAGTGAAATTCTATATTTACCTACTGTTCATGCCTACTTTATTATGTTCCGTGATATTGGTTAGTTTGGTGCCAACTATACCAGTCACATAAAATAGCAATAAATAGTACATTAATATTTACAGACATTCGCACACGTTACTATGACGCATATGATCTTGTAAAATTGAATTGAAGCACAGATGTAGATTTTTATTTTTATAAAGATGGATGTTTGCTGTTTGAGAGAAGATATAGTGAATAAGATAGGAAAAGGGATGCTTAGATGATTCGGACACGTGAAGAGGATGAATGAAAATTGACTGACGAAACAGATTTATGCGACGAGAGTGCATGTGCAAACTGGTAGGGGTCGACCTGGGCGTACGTATGTCAGTCAAAGACTTTTTGGAAAAAGACCAGGTCAAGAGTACCCTTAACTGGCGAGTATGTATGAAAACACTCATGAAAGTAGAAGAAGCGAAAGTTGTATGTCAGGATCATAGCAAGTAGAAAGCTATAGTCTGTGCCTACCCCGATGTGATAATATGTATGTATGTTTGCAACACGACCCTATTAGCGTGCTTTTTGCCATCTCCCTGGGTTAGTCTTATGCCCTAAGTATGGTGAGGCAGTACATGCAATCTTTTTACCCTAGAAAATAGTAGATCAGCAATGAGGACATTTATAAAGAGAGAAGACGTCTTGGCAGGTTGTGCTAAATTTACTTTAGGGAAAAAGTTCTGAAGCTCAGGATACTTTGCTCATTCGCCGAGGATACGTGGTTTCTTGCGTAAAGTGGATTAACACGGCATGTTTTTATGTTTCGAGTTTCAAACTTGTGAAAAGTAATGTTTTCGCAGTACTTAAACTAATAAAAAAGGGTTTTATAACAAAAGAACACAAGTCGATTAGTACCTTAATCAGAATTTGTTTTGCAGAAACGAAAGCCTCGCAGAACTAAATTTGGTCAAGGAATTTGCCTTATTTTATGTTCCTAGTTTCAAACTTGTAAAAAGTAATGCTATCGCAGTACTTAAACTAAAAAAAAGGGTTTTACAAAAAAAGAACACAAGTTTATATGTACCTTAATCAGTTCTTTTTCTGTAGAAACGACAGCCTCGCAGAACTCAATTTGGTCAAAGAATTTGCATTGAAGAACGGCGCTTTCGCGGCTGTAATGTGCGATCATTGGGCCAAAGGTGGGTTAGGAGCTTTAGAACTGGCCGACGCCGTCATCGACGCCTGTAACTCCACTTCGAACTTCGACTATCTCTACCCACTCAACCTGTCCATCCAAGATAAAATAAAAAAGATTGCTACTGAAATGTACGGTGCTGGTGAGATCGAATACACTGATGAGGTGCTTGAAAAGATCAAGAAGTTTACTGAAATGGTCAGTATCAGTTCTTTTTTTAATTTCTTACATAGTGTGATAAAATTCTGATTGATTTTACTTAGCTTAAGAAAAAATCTAGACATTTTCAAATCACGTATTTATGATTAAGTTTTAATGACAAATATCTAACCGCGAGTTCCTTATAAAGTAAAACTTTTCTTCAAGAAAGGTTATTTGCTCTTTGCGGCTGAATATCAGTGCTCTGATATAAGTTATTTGGCTATCAAAATTGTACATCCTATCACAGGAAAATTATCTACATAATCAAAGTGTGTGTCTATTTGTTTTATATAATGCTGAATTAGTAAAATCATCATTGCAAATCAATGATAATATTAAGATCAACAACTATCAATAATAATTTTAAAGTGCAATTAACGAGTGTTCCTTTTTGCCTAATTTAAACATTAATAGAATAGAATCTATTTAGTATTATTACTCCAAGTATTTTACTGAAATAAGAAGGAACCATAATTAATTTATCAAACATTTAATGGTCCAACACTTTTTAGTATAATCAAATAATTATTTTAATAACGTATTTTGAATTGCAAAAGTGCTATTATTTTGCCAAAAATTGATATCACTGGGTCGCATATTTGTGTACAGTCTGGAAAACCGGATTCGGTTCTCCAGATTGCCTTCACTAAACGAAATACATTTTTTATGCAACAGAAACTTTGTTCCCGACGCGCTGTGGTTTGGATTTCGTAATCTGTCGATCAAACACGACGCGATGGCGTCATCAGACACGAGTTTCTTTACAACCGTGATCTTGGCTCTTATTAGTGAGCTTTTAATAGCTGCACTCCCACACGTCTCTACCGTATGTTTTAGGAATTAATATTATTATATAGCAGGAAAATCCATTTCATCATACTAGAAAACATAAATAAAGAACCAAAAAGGTAGAGTCAAAAAACACAGAGTCGATCATTATTACATCACAGGCGAAGTTACGGGGCAGAGCTAGTATCCGAGCTAGCTACACTATATTTTACCGGCATTTTCGACTCCCGATCTTTTAGGGGCCGTCTCCTACCCTATAAACCCCGCTTTGTCCGCCTTCTACCCAATCGAGTCGCAGCATAGGCCTGAGGGCTATTTACTGCGAACAGGCTAAGAGAATGCCCCAATATAAGACTCTTTACCTCGCTCTGAGGAACCACGGATGTTGCAACTAGTTTAATATGGGAATTACCAAAAAAGGTGAATAAGAATAAAATAACCCATAATTCTTTGGTTAGCACATAGACGGATGTATAATGAGCCCATCAATATCTCCGAGGTCCAAGCGACCTTACCAGCTAGCGTTGCACTGGACGAGGACATGAGGCGGCGCCCTTATGGGGTTGGGAGGTTAGATGACTGTCGCTCTCAATGCTGGAGAAAACAAAAAGCCATAAATCATAGCATCATTATTCTAGCAACCAATAAAAGCGGACCTAGGGTCCGCTTTTCCTCCTAAGCATGGAACTTCTGCCAGCGCCTGTGTTTCCCTCCTCTTACAATCCTGGGTCCTTTAAGAGAAGCGTGAAAAGGCATATTTCTGGGCCGCCAAGATAAGGGTCACTGTCGGAGTCCTGCGGGTTGAGATAGAGGCAGTTTTTGCTTAACATCAGGCGGGCGAAGCCATTTTGACGTGCCACATATAAAAAAAATCCAGAAAAAGTTTAGGAAATAATTGGTAATACTCTAAGATGAATTAGAAGAAGAAGAGCAATCAGAGTGTACCCAGATGTCATACTTGACATTATCATCGTGACATTTTCTCCATATTTCAGGGCTATGACCAGTTCCCCATCTGCATGGCGAAGACTTCCAACTCGCTAACTGGTGACCCAGCCATTAAGGGAGCTCCCACCGGGTTCACGATGCGCATCAACGGCATCTTCGTATCAGTGGGAGCAGGCTTCGTCGTGCCCATGGTTGGGGAGATCTCCCGCATGCCTGGTCTCCCTACAAGACCCAGCATTTATGACATCGATCTTAATACTACAACTGGGGAAATTGAAGGACTTTTCTAAACATGTTTCTGAAAGATATGATGTTATTATATGGACCAATGTTATTCAATAAAAATATATTATTACATTTTGTATGTTATTTAGAGCGTTTGCGTGCTTTGTAAGGCGCATTAAGCCGTTGATTTTGGTAGCCAGTAACATGGCAGTCGTTAAGTCAATTTGAAGGCTTTATGAGTAACTTGAAATTTTTTAACCGCTTGTCCATGTCAACACGGCAATAGACTCACCTGTTACGTAAAAAAAGCTTACGGTGAAACGTGGGCATATAACATGCATATTATTGGGGAAAAGGCGTGATTGATAAAAACCTATATAAAGTGCACCCTAACCTTTTGGGTGTAATCTAATGTTTGTCAGTTGTATTATCGTTTTGTACAAACTTATTAAGTTATAGTATAAGCTACGTTAAGATATAGTAGCTTAATTTCGTCTAGACAATACTATGTAAAACGTGCCAAACTATAAATTTATTCATTCTTAACGCAAGTAAGTAATTGAAATTCAATGTGTGTAGGCAACTGCCTATTAGAATTGAATTCAATTGTATTCAAATTCATTTTAGATCTCAAATTGATAGCCATTTACTCAACAATCCATTGGCAATCTAGTCAAAATTATTATTTTTATGTCTACTACTAGCTGACGCCCGCAGTTCCACTCTCATGAAATTTGGTTATTGCACAAAAATGTTTTCAGTTTTTGAAATAATGTGTTTTTTCGTGCATGTCGCGGCGATAAACGAATTTTTTACGATTCGATTTCTATGGTACAGTAGTGAGTGCTACGTGTAGACGTACCGAGATTACAACTGACAATCAGAATTGTTAAGACCCTTACAACTAATTATGGGTAGCAGAAGAAAGAAAGAAAGTAAGTCAAGCAGTGACTACGGCTGGAGTAAGTAAGATGATAAGTACTTACGTACAATTCTTAAGTTCTATTGTGGAACTACTGGGAATATTTTTCTCTTAGGTTTTCAATGGAGCTGGCGTCTTATGTGAAGCCGAGGTTTTCCACCAGTGTAGTGTTACTATACAACTGACAGGTACTCAACCTCCTTATCTCTATTCACTGTATTCCCAGTTGCTTCCAAGCACTACCTGGGTTTGGAGCCTGGGGAACATTTTATGACGCAGCTAGCAGCAGCTATTGTTGGACTTTTATTTTTAGCATCGTCAGAAACGACTACCCTCTGACCTACTAATCCCGTAAGGCCGCCTGCTTCGTTGCCTCGTTCGGTAGTCAGCAGGTGCACCGCTAGCAGGTGAGGTCGCTTGGGCCCCGGAGATATTGATGGGGCCCCTTACAACCTTACCTCGTCTCTATATCGTGAGTATGTTTAAATCTTAGAACCCTACTGATTAATAGTAAGGTGTTTGTTACTCTTTCACACAAGATTTACTGAATGGATTATGATGAAACGTTACAAAAGCTTAAACATCATAATAACACATTTTTATCCCGGGAACAAGTTCCTGTGGGAAACGGGAACGCGAAACCTTCACCACGGGTGCGGAGCCGCGGGCGTCAACTACATAGTAATATTATAAACGTGAATTTTTTTTTGGATGTAGGTATGTTGGTTACTATTTAACAAAAAAACTAGGTAATGGATTATAATGAAACTTTACAGAAATATAATTATACATCAGAATAGGACATAGGGTAGAATATAAATATGATAGATAGAATGGACGTAAATGGTGGAAATTTAATTGTGGCGCCGCAACTCCAGGACACACCCCTCTCCATCTCCAATAGCATTGGGATCCTTGGTGTTGAATTCTCTAGTGACGTCCAATACCGTAGTCATTTAGAGGACAAGGCGAAGCTGGCGTTCTGGCGTTCAAAAAGCTCGACGTGTTTAACACGGAGCGGCAGTAATTTACTGCGCAGCAAACACTGCTCCTCTATAAGTTGCAAGTGCGGCCACACATGGAGTACTACTGTCACCTTTGGGCTGGTGCACCTGAATACCAGCTTCGACCTTTTACTCGGTAGAAGGGCGTGCTATGAGGGTTATCAATGATCCTCTACTAGCAGGCGGTATTGAGCTCCTTCGTGATAGGAGAGATTTCGCCTCCTTATGTGTGTTCTATCGCCTGTACCACGGTCTGTGATCTGAGGAATTGTTTGATATGATGCCCACGGCTGTGCCTTCTATCATCGCACCGCTCGCCATAAACAAGGTGTTTACCCTCACACTTTGCGTCCGAAGCGCTCGCATGCGGTTATGTCCGATAGAGGCTTTATTTCGCGTACGCTTAGATTGTGGAATGAGCTCCCTGCCTGGGTTTTCCCAAACGTCTACAGTATGGAGTTCTTCAAAAGGTGTCTTAAAAAGTTTTTAAAGGGTCGGCAGCGCGAGTGCTGCACCTCTGGTGTTGCAAACGTCCTTAGGCTACTGTGACCACTTTCCATCAGGTGTACCGTATGCTTGTCCGCCAACTTAATGATATAAAAAGAACAATAGCTACTTTTATCCCGGGAATTAGTTTCTGTGGAAAAAGAAAAACATCTACACGCGGGCGGAGACGAATGGCATCAACTAGTATAAAAACAAAATTAATGCTGGGAGCACTGAGAGCCAACAATAGGTTTTTCCAAATAAAGTTTTGGTTTTGCATGCACCCAATATTGCCAATATTGACTGAGATTGAATTGGAACCATAAAATAAAGAAAATCTCACAACACAAAGAACCAGGCAGTGTCTGTTTTTCTTTGTGGAAATGCTAATAAATGAGTATGAGTAGAATTACACATGACTGAAAGATAAGAACTTCTATGTATATCATTTACGCTTTTATCCCTGCAGGGTGGCAGAGACATATTAGATACTTAGGTACGCTAAAATTTTACCGCGTGCATCTTTGTCCCACGTAACGGGTGGTGAGCTTATTGCTGTGTTAAATTGGTCAAACGCAGATTGTGGCGACCTGCTGTTGAAATATTTCAAACCGCCTATAAGTCCTAGACTTATCTTAACGACTGCCATGTTACTGGCTGCCAACTGTAAATGGAAATCCTACATTGCGGTCACCCATCCGAGGACTAGCCAAAGCTAAAGATGATTAACGCAGTGATGGTATATAGAACACTGAGTTAGTGGAGCTACGAGCGCTTTGAATCTCTTTAAAGAACATCTGTTTTTAATGAAGTCCATTCGTTGTAAATTACAATTGAATATAGGTATTTCATGTTTAAACGTGCACGTCTCTTCACATTACCAGTGAGCCCAATGAACCAAAATGTATTGTGAACAATGAACAAAAAATGAAATACGATCAGAGATAGGTACTTAGATATACTTAGGTATGTATGACGCTATATTGAGGCCCTATAAAACTCATAGCCTTGCAGCCAAGCGCGCGGCTATCACACATTTAAAGAGCCCATTGTTGTGTGCCTACAGACCTACCTACCTACTCTACAAACAACCTATGTTATTTCAAGGTTCTAAGAATTCGTCTGTATAGGTGCTGGATTGTTTTATTTTTGGCTACCAAAACTTGTTCATGTTACAATTTATTTTTGGGTCGCTCCATGAAAATCGGAGATCGGCTTGTTTAAATTTCAATGCAGTTCGGTGTTACAAATTGTTTAAAAGTTTTTTAAACAATTTATTTGTTGCATTTAAGTGTTATAACAAAGTCATTTTTTTATTACAATGAGCAGAAAAAGCTACACACTATATCACAGGGCAAGAAATCAATGTCACTCTCGCGTTCTCTACGAGCGAGAGGGTGCAAGCATTATTGTAAAGTACTCTGTATATTATAATTATTAGATATAACACCAATCTACTGTAAAAAATAAAAAAGTTAGGTTAAACAAAAGCCCACATTTAACCAAGAATCTTATTGTTCTATCACGCCTTATCCCCGAAGGGGTGACAGAGGCAAATTATATACTTAATTTTCACCATGTGTATTCCTGTCCCACGTAATAGGTGGTGAGCACATTGAAATAGACAGACGCAGGTTGTGGCTACCTGCTGTTGAAATTTTTCAAGCCGCCCATGAGGCCTTCACCTTGACTTAACGACTGCCATGTTACTGGCAACCGGGACCAACGCCATAATGTGCCTTCCGAAGCACGGAAACGCTCGCAAATGTAAATGCCACAAAATGGTCACCCATCGGTGACCAGCCATAGTGAACGCATTGATCGTTTACAGAACACTCACACTGAGTCCGCGGGTACACGAGCGTTTCGACGCCCGGTGATTCGTCAGCGTTGGTCTGCCTTCGCATTTTTATGTATGTGCGTGTTACAAGAGACTGTCTTCTGATCTTCTGACCACGTAAATAAGTAACAGTACCTTGTCCGTCAGTAGGTGCAGAAATGGGCCCTATGTATTTTACAAGATTTAAAAAAAAAATGTTTTTTTACAATGTTGTCTCTGTCTTATTGTGCGAATTTGGGAGGCAATTGGATTACAATTGCATATTGTTAGATAGTCGAATAACTGGTAGGAGTGGTTGGGAGTGACGGTATAATTAATTAACCCAGTGGTTGAGGCTTCGGACTTCACGATGTCGATCATGAGTTCACACCTAATATATGCAAAAATTAGCTAACTGGAGATGTTAACAGGCATATTGGGAATCACGGTGGCTTAAATTTGATTTTTATATGCATATTCGGTAGCTGTTTGTTCATTAACGATAACAGACAGTAATGTGTCATTCTAATAATAAAAATATGTGTGCAGCTGTCCAAGTGGAGTAATTAATAACAAACTACAACAATTATGATTGTCAGTCCGAGTATCCTGTTTAAAAACGACGCGAGCGGGTCTACTGCAAATTAGGTACAATATTTTTATTTTCAAAATAGTTTTTAATATACTTCGACTTTATAGGTTACTAGTTTAATTATGGATTTTTTGAAGCTTGGCACTTTATAGACTGGTCGAGTAATGGTAGTCTGGTCGACACGTCCGCGAAACGTAAGGAAACCAACAGCGTCATCATCATCATCCGAGAGTCTGTCCCAATTACGTCACGCGCCCATGGCCCACTTTCCTACTACTCCTCAAAATCGCGCGGTCATCGACATCGCTACTGCTAGTAGTAAGACACTCTCGCAACTCATCTAAAACACACTAACCGAGTATCTCGTTAACAATAAACTCCAGTAGTGATCTCAGAAGTGACTCATGAAAATGTTAGAAAAAGACAATTTATCTCATTTTGAACGCCATTCAAAGAGAAGTTCGTTATTTAAATTGTTTGCAATTGGTCACGAACTGAAACATTGTATCACTCATAACGGTTGCTGCCAATGCCTGCATAAGGATTCATTGTGATTCATGTATTATAAACAAAGAGGCATTATTCGCATCTACACTTAGTGATAACTTAGGTACACCAATGATAAATGGTAGACATCATGATATCAACCCGTCATTCATGTGCATGTTATCGTGATATCAACCCAATATTAAATCATAAGTCAACCCGTCTCTAGTGTATGTAATGACCGTTTAAATTAATGTTAATCTTTTAAAATTTGGTATGTCAAAATGGCGCCTGAACGCTTGATGGAAAGCAGACTATGTATCTATAATCAGTACTTTTTTATTCGTCTATAACACAATGCCTGAAGACGAAGGTTTACAATCAGTGCGTTCTACCGGTTTACCTACGGGGCCGAGACGTGGACACTTACGGTGGGGCTAGTCCATGGCGTGAAAGTTGCACAACGAGCTAAGGCGTCTGCTATGCTCGGAGTGACTTTGATAAACTCAAAACCAGAGTGGTCGACATAGTTAGCAGAGTGGCAATGGGCTGGTCATACTTGTAGAAAAGCCGATGACTGATGGAGCAAACGAGTTCCGAAAGTGGAGACCGCGACTGGGCAAACGTACGTATATCCTCCTGCCAGATAGTGCCGGAAAAGCCAAAATGTTGCAGGGAGGGACTGGATGCGGAAACCTCAGTACCGTAGAAGAAGTAGTTGTGACGTGAATTGGGAGATGCCTATGTCCAGCAGTGGACTGCCATATTATGTTGATTTAAATGGTGATGAATGAATTTTATAAAGACGAAAGTTTGTGAGTGTGGTATGTTAGTTACTTTTAATGTTTGTTACTTCTACAAGCTCGAACGACTTTACCAAGTCAGTGTAACGGTGACTGACTAGTTTATGGCCGTGGGCGGAAGATCGGGAGACCCCGCTCAGATTGACCTTCTGGCGGCTGGCACCCCTCGTGTTCCGGGGTGCCTTCTAGTACCCACTCGATCTCCACCCCTCTGTTCTCAGAGACGTTCGGAGACGGTTCGAAGCTGGCATAGGCTAATCTCGTGCGGGAGATTGTTGCAGCACAACTAGCCCCCCGCGGAGAGCCTCATATTGACGAACCTTTTGAAGAAAATTGATGACCGTTGGGTTCTTGAGTGGACATCACGTTCTGAATCGAGCAGCATGTGTAGGTTTTCGCCAGGAAAACTGTCTACCACTATAGGTTACAAGAGCATAATAGATGCGCAAGACTGAATGTTGTGGTGATCTATGGGAAAGGCAGGTGCGGTCGTCATCGACATCAATACTATTGATTGCTATAAAATGTATATGGATTATACATTTTAAAATTTATGACTTTTAAATTTGGGTTTCAAGACATGTTTACCCATAAATATGTACACACCGCAGCCATTTTACTTGACAAACAGATTATAATTCTATTTACGGCACATAAAACAATATTACTACCTACATCACATGCTCATAAATTTACAGAAATTTATGCCATCTTGTAAATGTGTCAAAATTACCTTGACATTTATATTTGTACGAAAGGTTGTGCTATGATAAAATACATCAATCGTAATACACATATACTTGTTTAGATTTTCCAAAGAATACTATAGATACTAGGCTCGTGGCGTCAAAGTGCTCGTTCACATTATAAAGTTAAAATGTCGAAAAGCGACTGATTGACCTTTCTCGTGACCATACCACAGAGTTGTTTCTAGCTCAAAGGATAATCCTTGCCATAGAAGGTAACAATGCGGCTAGCTTAATGGGAATCTTACCACCTATCTTATCTCTCGAGACCTAGACGGGGCTTTGGCAGTTTGGTATTTTTTGACATAAACATTGCTTCCATAAATATTAAAAAAGAAACGAATAATAAAATCTTGGATAGGTAGTTTCGTGTTGCAGCTATGTTTTTACCATCTTCATCTAAAATGCAATTACACCACTGGATAGCTAAAGGATCAAAGAATTTATTATGCTATGTAAGGACTTTGACATATCCCGCGCGACGGATAGGGATGCGCCGCCATTTTGAAGTCATTGTGCTGTGTATGGAGATTTTAAGTCAAAAGTTTCGACTCAAAAAAGCTACGAGACGTTATTCACGTATAAACATTGATGTGGCCATGACACACCCACATTCCATATTTTTTGTACATACTTACCAATAAAATGTAGGTAATTTATTCAACTTCTAGTATTTTGCTACACAGATACCGAAAGAAGAGAACACTAAAGAAATTCTAAGTAAAATATAAATATATATATTCAAATAAACTTCCATAAAAACATTCATGCCATTGTGCATGAAAAAAAGGCCTAATCATCTTAAAGGTCACATTCAAAAATTCATGTGATTCAGCCAGAGTAACAAAAAAACCTACTGCTTATGAAATGATAATATAGACTAGAATAACATAGACTAGAATAAATAAGAATAACATAGACTCATAGGTATAGTTTATCATATCCAAATATTGACATTGTAAAATTTATGATGCTCTGAAGGAAGACGGATCTGTGTTATAAGCATTCAATTCAGTCTACTGTAAACTTGCCGGACGAATCAGACGCGTGGATGATTAGAGAATCTAAATTACAAAATGATAAACGTAAAATTACAAATTGTAAATGAGCAGTGATATTAGGATTACAGTGTTTTAAATTAAATTAAATGCCATTTTTTATGAAAAATAAATACCACTAAGCTCTTAAACAAGCATCAATTTATATAATAGATATTAAGACGCGAAAAGAACCGTTTAACTCGTTTAATAATGAATTTAATTAAGAATTTTTGTTTATTTTGTTTGTTAATATGTATATGCTGTTGTGTTAAAGGCGACTATGTGACAATTAATAGCAGTTGTTGTCCAGCGGAGCAATTAATACGGTATAGTGCTAGATTATGCATGGACTTCAAAAAAAATATATCTGGTCCCTTATCCCTACAGTGTAAGACATATATACCGTTTACACACTTTAACGTCACAAAAGATGGAAAATTGAATATTGGAAACGGCGAAGATATTTATGACAAGTGAGTATTTGTTTTACAGTTTGAAACGAAGTTTGTTAACATTTATGTATACTGCTATACTCTCCTGCTTAGTTCGTGGTGATATATAGCCTAAGTCTTCCGCGATAAATAGGTTTTCCAACTTATAATTTTTGAACCAGCAGATTAAAAAAACACAGACTTCCTTCAGATTTATAAAAAACTCAAAACTACTAAAATAAAATAATAATGAAACGAATACTGATTTGAATTTCTCGGTCTGCTCACCCCTGTTTGTTTCAACACTACAGGCTACTACGGCTATAGGGTTGCCAGCGTGAGTGTAACACCTCTGCCGCCAGTTTAAATTAGGTGGATCGTATGCTTGTCTTGAACCTTAGTAGTAAAAATGTCAGCAAATTTAAAAATAATATATTTTCGATTTGTCTTCGCCTAAAAATATAAATACACAGAGATTAATAAATAATAACCAGAGCAGAGCATATTTTAGTTCTCATACATAAGAGTTCTATTTTGTTTCAAAAAAGCGGCAAACCTGGAAAAAAAATTAAATAGCAATAATTAAATAGTAATAATTCTTGCTATTTAATTTTTTTTTTATAAAATTCAATTTTGATTATATTCAGTTTATTCCTAGGATGGCATTTTAAATTTATACACCAAAAGAGGCGGAGAAGTTTGAAATGTCATAATTTTAGGAAATTTAATTTTAAACAACTTTGCTTATTACAATTAATTTCATATTAATTTGAAAATATAAAATAAGTACCTACTAATTTACCAAACATTCGCAGCCTCCTTTGGGGTATAAATCGAAAAATATCGATCCTAGGATGAATGAATGAATGAATTTTTTAATGTGTAGAAAGCTCCTCGGATGTAATGCCGGACTCGATCCTATTAAAAAGATGTTCCAGTACTATCAGTAACTACGTAATTTGGCAGTAAAGCAGTAAGTATGCCCACTTTTGGGCCCTCGCGTTACAGAGAAATCAAATACTGAAAATAAAAAATGTTATTTTATGTCAATGCAAAAACAAAAAATAATTTAAAATTAACAGTGGAAAAAGATTGATACTTACTTGTGTTTCTATCAACTTCATACATTTAGCCGACAAAGGGATAAAAAGGCGCAGTATAAGGCTGATATCGTGTGCGGTAAAAAACCAAAATATACAATTTAATTGAATTACAATAAAGATAAAGGTACTACCTAATACTTAAGTGTTATATAAACTCAAAACAAGTTAAAAGTTGACGATGATAAACGTACCTACTGGCTAAAAAGGAATGTTTAAGTACAACGAGTTCTTACTACGCAATGCTGCTTCTGATTTTGTCAACATTTGATCAATTCTTAAATCCGACTTTCCGGACCAATATACTTACTTATTTCGACATTTCGCTGTAGAAGGATCAATTATTGTTTTCCTGGGAACCTTGAGTGACTCCAGCGGGTCCATTCTGGTTATTCAGTACAAACACACGCTATATTATCGGGTAAACAAAATAAACATCGTTAATTACAAAACATTATCAACCCTTGCCCTTGTCCTCATTTACTTGGGGTTCTTCTTTCATTCAGCCATGTTATTCGTCAGATGTTCATTCACTCCTTTCATATTCATATTACTCCTAACACATTCCATCCATTTTTTCTTTGACCTTCATCTGGCTCTCCATCGATCAACCTCTAAATTCATAGTTCTTTTAGTTACATGATCCCATGACCAAGACAGACGGTTCCCTCTCATTTATTCAGACACTGGTCTCACTCTCAAACTCTCTCAAAAATGAAAGATAGTAAAAAACAAAATAACATGGCTGAAACGAATTGACATTGGCAAAAACAAATAAAAGTCGGGAAAGCAAAATAATTAAAAAAAATAAAAATAATTATCCTTATCGCCTTATCCCCGAAGGGGTGGCAGAGGCATATTGTATGCCCACTTTTCACCGTGTGGATTCCTGTCCCACGTAATAGGTGGTGAGCCCATTGCCGTGTTGAAATAGACAGACGCAGGTTGTGGCTACCTGCTGTTGAAATTTTTTTAAGCCGCCTATAAGGCCATCAACCAGGCTTAACGACTGCCATTTTACTGGCAACCGGGACCAACGGCTAAAAAAAAAAAATAAAAAAAATAAAAAAATTTACTCAACATTTATATAGTTTGATCAAGTTTATGATTTAACTGGTTAGATAATTAATTACTTTTGTGTATATTTCTAGATGAACATTCGTATATTTCATCAATTTTATAATATGACATATTTATATTTTGGGCGTTTTTACATTTCACTTTACTCATGAACATAAATTCTATTAATTAGTTGTAACAGTCAACGTAACTCTGAAACCCAATAACCAGTCTAAGGGTTCACCATCTGTGCCCTGCGGCTTCGCTTGTGACATTGAATTTTGTAAAATTCGAATCTTCTGTGCCTGATTGATTGACTACTATAGGTGAATTCAAATATCTTGGTCCCTCTGAGTTGTAGCGAGTCACTTGCGCAGAACGCAATATTAGGTGTCGTAGGGAATGGGCGCGGGGAGCGGGAGGAAGCTCGTGCTACGTAATCACACGAACGTTTCCGAACGCCGAGAATTCGGGGGTGTCATCGCGCCATACGAGCGAGAGCGAAGAAAGTTGAATTAAACGTAGCTTGTTATCCTGCTAATTCGTTCCTAGAATACAGTCGGGAATAGATTGAATAATTAATGTTTTTAAAATTTTATATATTATTAGTTACTTTCCGTGTTTGTTGA
Source organism: Thumatha senex (assembly GCA_948477245.1). Classification (NCBI taxonomy): domain Eukaryota; kingdom Metazoa; phylum Arthropoda; class Insecta; order Lepidoptera; family Erebidae; genus Thumatha; species Thumatha senex. The sequence continues at coordinate 12,785,225 of OX419743.1, forward strand.
CTGTTATTGTTTTTAGTTTCAATTGATTTATTTACTTTTCATTTTTAGCTTTTTTTAAGATTTTGTTTAGCATTTGTTTTTGTTTTCTTTGGTAAGATTATTAAATATGCAATGCAATAACGTTTTAAGTCGGCAATCGATAAAAATGGTGTATAACGTCGTGCAATTCATGAAAAAGGAAGCTGAGGAGGGAATAAAAATTGACCTTAAAGCTATTCAGAGACGAACTGCATCAGCTACCGGAGTGTCAATAATGACAATATTATTATAATTATTATATTATTACATTATTTTGTTATATCTCAAATGGTTTAGGCAACGTTTTTGTTAAAAGCTCCCAGACGGCTCATTTTTTCCGACGCTGCCAACATATATTGTTATAATTAAGTTAATGTATACAAAAACTTAACAAATTATGCATATAAACCTTCCCTATAAATCACTCTAACTATTAAAAAAAACTGCATCGAAATTCGTTGCGTAGTTTTAAAGATCTAAGTATACATAGGGACAGACAGCGAAAAACTTCTTTGTTTTATAAAATGTAGTGAGGATAAATTCGTAAGCAATTGTCTACTTAACTGTACGTGCGCGAACCGAGCGCGGCTCCAACTTCAGAGGGACCAAGATGTTTGACTTAGACTGTACTATATTATATACACCAGTGTTTACTATGTGTCATCAGTGTGCTATGGGGTAATGACTAGACAACTGATAATAACTTATATATTTCAAAATACATACTTATTATACAAAACAAACGCCCAAACACCGAATCAAATTGATTGGTATTATGCCTTTGACATGACGAACATGCAAATCTCGAACTTATTACTTATATAAACAGATTCGACAGACTGAATCGGTTTTCAAAACTAGATGTGAAAGAAATCGGATTCGGAATTCAAATTCAATCAAAGAATTGGGCATGGGACTTTAAAATGGGTTTTTTAAGAGGCCAAGACAGATTTAAAATTACCCCAATTAAATTTATACATTTGATTCGATGTGAAAGTAGTTCAAACAAACAAATACAGACGTCACATACATAATGCATTTAAAAATTATGGTTATACTTAGTACATTTTGTTTACACAGCGCAAAATCTAGCCCAAATTAAAATAATGTTAAGTTAAAATTTAAGTTCGATCAAAATGTTGGGCCGTTAAAAGAAGTTGGATGAAGTAGAGTGCATGTAGCAGAAATTATAGTTAAGGTGGATGTGTGATGTGATTACTATGTATAAAATACGAAATGAGTATATCAGAAGGAGTCTGAGAGTAGCACCAGTAATTGAGAAAATGAAATGGAACCGTCTGTCGTGGTATGGGCACCTTGTACGCTTCTTCACTTGTACGTAAAGGGAAATTTATGAAATTAATAAAAGCCGGTTAAGGTGATGAATACATGGCTGTAAAATCTTCTATTCTATTCTATTCTATTTTATTGAAGAAGAAGAAATCATTCATAAATTTGACAATGTTGACGGCAGAGTGTTGCCATTACTTAAAAAGTTTAATAAAATAATATTATGTTTATAACACGTAAGTAAAATGGATGGACTGTGTCAGGAGTGATTTAAACATAAAAGGAGTGAATGATCAGATGACGAATAACAGCGATGGATGGAAGAAGAAAACGACACATGAGTGTAAGGAGCCACAAGGGGACCAAAATCTTCAGGTTCGAGTGACCTCACGTACTAGCAGTGCTATGCTGCAACGATGCTTAGGTACGGAGGCGGCTGAAATTTCAGGCGGCAGTCGCCCCGAATAATGCCGAAAATAAAAAGACAAATAATAGCAGTAAAAAAAAAAGAAGAAGCATAAATGTATTTTTTTTTTTGGGACACCTCATACAACGCCATATGATTCCAAACTAAGCAGAGCTGGTACTATGGTAACCAGATAACTGATAAACATACTTATATATTACTAAATACATACATATTATAAATAAATAACTATCAATTGTTAATTGTTTTAAGCTCAGTAAAGTTTATAGATTATGATTTTGGATGTTGCCGGACTGCCGGAAGATCTGATGGTCTATTTTTTAAAGGGATATATTTAGCTTGTCGTTTGTTTATTTGGGTCAAACTTTGTAATTTAAATTTGACCCCCTTTCTTATGACAGAACATCTGTGTTTTGAAATACGTTATTAGCATGACTGTGACGCACACCCATAAAATTTTCCTTTTTCTCTACCAAAAATCGGTCAACGCGTCTAAACAAGTTATTTAGTACTTCAAAAATTCTTATCATGGCAATCTTATCATCATCACTACATATTTTAAAACAAAGTCGTTTTTCGCTCTCTGTCCATACCTATGTATGCTTAGATCTTTAAAAGTACGAATCGAATTTCGATACATTATTTTTAATAGATGAAGTGATTCAAAGGGAATGTTTTTATGTATAATTTGTTAAGTTTTTGTATACATTAACTTAATTATAACGATATATGTTGGGGGTGTCAGAAAAAATAAGCTTTTAACAAAAACGCTGCCTAAACCCTTTGAGATATAACAAAATAATGTATCGTGGAATTGTGTATCTAATAAAGATCTACAAAAAAGTCCGCGACAGTACATCTCTATCTCTTAAGGATAACATACTATATCCATTTTAATACTTAAAAAAACAGCCATTTTAAAGCGGTAATTTAAAGGCTAATTACACAAATATATTATTAATCCTTATCATTTTTAATATGTTAGTTGGTTTCAGCATTTTATGAAGATTATTTTGTCCCTTTTACACCATGCAAATTAAATGAATATCTTAGGAGATGGGAAAAAAATTAATATATGCGCAACGAAATTAATTTCGTGCAATCATTATTCGACTGGGCTGTGCGGCGTAGGTACTGGAGAGATTAAACAACGGGATGCAATTGGTGCCACGGTTATCGACGTATGTCACGGGCGAAGCCGGGCTACTACTAATAATACTAGATGACCCATCTAGTATTTTAATAATTAATAGGAGGTGAGGTGATGTTAAACCATTGACTAAGACAGTCTGTGTAAAACACAGCCTTTTCAAACTTAGTAGTTTGAAAGTAGCCCTGAAGAACCTGAAGCTCTAAATTAGTATAAATATGTATATACACAACGGGTAGGCATAGGCATAATATGCATCCACATATCACCTATTGTATTTTATCCGACATACCTATAGATAATATGCAGATTATGATCCTTTTCCTTGTTGAAACAGACATGAGTAAATTGTGGATATCGTATTGCTATATTCAAATGTTCACAATCTCCTTGATCAATAAGCCTTTAAATTTTTCATCATATGCGGTAGGAAATATGTCGGACACAGCTCGCGATAAAATAATACCATTATGATTGTCTACTTACATTTCTCCATGTTACAGATTCTGTATTGGAAATATATCCAAAATGAATGGTACGCAGAAATTATTCAGTGCTCTATTATGTGCCGATGAAGATGACCAGCTTCTCGACGACCGAGTACTGGCGTATTGTTTGGTTGTATCTTTGTTATTCCTCGTTCCTACAGCACTTGTGTATTCTGCGTTAAAAGAACTCAGGTGAGTTTACAATTTTCAACCAATGTATTTAAACTTTCATGTCACTAATATTGTTTTAGACTTTAAATTTGTTTTCTTGTGGTTCTGTTAGGATGTCCTTAAACACGGCAATGTTCTCACCACATGTTACGTGGGACAAAAATGCATCTGCGGGGATAAAGGCGTGACAATATGTGTGTTTATATTAGCAGTGGATTAATTATTTCTTTCATAACTAGCTAAAGATTGGCAAACTTTTATAACATAAATTTGAGTCATGGTTTCAGTTAAAGAAAATGTTTAATTTTGTTTCCAAGAAACTTTCTATACTTATTTTTCATGAAATAGTGAAATCTAGCTAAACTTTTATATACACTAGCTGCACCCAACGACTTTGCCCTCAGAACACCCGTTGCACTTTATAAATTTAAGACATGCCATTTGTTAGTATTTTACACCCTTGAAAAAACTTTCAAGCCGCCCAAAAGGTCATTAACCGGGACCAACGGCTTAACGTGCCTTTCGAAGCACGGAAACTCTAGTAAATGGTAATGCCACTAAGCGTTCACCATCTAAGCAGCAGCCATAGCGAAAGATGCTTGAAGCAATGATCGTTTACGGAACACTGAGTTACCGGGAACACAAGCTATTCTTAGTGTAACATTCTACCTCACATAATTATACTTTTAACCCTATTTTTTTTACAGAGATGTTCAAGGCAAGAGCATAATTAACTTCTGCACAAGTTTAGCTATAGCCCAGGGAATACTCGCAATACTGAAAACTATGGAGTACACAAATATGACGGCTTGTGCTATCAGAGGTAAATACGAGTATAGTTACTACATATAGAGGCCCAATACTACTGAATAAAATGTTCTTCTCTGTTAATTATTTTTATTTTTTAGATTTAATTCTGGCTACGCACGGTAACGCGATTGTCAACAACAAAATTTATTGATCGTCCATTATGTATTAAAAAGTGACCATTTTCAAGTACCTACATTGAATTTTCTTCATTCACAAGATGAAAATTATTTTTGTAGATAGCGTGTTCATGTATAGGTTTGTTCAAAGTTCCCATTAACGTGGTAGAAGCGTTAATCAGTGGAATTTGCGCGGCAATATGTAAAATAGCATTTAACTGCAATATTATCACTGTCTTTCACTATAGCACGTTTACACAACTTTTATGTCTAAGAAACTACCATTTTACCATTAAATATTTACATAAAATAAGGCTAATACTAGTTTCGGAAAATAATATACAGCAACCGCAGCAAGCAAGCATCTGCTATCCGAGAACTTCTCGCGCAAAATCCCCATTCCCTGTTCCTTCCAGATTCAACTTGGATTTGGAGTCTGAGGTCCACTTTATTTCGCTTGCAGTAGCAGCTAACGTCTGGTTTTAGATTATCAGAATTGGTAAAAGCGATTGCAGTCTCCCACTCTTGTAAGGTCTGACCTTCCAACCCCGTAACCCACCTGCTTCGTTGCCTCGTCCGTTATTGAGCAAGTACTTCATTACCAAGTTAGTCGCTTTAAACTTGTGAACTGTTCTTGTGACTTAAAAAGTGCTGTACTAATTATATTTTTGAGTCGTTTGGGGTCGAGACACTAGGTTCATGGGGCCCAAGTGCACGTTCGCTATATAAAGAGCAAAGCGTCTGGTCGATGCTACTCGTGACCATAAGGCTGGCCTCTTTCTTACTTAGAGAATAAGCATTGCCATCCAACGTGGCAATGCGGCTGGCCTTATGGGAACATTACCAGTTGACTTCGGTGGGGAGGAATTCTTTGACGCCTGGACAAGGTTTTGACAGTCTTGTACTTTGTCTCCCCCTCTTTATATTCTTAGTGCTGTTAAAGTATACATTTATTTTTGTCGTGAATAATATCTATCGGTTTTCTAGTCACAGCATTTCATTGTTGTTGCTGTGGTTGTGCCCGTGATAATTCGAAAATAAATCTTTAAAAGTAGGAATTTTCGACAAAATGCTTTCATGGTGAATAATAACCACCTGTGTGACAAATTTGCCAAAAATGTATGTTGATGAATCAGGCAGTTAGGATAAGTAATTGTTGAACCTATAAGTATGTAACTTATTTTTCTCTTAATGGGTTCTAGGTATTAAAAACATAAATTGTATCTACAATTCATATTTGTGATTTCAGGATTTTTAACCTACTTTTTTCTTCTGGCTGCTTTCTTCTGGACAAACGCAATTTCGATTCAGGTGCTGTTAAATATGAGGTACAGCTCTTTTTTTACGTTTTATTTCTGTTCATAAAATATCTACTACCTAGATTGAGAAAAAAAAGTAGAAAATAATCGGGACGCCATGCGTACTCGTAGACATGTTTTGTGACAACCTCTAGGTATTACAATAAATCCTTGATTACATTCTTATTTAAAATGTATTTTATCAGGCCTGGCGACAGATGTCCACGACTTCGGTCGTGTGAAAAATCCGTCCAGTCATTTGCTTTCCTTATAATATCACTAGTAAAAATTCCATCAAAACGAGTTTTAAGGGAGAAACGAGTTTTGGAGAGGCCTATTTCCTGCAGTGGACATCAACAAGCTGGGGCCGAGTCCGCTATTTCAATCGTGTTGAAATGAATCGAAATCGTCGCTCAATAGAAAGTCACCAGTACAATTTTGACAATTTTTCGTAGTCTACTATTAAAACCGTACTCCAATAGACTTCTATCGGTCAGCCGATAGAATTCTATAAACACATAACGCGCCTTTACTATTAGCTGTGTTTTTGATAGTCAACTAACATTTTGACAGCATAGTAACAGTAGACTCGGCCCCCTGTGATGATGATAATACAAACCTATAGTAGGTGTACGTGGTCCCATCAAGATTTCCGGAGCCATCAAGATCTCACTTGCTAGCGGCGCAACTGCTCACTAAAGGGCGACTTAAGCACCCTTACACGGTTGGTAGATCAGACGGCAGTCGCTCTTTGTTAGGATTACTGCTTGTAAGGGCATTGTTGGTGTGCGTTTCGATTGCTCCGCCACGGTGTTCAATCAAAAAAAGCACTCCGTCAAAAATTTGTTGAAATTTGTCAAAACCGAATGCAAAAATCCAAAAATTTGTCAAAGTAGGAATAAAGAAGATATTAGGGTTTAAAGTTGGCCGCGCGAACGAAACGTGGAGGATTGCGCGGCCACGGAGATCTCAGCAACTTCATGGGTTAGAGATCTAATTCTTTTTGTCAATTAAAGATTGAATTTATCAAAAATTGTCGAAAAAGAAGTATAAGCTCGTATAGACGAAATATTCGCCTTTGAAGTTATGGCCGCGCAATCCTCCACTCGTTGTTTCTTTAATGTTGATTATTTTTTAAACCTTACAGTTTTTTATATTAAAATTAACACAAGAAGAAGGATCTTAATTTGTCGAAACTAATGAAAGCAATAAATACTACTAAAGTTTAGCTAAACAGGAGATATCGGTCCAAGACAAAAAGTCCGTGGCCGCGCGAACGAAACGCTGCTTTCTAGGCTCATATCTAACTACCTATAATTGCTAGGATTTTGATTTGAACTTGCATTTATTCGGCATATTAACCTCATTATAATGACGTATTGTTTTACCCTCAACACAGTTTACAACTCGTGTTTAATCAAAAATAATGATGTCTCATATGATGTTCTGCCAGGGTGACAATAATTTCGATATAATCTGGACATACACCTTTTCTACTACACTAAATGCATCTATTAGGAATAATGAATTTTTTATCATAACTTAAAGTTAAATCTACAGCTTGTAAATTTTTTCGTTTTTATTTGATAGCCATGGAATTTCATAGAATGGGTTAAGATTATCATTACAAGAATCAGTAACCTGAGGCTATCTATGTGGAGACTGCAGACCTAGGTCAATTAGCAAGGGCAGTTTTCTCTTACCGTCCTATTTTTTTTATTAAAGCGTAATCAAATGACGCCACTAAGATATGTATCATATTACCAAAGCTGGAACTGACTGAGCTAGGGACCTTGCATACTACACCATCATGATGTCGAGCTTCAGTGTGTCGCACAAGCGTCCATTCAAACTATGGTGAGACGCAGTAGTTTAGTCACACCAGCAATAGTCGCACTTCCATTTGTCGAGCTTACATTACACTCTAAACATAAAAAAACATGTATTTATTTTGCATCGACCATTTTAAAGGCGCTTACAAAATATCAAACACTAGAACTAAGAATAAATTTAATATTTTTAAAGTGACCACTGGTTCGGAACGCACGACCCACCTGAGAAGAACCGTCTTATTGTATCTACGTATACACTAGCTGACCCGTGCAACTTCGTAAGAGGCAGAGAGAGAAAAAGTTCAGATCAAAATCCTAGCAATTATAGATATGAGCCTAGAAAGTAGCGTTTCGTTCGCGCGGCCACGGACTTTTTGTTTTGGACCGATATCTCCTGTTTAACTAAACTTTAGTAGTATTTATTGCTTTCATTAGTTTCGACATATTAAGATCCTTCTTCTTGTTGGTTGTGTTAATTTTAATATAGCAAACCGTAAGGTTTAAAAAATAATCAACATTAAAGAAACAACGAGTGGAGGATTGCGCGGCCATAACTTCAAAGGCGAATATTTCGTAAAATATTGCTCTAGAGCTCATACTTCTTTTTTCGACAATTTTTGACAAATTCTTTTTTAGATACACATTCCTAGATACACATCATCACGCCTGTTTTCCATCGCGGTAGGTAGAGACTATGACTTTCTAATTGCTACGATACCAATAAACGACGAGTCGTTTGAGAGCTTAGCGCTGAAGTAAATATAGAATGAAAGAAAGTTAAATATTAAACATTACGAATTCCATGAACCTTTGCATTTGAAACCTATTGAAAATTTTATATTTGTAATTTGTATGTATGTATATTTCAGGCGGCCAACGACAATAGACTACACGTGGCGTGAATTTAAATGGTATTTCATATACGCTTGGGGTATGCCCACTATTCTGACAACATGTATGGCCATTGTAAACTTCCACCCTGGTGACCATCAAAAACCTCGTATTGGACTGAATCATTGCTGGTTTTTCAGTAAGTGAAAAATAATCTGTTATATGTTTGGTCCACTGTTGTTATGAACAAATTGTTTACTGTTCTGGCGGTTCGCTTGTGGAATGCACTGGTCAATCAGACGAGCGCATACTGCACATATGTACAATATCTGCCTTATCTTAATAATATTATAAATGCTAAAGTTATTACTCTTTCACATAAAACTTAGTACTTTTATCCTGAGAACAAGGTCCTGTGGGAAACGGGAACGGGAAAACTACTCTAAGCGGGCGTAGCCGCGGGCGTCAACTAGTTAATAATATATGTAAATTTTAAAGATACATCTATACTCTATACTAATATATAAAGCTGAAGAGTTTGTTTGTTTGTTTGAACGCACTAACCTCAGTAACTACTGATCTAAATTCAAAAAATATTTTTGTGTTTGATATTCCATTTATCGAGGAATGCTATAAACTATATAACATCACGGTACTCCCCAGTAGAGCGGAGCAATAATCATAAATGTCGAAAAATCGGGCAAAAAGTTATAGGTAAGCGACGGGATTAAATGGTTACGACAGGGATTCAAAGTATGTCACGGGCAAAGCCGCGAGGGCCCGCTACGAGTACTATCACTACATATTATAAAACAAAAAAAAATCGTATTTCGCTGTCTGTCCCTATGTATGCTTAGATCTTTAAAACTACGCAACGAATTTCGATGCAGTTTTTTTAAATAGATAGAGTGATTCTTATAGAAGGTTTTTATGTACATTTTGTTAAGTTTTTGTATACATTAACTTAATTATAACCATATATGGTGGCGGTGTCGGAAAAAATATGTCTCAGTTTTTTTTAAATAGATAGAGTGATTCTTATAGAAGGTTTTTATGTACATTTTGTTAAGTTTTTGTATACATTAACTTAATTATAACCATATATGGTGGCGGTGTCGGAAAAAATAAGCCGTCTGGGAGCTTTTAACGAAAACGCTGCCTAAACCCTTTAAGATATAACGAAATAATGTATTGTGGAATTATGTTTCTAATACAGGTCTACAAAAAAGTCCGCGATGGTATATGTCTATCTCTTAAGGATACCGTACTAAATCCATTTTAATACTTAAAAAAACAGCAATAATAAAGCGGTAATTTAAAGGCTATTTACACAGGATTAATATATTTCAGATTATTAATCATCATCATTTTTAATATGTTAGTTGGTTTCAGCATTTTATGAAGATTATTTTGTCCCTTTGCACTTTGCAAATTAAATGAATATCTTAGGCGATATGGCAATATCAAAAAAATGCGCAAAGAAATTAATTTCGTGTAACAAATTCGATCGGGCCGTGCGGGCGCGGGCGTAGTACTTGAGAGCGGAGAAGTAATCAAGTAATGCGGAAAATTGTACATTATCGTGAAATTAATAAACGACGGGATTAAATGGGTGCCACGGGGTTCGAAGTATGTCACGGGCTAAGCCGGGCGGTTCAGCTAGTACTTTATATTTTTGTAAATTTATTTTAGCGCGCTCTTTAGAACTCTTGTAATGTCCACTAAATCATTTTTTCACTTTAGTCTCCAAGCTAAGATTGCCTGTAAGAGATTGCCTTGTGTGATAAGTCCGCTAATTGTATTACCGATAAATCTTTATCTGTAATCCATACCCTGTTAGTATGTATTTCTGGCCTACAATCATACCAATCCTACTGATATTATAACCTTAAAAGTTAATAAGAATGTGTGGATCTTTGTTACCCTTTCACGCACTACTAAATGGATTTTGACGAAAGTTTACAATATTATATAGCTTACACAACAAAATAACACATAAGCTTCGTTTTATCCCCGGAGCAAGTTCATGTGGGAAACAGAAACGGGAAAACTTCATCTCCCGGGTTTTTCCCGTTGCGTTTAATCAATCAATTGATGGTTGAAGGTGATTTAAAAAGATTGATTTATGTAACGTCACGCCAGAAAATGTGTTTAATAGTCGACACAAGTTGTGACGTCATTTCCTAATACGCCATATTGGGCGGTAATGCTTATCTGTAATCTTATATAATATAAAAATGAATCCCTATTTCCCTTGGTCACGACATCACGCGTGAACGGCTGGACCGATTTAAAAAATCTTTTTGTATTAGAAAGCTCATTTATTGAGGAAGGTTCTTGGCTATATATCATTACGCCACTACACAGGAGAGCGGAGCAGTAACATAGCAGGAACATTTTTGGATAAATAAAAATGGGTGCCACGGGGTCGGAGGAATGTCACGGACGAAGACGGGCAGGTCAGCTAGTTATGTTATAAATAGCTTGTGCACATGTTTTTCTGTTCATTCTGTCGTTGTAAGTCAAGCAATAAACAATCTACGTTGACATATACCGTTATATCATTTCTCTATACTGCCCTATAACCTCGTTGTAATATTTATAATTCCCAATGAAATTTTCAGATAAACAACAGCAATGGTACTACATGTACAGCGTGATATGCATCTTGTTAACAATAAACATCGCCATATTTATATACGTAGCTGTGATGATATGCCGGCTCACCTTCTCATCGACTCACCTCAAGGGTCTTAAATACAAGTGAGTAGGTATCTACGTTTTTGTCATTTTCTATACATCACGCCTTATCCCCCACTACAATATCACTTTTCGCCATGTGTATTCCTGTCCCGCGTAATGGGTGGTGAGCCCATTGCAGTATTGAGATAGACAGACGCAGATTGTGGCTACATGCTGTTGAAAATTTGGAAACGCGGAAACTCTCACAAATGTCTTTTAATAACCTTCACCCTTAATACAAGAAAGTAAATGTGTAAAGATACAACACTAACTAATCCGGTTATTTTATCTTTTGAGGTACGGAACAATAAAAATAAAAATAGGTTATTAATGTAAGTACTTTCATATGCATGTAGTGAAAAGTTGTTAATCTGGAAATACAAACAGACACTTAATGCTTTTTTCTCTTTATATACAATTCGTACCTAGATCTGAAAGATTCTGCAGGTCTTTCCTTATATCACACCATAAAAACTTGAAACTTTGCCGGCGCACGTGTTTGCCTCCTCTTACCATCTGGGGTCCTATAGGAGAAGCATGCAAAATCATATTTCTGGGTCGCAATCGGAGCCCTGCTGGCTATGACAGTGGCGAACTCGTCGTCTCTAATTTCCACGACGTGGGCAGCGCCATTTTGAAGTGACAAATAAAAAAGATAAAAATAAAATAAATATCCATCACGCCTTATCCCCGAAGGGGTGGCAGAGGCATATTATGTGCCCACTTTTCACCGTGTGAAAAAAGAGAAAAATAAAAAAGAGTGGCTGAGGTATGGGCCGTAGTACCTTAGCAGTGTAAAAGAAAAAAAATTGTTTGCGTTGCCAGCCGTTCACAGCCCATCCAGCTTGATCACCTTACCTGGACGGAGAAACCCTCGAGGACAGTCGTTATCTTTTATAGGATTAACGGAACCCAATGAGGGCATAGTAGATTCGCTATTTGAGTTATCCACTTTATGATATCAACAAAAAAATGTATCAGTAAGTTATTGAAAAGCTCACATCCGTAGGGCAGCTTGTGGCGAGCTGAATGAGCGTGGCTACACATCGGTCCCGATTCCTCAGAGTTTTGTTGCCCTTCTGCACCGGTTAGGATTTAATGGCCTAACGGGAGAGTAGTGAGAGTGCTACTCCCGGGAGTGCAGCAAATCTCAACTCTGGCTTGCCTTAATTGGCCGGTCAGAGGGAGGGAGCCAGAGCTATATGCTCGGGGGTGGAAGTGTCATTTTCAAGGGCATAACTACGGGGAAGCCCGCTCCGGGCCTGTCCCGCGATGGTGAAACCGGCGCCGCACCGCTCGACACCCCAAGCCGCTCACACCGGTGTTGCCCTCTGTCGCCTTACAGGCTTATCATGCCTACGGTGATTGTATAGGGGGCCCATCTAGTGAGTTGGCAAGTCACCGTCTGCCAGTATTTTGATTATAATATATTAAAATGGCAGACGCCGTCTTCATCCATAGGATGGATGAAGACGGCGTCTGCCATTTTAATCACTCAGTTCATTTAACCTCCAACTCAATAGCCAATTAGTAGTTAGTATATTGTACAATAGTTTAACTCCCATAGGAGATGGTCCATTACCGTTCTTCTACATTAGGCGGACGTGGATTGTCTGCAGTGGGAGTCCCATTCCCTGTTACATTAAAATTCTCAAAAGGCCTCTGCGTGTTGGACCTCTATGTCCCCATGCCTCCCAAAAGATTTATTTATTTTTCATTTTATGTGTCAGAGGAACATTTTCACCCGTTACTCCAAACGTGCTACGAAGAGCATTTTAAACCCAGTAGCATGATAGTCGTGGCTGAAAAATTTTCAACAGCAGGAATTAACCACCTGCGTCTATCCATTTTAACACGGCAATAGGCTCACGACCTGTACGTGGGACAAAATGCATACAGTGAAATGTGGGTTTACTATGTCTATTCTTATTCTTATTCCTTTGATTAATAAGGCGTGATTTCCAATAGTACTACACTAGCGGCAAGCTATGATAGCCGTTCATGTTATATTTCAGATTGATATTAATAAAAAATACCCTAAATATGTATGTATGCTTAAAACAAAAAAAAAAGTAACTACGTAATTTCATAAAAATAGTTTTTTTTTTGCATTATTGTAATATGTTAAACGGCCATCATAGCGTGCCGCTAGTATAGTAGTAGATCTCTCGAACTGTAGCTAAACTACTGGTTTTATAAAGGCCATTACATAATTGATACCTATACAAAAAACACATCACATGTTTGCTAAATGCTAACACTTCTTATTTTTTGCTTCAGGTTAGTTATGAGCTCGCGGCTCATTGTGCTCATGGGCCTCCCTTGGGTGTTTGAAATGATTAGCTCTTTGGCTGGCGAACACGTTATTTGGTTAGTATTATACAATTTATTTATATTACAACTAATTACTCGTAAGTACTTACCTATGTGGATCGCGTGAAGAACTCTCGCATCCGCGGCAGCTTTCACGTCCGTGACATTGCATATGTGTGTCTTCATGTCTTGCGGCAACCGTCTAGGCTACGTGGGAAACAAATGTCTGGCCTTGCCGTCTCTGCCGGGTCCAGGTAAAAGGGGAAGACCCAAGTAGTAAAAGGGACTCACTTGACGTCGTAAGTGATGATTTATACGTGCCAATGATCTCTGAATTAATGTTATACTGTCTAAAAACTAAAATGATCGGCTGAACCCGACTCCGCTCGACTCAACTGGGAAAGACGAATGATGACCCGAACTAGATGTACTGTACTATACTACAACACCTAAATGTGCATCTAGAAATAGGCAAGAGTGTCTTCATGTCTTGCGGCAACCGTCTAGGCTACGTGGGAAACAAATGTCTGGCCTTGCCGTCACTGCCGGGTCCAGGTAAAAGGGGAAGACCCAAGTAGTAAAAGGGACTCACTTGACGTCGTAAGTGATGATTTATACGTGCCAATGGTCTCTGAATTAATGTTAAACTGTCTAAAAACTAAAATGATCGGCTGAACCCAACTCCGCTCGACTCAACTGGGAAAGACGAATGATGACCCGAACTAGATGTACTGTACTATATTACAACACCTAAATGTGCATCTAGAAATAGGCAAGAGCCATTGTAAAGGTAGCAAACTTGCAAACATATAATAATAAGTAACCTACCTATTATTTGTTCTGTAGTCACAACTAAATCACGAAAACCCTATCTGCCCACCCCGTCAGGGTTACAGCGTGAAGATAGGATGGTGGTGGTATAAGTTGCTAAAAAAGAGTTGCAAGTTATAAACGAAGTACCTATATCCGTATTGCTGACTAACAACATTAAGGTTCTAATCTATTAGGTACACTGAATGATTAACATGTCTAAAACTAGAATGACTTATTATCTCTTTTTAAAATTGTTTACGAGTAGGTATGTCTGACAGCATCAACGATATATTGCTCAATGAACGTTGCTCGTGTACTCTCCAACATTGAAGTTGCTAGTTATCAGTGCCCAGTTAAGAACTACCACTTGTCTGAAGGGGGGTAATGTGGCTCTAACAAGATCTTCAGGGCCTAAGCCAGCCTCATTTGCAAGTGGTACATCTGGGGCGAGACCATGGCGAAAAGTGCCAGTGTGGTACTGTAAGCCAAATCACCCCTCAAATATCTCATTGTCAAAATTAGGAGAGGCCTACGTACTGCAGTGGACTGTGCTAGACTGATTTGCCTAAAGGTGTTCAGCGACTTAGGTATTTACGATTGCGTTGGCCCTCAGAGATAATATAAGATATATAAATGCTATGCCAAAAGTACTTGGATACCCAGACGTGCATGTATGAAGCGATTGATTAATCTGCAAGAAGCGAAAGAAGTATGCATGGACCGTGAAGCCTGGTGATCTGTTCTCTCTGACTACCCCGTCAGGGATACAGCGTGAAGATGGTTAGTTAGTTAAATGCTATGCACATTTGTGTGTCGCTGCGACATGCTCGCTCAACAATCAAGTATAAAATTAAATAGGATTGAAACCTTCACTAGTCCTTGATTCGGGATTCAAAGATTTTTTTTAAATTATTTTATGGCCTGGTTACAAAGACCTTTTAGCCAAATCTAATTTTTATATCATATTTCTTCAATCTTATCTTCTAATTAGTCCTGCCCAGTCTTTTTCGATGTCGTGTCCTCGGTCCTAGGTCTTGGTCCTTGCCCTCAGTATAATGGTGATTTTTATACTGAAATTTTCAGTGCACTTTTAGCGGCAAGATTTCACTGCATATATATCATTGTCTTTCACTATAGCACATTAACACAACTTTTATGTCCAAGAAACCACCACTCCGCACATAAAACACGATAAATAGTGCAAGCGTCCGCACTTGTCACTCTTCAACATTTATTTTGTAACATTTCACTTTCCATGACTCATGCACATCGTCGAACACTTTACGTATCATAATCCACCATGATTAAACACAAAAACACGAATTATACACTAGTTTTGGAAAATAAAATACAGCAACCGTGCGTCATGTTCAAGAATTGGCGCCAAACTCGAATCATAGATCATGGCTATGGCTTACCAAGTTTTGAAATTCAGTTTTTATATGAAAACGCCGTATTTTAACCAAATTTCACGTGGGGATCCCCACCGTGAAATTTCGTGTATGCGTGTATGCTTATCGCGGCGACAACGACACACAATATGGCATGGTACTTTTCCGTTTTTACGATTTCTACATTTTTAATTTGTGAATAGGCTCCATAAAGCCTGTGTCAGGCGTTATTAATATTAAATGTTTCTTTACAGGTCAATAATAGACGTGTTAAACTGCTTGCAAGGAGTATTAATATTTTTACTGCTAGTCGTTTTCCGTCGGCGAGTCATCAAATTAATGTATAGACACGGCTGGTTGAATTGCATATCGGGAGCAGTTGAAAGGCACCTCGCTTACGAAGATGACGAAGAAAATGTTGTTCAACATACCGACGTGGCCATGACTGTGAATGGGACTACTATCACTCAGTAAAACAAACGGCATAAAACAGATTTAGTGTATAAATAAATATGTGTGTGTACCAGAGTACACAGGTTTGAAGTGAAACTTCTGTACGACATTTTTTACAGCTATAAAATTTCCCTAATACGTCGATAAAAAAGTTTATCGACGTATGAGAGAAGAAGAGAAAACGAAGTTTCACTTTAAAACAACATGGCGCGTAACGGAAAAATGTGTCTTTTTTTACCGCTTTAAAATTTCTCTTCATCGATAAAGAAGTTTCACTACAAAAAATTATATCTACACGTTACATTTATAGTCTTAATAGAGAGCGGATGGTTATAACTCAGTATTAATACTTAATAGAATACTTTTCTAAAATTTATACAATAAAAGCGATATTAGGACATTCACGCACGTCCTCTTGCCCAAATTAAGCTATTATATGCTGTGGGATATAGACAACTATATAATAATACTAATAACACGGCAATGGGCTCACCACCTGTTAAGTAGGACAAAAATGCATACGGTGAAATGTGGGTGTTTATTATGCCTCTGCCTACCCCTTCGGGGATAAAGGCAAACAAAGGTGACAATATGATTGTATGTATGTATAGACAACTAATAAACATACTTTCTACGAAACAAACATTTGCATATCTAAATATTTGTTCCGATCCAGGAATCGAACCCGAGATCTCAGCGCGGAAATAGCACACTAACACTAACTTACACTCCACTGACGCGCTGAAAATCTATAAAATTTATCTTGATTGGAAAACAAAATCCCTTTTAATTTTTTATAACTAAAATATCGCTCCAAAATGTATATTTAAAATTGGAAAAAGCTAAGAATATTTTTATAATACTTTCATATAGGGTTTATTTCTGGGTGTAAGGGGCCCCACCAATATCTCCGGGGCCCAAGCGACCTCACCTGCTAGCGGTGCACCTGCTGATCAACGGACGAGGCAACGACAAAGCCGCCCTTACTGGCTTAGGAGAACAGACAGGAGACGCTCCCAACAATGCCGTAGATGAAAGACAAACCAAAGCTGCTTCTGCCAGTAAAGGACCTCAGGCTAGAAATCTAGGTAGGATTTAACAGCAACTTGGAATACACGCAAAGATAAAGTTAATAGAAAGATAAAGAAAATTAGTTGAGCCGTTTATTGCTCCGCCAATAACTCAGTGGGGATTTAATAGACTTTGATGTCATAGCTTTAATTAATAAAAATTTTATTTTATTTATCGTCATATGTAGCTATAATCAAATTAACTGTTACGCACATATTTATTCAACAAATTTTACCAATATAATAGACTCTGCATCTTTGCAATGCCTATATTTTAAGAAGCAGTTATTCAGTGTATATTATAAAACAACTTAATATACGATAATTTTTAATTTAAAGTGACGAAGTTGATAATTATTAGCTATAAATACAAAATATTTAAAGATTATATATGGATATATTAAAAAATATATTTATTTGCAGCAGCTTTTAATTGTATTTTTGTATATTTTAAGTTATTAAGTAATTGATCGAGTGTCTGATTATTAAGTCTTAGGTATATCTAATTGCCTAAGACATTTGACATTACCTACTAAAATTGCAATTGAAAAACTCTCGCACGAATGATCTTTGATATTTTTATTGTAACTAGCTTATAATGTTGTCAATGAATCTCGATACCTTCTAATATGAAGGCATCAAATCCAAGATCAAATCCATCACAGTCAGACGTCGATGTATAAAAAAAATGTGTGTGTACCGTAGACAGAGAATACTATCTCTGTCTACGGTGTGTACACAGGTAAGAAGTGACATTTCTTTACGATATTTTTAAGGAAGTTTCACTTCAAAACAACATGGCGCGAAACCATGACGTGACGATTTTTCATAGGCTATTCAATTTCTCTCAACGTCGATATTTTGCAGCTATTTTTTAGGTATGGATCAGCATTCACAGATTTTGGACATAAGTTACCGATAGAAAAAAAAATGCTGAAACAGAAATTTGCTTTTGTACCATTTGTTCATGTCTCATGTGGAGATCAAAAAAGTCTTTTGGGCCATTTTTAATTTTATCCATTGCAAGAGCATACAATGTACTTATATTATCGCTAAGCTTACATCGTATCTGGCACCCACGGGACAGGCTTGCACGCAGAATACGAGTATTGTATTTATTGTTTGGCAATAAAATAAATTTAATTTTTATTAGGTCAAGTAATACATTTGACAGACTCAACGAAACCTTTTTGCTAACTGTATTTTTTCCTAAATCTGTGAATGTCGATTAGAATATCTTAAAATAGTTGGATCGTCTCCTAGCAACATTTGCCTGTAGGCTGGTACTATAATGCTTGAGGTACCTGCCCGTCATGGATTTACAGGTATACTGGACCCGTATAGAATCATAAAATAACAAGTCTAGTCTCATTAGTAGTATCCCCGAACTTAGAGTAAGACGATGCAAATAAATGTTTACAAACAATATATTCGTTGCTTTATTTTAAACACACCTCTCTTCAATAAGTCTTTTGCAGTCAACGCTGAACGCAAGGTAAACCTCTACCAATTATCCCTCATCTTGGGAGGGTTTTAGGCCTTATAAGTTGTAGTTTTTGCGACTGCCGCGTTGAGGTGTTGGGATCGATTCCCGGGGAACCTTTATTTGTGTGATTCGCAAATGTTTGCTTCGGACCTTGGATGTATAATATGAATGTATTTAGGAATATAAAAGTATGTTTATCCTACCATATCCAACCTCTGTTATGATGTCGTCCAGTCAGCAGGTGCAACTCTTACAGGTGAAGCTGACTCAGCTCTGAAGATGTCGGTAGGACACTTCACATTTGGCAGATGTGAAGCATCGAAATTCTTTTACAAGTCTGAAGTGGGATGTGGTCATTTAACTTTTGACTACAGGGGTTGGATATCAGAAGTCGGAAGTGTAACGCCACGCCAGAAAATATGTTATAATAGTTATAGTCCACACAAATTGTGACGTCGTTTCCTACTACGCCATATTGGGCGGCAATGCTTACCTGTATAGTTTATACATAGCGTATGCACATGTTTCTCCGTTCATTCCGTCGTTGTAAGTCAAGGAAAAAACACTACTTACGTTGACATAGTTAATTTAACATCATTTCTCTATACTGCCCTATAACCTCAATGTAATAATTCAGAAGTGGGATCCACGTTTTCGAAGATTCAAGAAAAAAAAGGTAGAAGACTGCTGCTGATTTTAAAGAAGAAAATTCTAATTTTTCCGTCCTTATTGCAGGAGCAATTGCTTACAGGATGGTCGATTGTAACGCAGGCCAGAAATATACGATATGAAGTTTCAAGAAATACAACATTTATTAACACCATCATGTTCATCATTTGGATAAAAGTTAGGTATATGTCCCTTTCCAAGCTCTAGTCTATATTTGCATCGGGATTCAACATAATGAAAATCGATACAGTGGTTTAGGCGTAAAAGCGTAAATTCGCACAGCACAGTCGTTATAGAAAAAATAAAAGAACAAAAAATACAAATGAAATTTTTTTTACGTCGAAAGTCGAAGTATGTCAATAAACCTAACAAATTCTTAGCTTAAACTGAATTAAATGGTTTCATTCGTCAATTTCATTCACGATCTCGCTGGGTTGGAAGACAGCGCTGATGGTAGCAGAGCTGGTGGTATTGTCTTCGTCGTCGCTGTCAGCGCCACTGGCCCCGGGGTGAGCGTGTTGGGAAGGAGGAGCTTCACCCGGCCGGGACGCGCGTTCGGATCCCGGGGCGGACCACCTGTGTGTCGATCGCTGAAATAAGATGTCACGTTACGAATAAATATTGAAAGGTCGGGTCTGAGTAAATTATTATTTATTTATTTATTTATTACTAACAAAAATATAACATACTGTTGAACAATGTTAAATAAGAAACAGACTAAATGTACAAGCCAAATTTGAAGCCTTAAACTAGAAAGAATCCTGTGCCTTAAAGGACAGTTCTATCTCAGCAATTATGTAGTCCAATTCGTTCTTCTGACTAGTACATAAACAGGAAATTTTCATGACAGTTTGATTATAATGAAAATTGTTGGTTGCCTATTCTGTTATACCTCATTTACACTCTCGCGCGAGCCACAAGACGAGCTGCGAGACGAGCCGCGAGTGAAAACACATTATTATGGCACTTTTTTTTGCTCGTCTCACAACTCGTCTCGTGCCTCGTGCGAGAGTGTATTTATACGAATACTTCTTAAACTAAAACACTTGTACTGTTCCAGTTATTTATTACTTAAACCTGAACCGGTTTCGCCTTACGTAAGTGGTGGCCTTACTTAAATAAGTGGAACAGTACAAGTGTTTTAGTTCAAGATGTGTAGCAATTTCCACCAAGTGCCACCAATCAACAGTGTAAACAGTCTATACCAATACTAGTTGACGCCCGCGGCTTCGCCCGCGTAGAATTTTTTTCTGTCAGCTTTACTATCAGTGGTTATGCACAGTGGAGTTTCTACTCTCAAAAACATATTTTTCAATATTTTAATTGTTTCCATACATGTGTATTTATTTATTGGGACAACCAGTTGTTGTTACATTATTAACCTAATCCAAAGCATACAACTTTATTACTTCATTTAATGCATAATATTTTAAGGTGTCACCAGATGTCACAGCAAGCATAAAAGTGTAACACTATTGAGGAAACAATAAAACTAAACTTCATAATTTAAATTTCTTTGTATCAAAAAAAATTATAATATCGTAGGGTCCTGAAAAACTCGTAGAGTATAATATACCTATTTTACTCATCATCATCCGAGCGTCATCATCATCTGTCCTCTCTGACTACCCCGTCAGGGATACAGCGTGAAGATAGTTAGTTAGTTATCATCCGAGCGTCTGTCCCAAATGCGTCTCGCGCCGCCGGGGGTCACGGTTTGGTTTATTAACCTAAGACGAAGTATCTATACACAGCAAAATATTAACACCTTAAAAATATATCTAATATCTTTGTGCGTAAATATTTATGTGATATACTTTAACAGTTGATTTGCGTCATTTTTGTGTCATGTCTGCTTATAGAAACTACGTCATTTTATAAAAATGTAGATAAGTATCTAAAATATGTAAAAATGGGAGTGCGACTTAAATTTTTAACACATCTTTATTTTTTATGATCATATATAATTATATATTGTGGAGATCAAAAAGCGGCCCCGCGAACTCAGCGTTCCGGTTACAGAACGCTATAAATGCTTTAAGCTACGTTAACTATGGCTGGTCTTCGGATGGTTGACCACTTCGTGGCATTTACATTTGCGAGCGTTCCGTGTTTCGGAAGGCACGTTTAGCTGTTGGTCCCAGTTGCCAGTAACATGGCAGTTCAAGTTAAAAAGCCTTATGCGCGGCTTAAAAATTTTCTACAGCAGGTCGCTACAACCTGCGCCTGTCCATTTCAACACGGCAATGGGCTCACCACCTATAACGTGGGACAGGAAAAGTTGGCATATAATATGCCACTGCTTCGGGGATAAGTATGTCCAGCTATCCTTCTTTACACAATGAGTACACCCGACTCACCGCTATCTTAGTGTTCTGTACACGATCACTGCGTTAAGGCATTTTACGCTATTGCTGGCCCTTCTGTATCTGCTATAGCTACTTAGTGATATTTCCAATTCCGAGCGTTTCGGTGCTTCGGAAGGCACTTTACCTCGTTGGTCCCGGTTGCCAGTAACATGGTAGTCTTTAAGTCATGTTGAAAATTTAAACAGCTGGTAATTTTATGTACCTACTAATCGAATTACAGTACTACGCAACTCTTGAAAATGGCAGGGGATGGGGGTGGGCTAGCTCATTTGACCTTTATCTTTTGCAAACGCATTCATGCGCGCGCGTCCATCGTTCATCGAGGCATGCAGTACGTGACAAAAAAGAGACCCAGGAGTTCTTTTAAGCGAATCCAAGAGCGAAAACCTATGACGAAGCTCGAAGTTTCAATGTATGATAGTACTCGCTGTGTAACGAATTGCCAAAAGTGGTAGAACAAAGGTTGTTGGTTATGACCTTGGCTATACACTCCTAGCAGGTTGCTGGTGTTTAGCAAATGACCCTGTAGATGTAGGAATGCAATAGGTACGTTTGTAAGTGTTCCCTTGTCTCACCTCAAGCCGATGGCTAAAGAAGTTGCACTGTAGAGTCATAATCACTTTTTGATATGACGCGACATATGACATATTGTCACGCCCACATTTCGATTGAAATTTGTCAAGCCGCCCATAAGGCCTTTAACTTGACTTAACGACTGCCATGTTACTGGCAACCGAGATTATTATAATTAGTTTTTTTATAATTATTTTCAATTATGTATTATTTTTATATTTTTTATTTTTATAAGCTTTTCGATGTTTCACTTCTGCGGAGCGTACCGTGACGGCTCACTTTTTTGGTGTAGATATTTGACTCCACTTGACACGATCTCAATTTAATTACCAGAATTCGAATGAATGGACGGTTTTTCCCAAGTTCCTAATAATTGTCAACAATAGCCGGTCAAGAGGTCAAATGAACACGTGCATTTTTATAAATTGGTAATTGTAAAAAAAATATCTTCGTCATACGAATGTTTGATTCCTATTGCTTTTTTAAATTTAAGAACAAAAGAAAAAAGAAACTCGCCCGCTCTGTTGTAGCGAAGGAATCAGACGATTTCTAAACCAGAACCAGTTTCAAAAACCACAAGTGGTAGAAACTTCAAATTCCCCTACATGGTGTTCTGAATCGAATACTGCAATCCGCCTGTCTCTCTCTTTTATGGTTCCCGAGAATTAGATGGGTACAGATGGACGGACAAACTGAACCGTTTTATAAGACTTTTCTAAACTTTATGATTTAGAAGGCTAAAAGTCACAGAGTAAGATTCATAAATACTATAAATATGAAAGTTTGTATGGTTGTTTGTTACTCTTTAACGCAAAAATATTAAATAATGCTCAAATTAGAATAAGACATATTAGAATAATAACTTTCGTGAGCGTTGTTCATTATTACAAACTAAAAGGTTATACTCACGTGTGAATTTCAGGACTGCCTCCTTTTGCAAGAGAAGCGTCTAGCTACGTCGGAAGCTGCGCACTGCTTCCGACGTAGCTGGACCCTTAGACTAGACCTATCTCCGTTAGTACTGAAACTAGTCGGGCTATCCCGAAATTCACACGTGAGTATAACCGTTTAGTGTGTAATAAAGAATAAGACATAGGCTACTTTCTATCCCGGGAATAAGTTCCTGTGGAAAACAGGTAGGTACGGAGAAACCACGCGGCTGAACCACAGGCATCAGTAAACTATATCTAACGGGATAAAAATCAGCAAGAACCCACCTCATACTGGTCCTTGCACTGCTTTACCCTGTCCAGGTACATGTCGTACACGAACTGCGCCATGTGAGGCATATCTCTCACTGTCAGTACTAGCTGCGATGGTACGGCGGCGTTGTTGGCCCGTTGTGCCGGCCAGCGTTCACCCGGGACCAACTCCAGTTGTAACGGTCGATCCACTAGCTGTATAGTAAATTGAAGAAATATTGGGAACGATTGACGAAGAACATCATCATCATCATGTAGGCGTTCATTATGCCTCTGCCTACCCCTTCGGGGATAGAGGCGTGACAATATGATTAATGAAGAACATGTAATAATAATAATATATGAGCTACATGCTCGCGGGCGGCTTACGACTTATGCCTATGGCGATTGTATAGGGGGCCCATCTAGTGAGTTGGCAAGCCACCATCTGCCAGTATTTTTAAAATAACATATAAAAATGGCGGACGCCGTTTTCATTCCTGTTTAAATCATCAAATCCATTTAACACTCAACCCAATGGCCCATTTCGTAGTTAGCATATTGTACAATAGTTTAACGCCCATTGGAGGTGATCCATTACCATTTTAAAAAATTTTCAAAGGGTCTCTGCGTGTTGGACCTATGTCCCTATGTAAGCCTACCAAAAGTCCGGATAAGGAGATACCTTAACCCATAAGGAGATACCTGTGTAAAAAGAAGAGACATAATCTATACTAATATTATAAAGCTGAAGAGTTTGTTTGTTTGTTTGGTTGAACGCACTAATCTCAGAAACTACTGGTCGGATTTGAAAAAATATTTTTGTGTTAGATATCCCATTTATCGAGGAAGGCTATTGGCTATATATCATTACGCTACTACACTGGGGAGCAGAGCAGTAGTCATATATGTCGACAAATCTGTCAATTTTTTATGCAGCATTGTAGAATTTATAAGCGGCGGGATTAAATATGTGCGACGGGAGGTCGAACTATGCCACGGGCGAAGCTGTGGGGGTCATTTAGTAATAATAGTAATAATCTTTATTTCATCAAAACTAGTTTTGATACATGGCTATGGAACGCTTGTTTAGAAATTCTGCTCCTCCTCGTTATATTATCCGAAATAAATGCAGGTGAAATATTTATTGTGCGAAAGAAGAGACTTGAAGGAGACAGGGTTAATCGAGACTTACTTAATATTAAAATATACTGTGGGACACATTTATTCAGTACCTACGAACAGACAGCGGGAGCGACTTTATTATTTTACTAGCTAACCCCCACAGCTTCAGCCATGACTTACTTCGAACTGCCGTCGCACTTATTTATTTATATCGCACATTTATAAATTTTACAATAATGTATGAAAATATGTCAAATTGTTGACATTAATGAATATTGCTCCGCTCTCCTGATTAGTAGCGTGATGATTTGTAGCTTATAGCCTTCCTCGATAAATGGGCTACATAAAACAAACAGAATTTTTTAATTCGACCCTTTGGTTCCGGAGATTAACGCGTTCAAGCAAATAAACAAACTCTTCAGTTTCATATATTAGTATGGAAGTATGGACATACTATGTAAAGATGAAACGGAAATTAAAAAATATTAAATTCCAATTTTATTTTAATAAACAATAAATATAAGAGACGTACAAAGAGACCTACAGAGATCAAGGTCAAGGTCCAAGTGACCTCAACTACTAGCGGTGCACCTACCTGGTGCACCGGACGACGACACGACGTGGGTTACGGGGGTTAGGCGGTCAGGCGGCAGTTGCTCCGAATAATACTAAATATGAAAAGTCAAACGAACACTGCTCCTATAAGCCATTAAAAAATGGACCAAGTCAAATAAAAGTAAATCTAGGCAGGGATTGGAAGCAATTGGATACAATATATACACTAGACGAAGAAAAACATTAACTAACTAACTGTCTTCACGCTGTATCCCTGACGAGGTAGTCAGAGAGGACAGATCGCCAGGCTTCGCGATCCATGAATACTTCTTTCGCTTCCTGCAGATTCATTAATCGCTTCATACATGCACGTCTAGGTATCCGAGTACTTTTGACTTTTCCGTTTGTGCAATCTGCTCACGTAGTCTTCGTATGTAAGTCTTGGTCTACCCTGACTCCTTCTACCCTCTACTTTCGCACAATATATATTCTTCGTCAATCGTTCCACACGCATTCGTTGGACGTGACCTAACCAACGGAGAACGCCTTTTCCAGTTTAATGCTGACACTTTCATTCAAACCTACCATTAAACAAAAAAAAAGCCATAAATAAAAAGCAAAGAGGATCTTACCTGATTGAATGTAGGCTGAAGTTCAAAGCAGTTTCTGAACAGATTAGCTCTTGCGAACACGTACAGTCCAAGCCTTGCTCTAGACGCGGCCACTATGAGTCGACGAAGGTCTCTTACATGACCAACTGCTTTGGTACGTACGAGCGACACTAGAGCTATGTCGTTCTGCTGCCCCTGGTATTTGTCCACGGTCGTAACCTGGTAAATCAAATAAATAATAAGTCTTAGTTCCTTGGACAATCAAATTGTATTTTAGTTAGAATCATTGTCTTGCAAGATCTTTCTCTTGAGTACGTGTTCATTATTAGTTTAGTCAGGGGGTGTCACTCCGCAGTTTAGGTATATTCGGAGAGCGCACCGCTCGGAGCGGCTAATGACAGTGAGCTGCTGCTGCCGCTCGGCTCGCACTAAATAAATCAACTAGGTACAAAAACTGCTCAAGTGACAACCCCGCGCGGACTTCGCAGCTCGGTCACAAATCTCTGGCGAGCAAAGAAAAATTCAACGTTCGCGCGAAGTTATAAGTTTCAATTTTGCTTGCAGGCGGCGAGTCTAGGTATGTTTTCATACCTAAAATAGACTTGTTAGGGAGTGAAACTTCTGTACGTAGTACTATTACTTATTCTGTGGTTTAGTGAAGAATTGAAAGGCCTGAACATATTTTGCAACAGATTTCCATGATCAGAAATAACGTGTAGTGGACAGTCAACCAAGATAGTGGTCTGTCAGCTTTGACAAAATGAAATATAAGTAAATATAATACATGATAAAGAGAGCAATAGTCACTATTATATTATTGCAATGGTATATCAACTTCCTTTTGTGTCGTCCATGACATTGAACTTATCATGGACGACACAAAAGGAAGTTGATATCCCGTACGTACCTGCTCTTACAATAATAAATCACAATTATGCTGACTATACCTAAGAACACAGTATTGTACCTGTCTTCAAATCCCTTGCGTTAAACTACTGCCAGGCTTGTGGTTAAAAAGTGCTTAAAGGTCGATACAATTGATTTATCTATCACGCCTTATCCCCGAAGAGGTGGTAGAGGCATACATATTGTATGCCCACTTTTACCATGTGTATTCCTGTCCCACGTAATAGGTGGTGAGCCCATTCCCGTGTTGAAATAGAAACGAGACAGGTTGTGGCTAGCTGCTGTTGAAAATGCATAAGGCCTTCAACTTCACTTAACGACTGCCATGTTACTGGCAACCGGGACCAACGGCTTAACGTGCCTTCCGATGCACGGAAATGCTCGCAAATGTAAATGCCACTAAGTGGTAACCCATTCAATAACCAGCTATAGCGAAAGTTGCGTAACTCAGTGATCGTTTACAGAACACTAAGTCCGCGGGGCCACGAACGCTTCAATGGAATTTGGTTGAAATTTTCTTGTAAACTGTGATTTCGATACAATTGATCAAAAATGAATATTTAATTGTAATCTATTTTAAACACTACTATTGTAATCAAATACGCTAAGTAGATAAGTCTAGTTTTTTAACTATATGATCGAAATTAACTGGTCGGTATAAAATTTATTGGAGCACGGAGCCATTTAATGTGTTGGCCTGAATAATTCATAGTGAAAATGATCTCATAATAACAGTTTCTTAAACTGTGATATCATTTATATTTCGGATTCCATTTTGCATGTCTGATGTGAATAAATCATAACAACCAGACTGAAAGTTTATAAACAAGGTTAAAAAAAGAACACTATTACTATTCCATATTATATACTTTTTAACCTGATCGATTTCGCCTTACGGCATTTTCAGAGTTTGATAGATATATATTTTATATATACATACACATTTTTTATAACTCTAGAATATTCCGTAAGGCGAAACTGGTCAGGTTGAAAAGTTTATAATGTGATATAATACAAGGGTTTTTGTTCAAGACTAGGTGGCTTCGCCCGTGACATACTTCGAACTCCCGTCGCACTTTTTTAACCCGTCGCTTATAAATTCTACCAAAATGTATAAAAAATTGCCGGATTTGTCGACATTTACGATTACTGCTCCGCTCTCCAGGGTAGTAGCGTGAAGATTAATAGCCTATTGACTTCCTCGATAAATGGGCTATGCAACACAAATAGAATTTTTATAATCCGACCAGTAGTTCCTGAGATTAACTGGCAACTAGAAACACTCTCATTTTGATTTGATTTGGATTCTTTTGTAAAGACTACTATATAATTTCTTCAAATATCATGTAAATAAAACTAATGTAATTACTGGCAGTTAGAAAAGAGTGGCCATGAGTTTTATTGCCAGGTTCTTCCTCAGGCTCTACCTATTGCGTTGCGAATCTGGCAGTAAATGTAAATGTAGAAGCAATAATCTTGACGTTTATAAGTGTTACTTTGTGACCTACATGAATAAAGATTTTTCACTTTTCACTTATCGCGTTCAACTAAACAATTTAAATAAACAAACTCTTCAGCTTTATATATTAGTATAGATGTGTAGCAAGTTCCACCAAATTGCCACAAATCAACAGAATGAACAAATCAATTCAGTTTGTATTGAAAACATGATATATACTATCTATACTAATATTATAAAGGTGAAGAGTTTGTTTGTTTGGTTGAACGCGCTAATCTCTGGGACTACAGGTTCGATTTGCATAATTCGTTTGTGTTCAATAGTTCATTTATCGAGGAAGGCTATAGGCTATATAGCATCACGCTACGACCAATAGGTGCGGAACAGCAATGATAAATGTGGCAAAATCGGGGACAAAATATTCCTTTTGATAGCTTCCGTTGCGAACGCCGCGTAAACGATTAAAGTTACGCAAAAACTCTGTATTACATAATTATTTCCATTTAAAAGTTCTAAAATAAAGTCCGCGACAGCATATGCCTATCTTTTAAGGTTAACCTATTATAATCAATTTATTATCAACAAATCGGGCAAATATTCATACATTATTGTAAAAGTAATAAACGACGGGATTGAATACGAATACGAATGACGGGAATAAAGGCATGACTGATAAACTAACGGGAGTTCGAAGTTTGTCACGGGCGAAGCCGCGCGGGTCAGCTAGTTATACTATATACAGGGTTGGGAAGTCAAACAGCAGTCGCTTCCAATAATGCCGCAAATCAAAAGCCAAACAAAATGGTTCCAGTGGAAACGGTTACGAGTACAAGAGAACTCAACTTGAAGTAGAAAGTTTACATTTACAAGCTCAAATAGCTGGACCAATTTGGATATAATTTGGTATGAAAGTAGCTGACACCCGGGAATAACACGCTATATTTTGAAAATTGGCTTCAGTGGTAAATGTATAAGAGGATAACTTAACCACGCATTTGGATCTGCGGGCGTTCCGCAGTAGGATCTGATTGACAGTAAATTTCCATAATCATATAATACTGTTGTGTATTGTTACCTTATGTGGTCGTCCGATGAGTGGATTGTCTGCACATCGCTTGTCGATGACGTCACGAATGAGATGCTTTTGTCCATTGTATGTTGTGAGAATGGAAATACGTTCTGCTGGCCACCCGATCAGCCGCATAAACATGAACACGGCCACTACATATTCGGCTTCAGCGAGATTCTGCAATACAATTAGATGCATAAATAGGTTATTTAGTTACACACTATTTTTCTCCTTCTTTATCGAAGTACTCATATATCCGAATAGAACTACACTGTGCCCCTATCCATCTGTCAAGGACTTGCTTACTCCTTTTAAGGAAAAGGCATGAATGTATGCATATAAGTTTACTCAAATTATCTATACATACTACATATGTATGTAAGTGTAAAAATGTTTATTACTCAATTACGCTCTAACCGCTAAACCAAATTGACAGAAATTTTGTATACGATTAGCTGACACCTCCCCGGTTAATACATAGGCTTATCTCAGGAACTTCTCTTCCTGTGGGAAACGAGTATGGGAAAACTTCACCATAGAGTTAACTGCAGGTCGTCTCCCAGGCAGTGTAAAATATATAAACAAGAGATAGAAGTATGGATATTAATAATAATAAGTTTACCTGTTCTTTGGACAAATAAAAACACAACAAGTCAATTTAAAAAAAAAGACATTTATAATCACATTAGAATGTATTGAGGTTTTCAAGTAAGCTTTATTAATAAAACTAGTTGACGCCCCCCGTTCCCGTTTCCCACAGGAACTTGTTTCCGGGATAAAAAGTAGCCTATGTGTTATTCTGATGTGTAAGCTATATTATTCTTTAGTTTCATCAAAATCCATTGAGTAGATTTTGCGTGAAAGAGTAACAAACATCCATACTTACAAACTTATGCGTTTATAATATTAGTAGGATTATTGTTATTAGCACTAATAACAATAATTGAGAGTTTATGACGAATATTAATCTAAAAGATATTAAGGTAGGTAATAACTTGTTTTATATTTGACAAGACAATGTCGTGAACACAAAGTATTCAATTATCACGAATGAATAAATAGTAATTTACATGATTACTAGGTAGCTTTAGTGTTGACGTGAACAGTTTTCTGAGGTCTATTACAAAATTATCTATGACTGTGCAACGTGCTATCTACCATATACCCATAGCGCCAGTAATTTTAAACTGCTAAGTTAACTAAAAAAAACTAACTAACTATCTTCACGCTGTATCCCTGACAGGGTAGTCAGAGAGGACAGATCGCCAGGCTTCGCGATCCATGCATACTTCTTTCGCTTCCTGTAGATTCATTAATTGCTTCATACATGCACGTCTTGTTATCCGAGTGACTTTTCCTTTTTGAGCAATCTGCTCCCATGGTCTTCATATGTAAGCCTCTGCCTACACTGACTCCTTCTACCCTCTACTTTCACACAATATATATTTTTAGTCAATCGTCACTCATTCATTCGTTGGACGTGTCTAAACCAACGGAGCACGCCCTTTTCCATCTTGACGCTGACACATCCATTCAAACCTGCCGTTTTCAAATAATCAGCATTTGAATAGTACTAGTTTGAGTAGTAGTAGTAAGTTCAAAATCATAACTCCTGGATTAAGCTCAAACTAATTTTTTGAAGCCGCCCATAAGGTCTTCAACTTGACTTAACGACTGCCATGTTACTGGCAACCGGGACCAACGGCTTAACGTGCCTTTCTAAGCACGGAAACGTTCTCACATGTAAATGCCACAATGTGGTAACCCAGCGTCCGTGACCAGCTATAGCGAAAGTTGCTTAACGCAGTGATCGTTTACAGAACACTGAGTAAGCGGGACCACGAGCGCTTTAAAGTCTTACCTTATGTAAATTATTTAGTCAATAGTGCATTATAATTAGTGACGCACCTTTATGTATTGTATTATGTATTTCAAGGCGGTAGTTCGTATCATGTTACCGTACCTAATCATGAATTAGTAACACTATGAGATCAACGGTATGGTGTATTATTAGTACTTTAATGATTCAATATTGCTGCGTATGAAATCATCGATAAAGTATAGCTACTAAATCATGCATTATCTCTTCTATTAACGCCCACTGCGAACACATAAGCTGTCAGCAAATATCTCCACAACCTGAGGCGGGCAATTCGATTATGTCGACACCAACAAAAAAACACACAAAAGAAAGCTCTAGAATAATCTAGGGCTTTTTTGCGTGTGGAAATACTCATGCTTGCAGTTTTTTTATCATGCTTTTTAGTTTTTTCTATTTAACTTTTTTTTTAAAGTGGTGGAAATACTAAAGCTTGGATGCTATGCCGGTAAAACCCTACGGTGCCCTTCCATCTGCCTATGACCAGGGTCTGGGTGTGCCTTCGGAAGGATAACCCCAAAAGTTGGGAGATAATTCGGATTTTGGAGTGTATAATTATAATTCACTTATATTTGCAATGTTAAACTATGACAAGTGTCCCTCCCTCAAATATAAATCGAACACATTATAGACTACCAGGTCTCCTGCTAATTGATTACCACTGAGGAGCTTTTATATAAATTTAAGCACCTACAAAATTTACAAGTTCTAAGTAAGATCACGCTCTATTTGCCAAGGAAATGAAGTGACTCTCTTGTCGTTTTTTTTAAATAACTGTTTTGGGGCATTCTCACACAACCCCAGCTGTTTAGCCCAAATTCATAAAACCATAAATACTCAGCAGAAGTATGAAAGAAGGCAAGGTTAGCTTTATAGGTAAAAATCCATCAATACTCAGCAAATATTTGACAGAAATTTTAGCTATTGTAACGCGATTGTACCTACCTACTAATATTGTATCTCAACTACTAACAAGTACCACAGGCTATGGATATTCAACGCTAGGCAATTCATTCCTAAATAATTACTTAAACATAGCTCTGGGCACCAGCCCTACCCGTATCTTAGAAGTATCATGGCTTAGGTCACCGCCATTATAAATTTATTACGACATTCAGTTTATGTTGTGTACTTAAAAGGTGACGACAATACCATTGTTTCTGTGACACGGATCACAGTTTAGCAAATAGAAATCGTGACTTAAACACTATCTGATGGTCGCGACTTCGTTCACGTGAGTAATAATTATCACCCTCAGAGTGTTGGTTGTATTCAAAACCCCTAAAGAGACGATATCGTTTACTACTCGTATCTCCTCAATCACTTTTCTTACTGCAAACCCAAGTTCATTACGTACAATGGCCCAATCAAGTGCGGAAACAGCACAGATAAAACAAACAAATAAAACAGACCCATGTTCGTGTAAATAAAAATAGGTGTTTCTGCGTAAAAGTGGGATCATAGAAGGCAAATTACGCCTTGATTATAGCTGGTTTGGAAGAAGTTACTATGGGGGCCTACCGATATCTTCGGAGCTAAACAGCCTCACCTGCAAGTGGCTGCACCTGCTGAGTTTTGAACGAGGTCATGGCGTAGAGGAGAAAATTCCAAACAAAACCATGTACCAAACCACTCGTTTTTTATACCACTGAGGTGCCGACAAGCGATTTAAGAACAATACAACCCACCTGATGGATAGTGGTCAGGTAGCCTATGGACGTTTGCAACACCAGAGGTGCGGCACTCGCGCTGCCGACCATTATTGCAATTAGTACAGTGGCATATTTGTTCCCTCGTCAAGACACAGAGGTTGCTTCTGCTCAATTTCATGTGGCGTACTTCCTAAACTTATTGGGAGAGGCATGTATCCAGTATTGTACTGCATACTGCATCATACATGTATACATATTGGTAAAATTGCTTTACGTTAAGTAAAGACTTTTAGTTTACCGTTCCTCCTAGGGAATGGTCGTGGCTACATGGGCAGACTGTAGAGTTGTATCCTAAGGTCTGGTTAAAATCGTTTTTAGCGGTAAGTCCACCATTCTATAACTACAGTCCAACTAATTTATAAGGTGCAATTTGACATCTGCGTTCTGTTTTTCTCTAATAAGTTTAGCATTTTAAACGACACAGAAATGTTAAATTAGTGAGTCTATAATATGTTGCCTCGATATTGAACAAAAATAGGTAGAATAATTAATATAAATACCTGGTAGAAGTAAGGGCTCGGTTCCGTTTCACCAGCGCCATGGAAGTCATCCACATTGATGAGTTGGAAGTCATAACGTAAGCCCGCATTGGCAGCACGGTACTCGGGTAAACGTGTGACGTGGCCCAAGTCACCAAGAGCCAAGTACCGCCAACGATATAAGTTGCAAATGCTGCAAGCAAGATTTTATATATTAGTAGAATTCTAATTCTAATCTGAATTTCTCAACATGATTGACAATACCTTTGGAAGTGTAACTTAGTATCCTACCGACTGCGCCATCTAAAAGTTGTTGATGAGGGATGAGAAATGAGACTGGGCGACAGGATAAACAGTAATTTACAGGTATTGTATTCGCATTTTTCATCTACAGTAAACGAGGCCCCTTAACCCCAACAATGTGGAAAAATAATCAAGTCAATAGATAAAGCGGAACGCGGAGTCTTAGGTTGATACATTGACAGCAACTAGGAACATTTTATAAAGTCCCACCATATAAATATTTAATTTTAAATTAAATTTTTGTGTTTATTTTATGGCCTGGTTACTAAGACCTTTTAGCCAAACCTTAATTTCTATTTCTTCTATCTTCTTTCTTACTATTTAAAATGTCTCCGTCCTCTACGTCTTAGTCAAGTCTAGTCTTAAGTCAAGGTCAGTCGCACGTGAGTATAATGGTGGTTGTTATTCTCTGTCTTCAGTCTTCTGTGGCAACACTATCGTCAACAGCTGATTTTGAATTGTCCCAAATTTTATTTAAATAAAATTACATTTATAATACCATTTATTAATAAACCTAATATAAAGATAAAAAGTGCAATTAGGTATCATTACGTATTATTTTAGTGTTTTTTGGTGTGAAATTGCTGGATGTACAGTACTAATTGTGTGTAGATTACCGGTAGTTTGACAACGGATTTGTAAGGTAAAAAATACTGTATTTGATCTCAATTTCACGTAAAATCTAATTTATATCGTTTTTTTAATCAAAGTAACATAGTGACAGTACTTACCCGTGGTACTACCGGTGGTACTACTGGTAGTACCACGGGAAATATTTTTTGCCCGTGGTACTACTATGACGTATAGTAGTACCACGGGAGATTCTATATTACCACTGGTACTACTTAATAAATAATATAAAATACTTTATTTTTTATTTATCTACATAAATCGCAATCGAGAGCGGATACCCAGCGCATAAATCGCAACCTAAACAGGAGAAAAAAATAGGAGACTAAAACTAAAAAAAATATTTTAATGGATTATAATATAAGATAGCAGGAGGTTTTTCTTGTACGTATGAAATGTAGAGTGAGGGTATTGAGCTTATAAACTCTTTGAGCTCGCAACCCATCAATATGAATTGACCGGTAAGAAGACTATTTTGTGCAGCTGAGCGCGTCAGTTTGTGGCTAGGTTAATCCAAATTTGTGAAGAATACACACAACGGCGGAATGTGTATTCTTCACAAATTAAATTATTATTTATTAAGTAGTACCAGGGGTAATATAAAATCTCCCGTGGTACTACTATACGTCATAGTAGTACCACGGGCAAAAAATATTTCCCGTGGTACTACTACCTTTGTAATTTGACAATTAGACCTATGTCCTTTGACCTACGGCCTTTGACCTGTCCTTTGAACTTTGTTCGTTGTTTTATGTCCTTTGACATTTGTCCTCGACCTACGCTCTTTGACCTTTGTCCTGTGTCCTTTGACCTATGTCCTTTGACATATGCCCGTTGACCTATGTACTTTGACACATGTACTTTGACCTATGACCTTTAGACTATGTGCTTTGACCTATGTACTTTGACACATGTACTTTGACCTATGACCTTTAGACTATGTGCTTTGACCTTTGTCCTTTGACCTATATCCTTTAACCTATGACCTTTGACATATGTCCTTTGAACTATGTCCGTTGCCCTATGCCATTTAACCTATGTCCTTTGACTTTTGTCCTTTGACCTATGTACTTTGACCTATGTCCTTTGACATTTGTCCTTGACATATGCCCTTTGTTCTTTGCCATATGTCCTTTGACCTTTGGCTCATGTTCTTTGACCTTTGAACTAACCTCTGTTGTTTGACCCTTTGACCGACGCCCTATTCCCTTTGTCCTATTTTGTAATAGGACAGAGGGAATAGGGCATATTACAGAACAGGGCAATATCAAATCATTTGATTTGATATGGCCCTTTGATTTCATTTGATAATGTTCTTTGGCCTATGCTCTTTGCCCTATGCGTATCTTAGTCTTCTATACAGATCATTTCTCAGGTTTATTCTATTCAAATTTGATAGGGCACCGGTCAAAGGGTCAAACAACAAAAGTTAGTTCAAAGGTCAAAGAACATGAGCCAAAGGTCAAAGGACATAGGGTAAAGAACAAAGGGCATATGTCAAGGACACATGTCAGAGGACATAGGTCAGATGACAGAGGTCAAAGGACATAGGTCAAAGTACATAGGTCAAAGGACATAGGTCAAAGTATATAGGACAAAGGTCATAGGTCAAAGGACATAGGTCAAAGGACATAGGTCAAAGGACATAGGTCAAAGGACACAGGTCGAAGGATATAGGTCAAAGGACATAGGTCAAAGGACATAGTTCAAAGGACATAGGTCAAAGGACATGGGATTGCAACTTAGAGAGAAAGTAAAGGAACATTCAATGAGGTTAAAAAATATTATTTCAAAACATACATTGGATGTGCATACTCAACAAGTTACCCTCAGCCAACTCCAGGATTCACTCCATTCAATAACCAAAAAATATGAGCTTTCTGGACTACAAATCCAGCAGCACATTCTTGCTATGGATGAACTAATTCGGTTAAATAATTATAATAATGAACGGTTTGAATCTTTATCAAACAAGCATATTTGTGAGTGTCAGCTTTTAAGCGATGAACGGTTATGTGAGCAATCCTCTTTGGAAGCTGATTCTCCGGCTATGTTGCAAAATAAATCCAGTATACTTTACTAGTAATACTTTATGTTTTATGTATCTACATAAATAGCAATCGAGAGCGGATACCCAGCGCATAAATCGCAACCTAAACAGGAGAAAAAAATAGGAGACTAAAAAAAATATTTTAATGGATTATAATATAAGATAGCAGAAGGTTTTTCTTGTACGTATGAAATGTAGAGTTAGGGTATTGAGCTTATAAACTCTTTGAGCTCGCAACCCATCAATATGAATTGACCGGTAAGAAGACTATTTTGTGCAGCTGAGCGCGTCAGTTTGTGGCTAGGTTAATCCAAATTTGTGAAGAATACACACAACGGCGAAATGTGTATTCTTCACAATTTAAATTATTATTTATTAAGTAGTACCAGGGGTAATATAAAATCTCCCGTGGTACTACTATACGTCATAGTAGTACCACGGGAAAAAATAATTTCCTGTGGTACTACCTTTGTAATTTGACAATTAGACCTATGTCCTTTGACCTACGGCCTTTGACTTGTCCTTTGAACTTTATTAGTTGTTTTATGTCCTTTGACACCTGTCCTCGACCTACGCTCTTTGACCGTTAACATTTGTCCTGTGTCCTTTGACCTATGTCCTTTAACCTATGCCCTTTGACCTATGTCCTTTGAACTATGTCCTTTGACCTGTCCTTTGACCTATGTCCTTTGACCGATATCCTTTGACCTATGTCCTTTGACCTATGTCCATTGACCTATGTCCTTTGACCAATGCCCTTTGACTTATGCCCTTTAACCTATGTCCTTTGACCTTTGTCCTTTGACCTATGTACTTTGACCAATGTCCTTTGACCTATGTCCTTTGACCTATGTCCTTTGACCTATGTCCTTTGACCTATGTCCTTTGACATATGTCCTTTGACCTATGTCCTTTGACCTATGTCCTTTGACCTATGTCCTTTGACCTATGTCCTTTGACCTATGTCCTTTGACCTATGTCCTTTGACCTATGACCTTTGAAAAAAATAGGAGACTAAAAAAAATATTTTAATGGATTATAATATAAGATAGCAGAAGGTTTTTCTTGTACGTATGAAATGTAGAGTTAGGGTATTGAGCTTATAAACTCTTTGAGCTCGCAACCCATCAATATGAATTGACCGGTAAGAAGACTATTTTGTGCAGCTGAGCGCGTCAGTTTGTGGCTAGGTTAATCCAAATTTGTGAAGAATACACACAACGGCGAAATGTGTATTCTTCACAATTTAAATTATTATTTATTATGTATGTCCTTTGAACTATGTCCTTTGACCTGTCCTTTGACCTATGTCCTTTGACCGATATCCTTTGACCTATGTCCTTTGACCTATGTCCATTGACCTATGTCCTTTGACCAATGCCCTTTGACCTATGCCCTTTAACCTATGTCCTTTGACCAATGTCCTTTGACCAATGTCCTTTGACCAATGTCCTTTGACCTATGTCCGTTGACCTATGTCCGTTGACCTGTCCTTTGACCTATGTCCTTTGACCTATGTCCTTTGACCTATGTCCTTTGACCTATGTCCTTTGACCTATGTCCTTTGACCTATGTCCTTTGACCTATGTCCTTTGACCTATGACCTTTGTCCTATATCCTTTGACCTATGTCCTGTGTCCTTTGACCTATGTACTTTGACCTATGTCCTTTGACCTCTGTCATCTGACCTATGTCCTCTGACATGTGTCCTTGACATATGCCCTTTGTTCTAACTTTGCCTTACCTTTGAACTAACTTTTGTTTTTTGACCCTTTGACCGGTGCCCTATCAAATTTGAATAGAATAAACCTGAGAAATGATCTGTATAGAAGACTTAGATACGCATAGGGCAAAGAGCATAGGCCAAAGAACATTATCAAATGAAATCAAAGGGCCATATCAAATCAAATGATTTGATATGGCCCTTTGATTTCATTTGAAAACCCTCTGTCCTATTACAAAATAGGACAAAGGGAATAGGGCGTCGGTCAAAGGGTCAAACAACAGAGGTTAGTTCAAAGGTCAAAGAACATGAGCCAAAGGTCAAAGGACATATGGCAAAGAACAAAGGGCATGTATTGGTTTCACACTACTAAATATGTTATCAATACATCTTGCGGTAGTGGCCGTTATTCTAGTGGGTTCCATAAACTTAGTAGCAAGGTGCTTCATTTCTACAGACAGTGACACACTAAAAGAGTCTTTACTAGTCTTTTAGTGTGTCACTGTCTGTAGAAATGAAGCACCTTGCTACTAAGTTATAAAAAAAAAATGAAAATTTCAAAAGCAAGCTAAATATAGTAATATTTAGTGATGAAATTGGAAAAAAATTAGGTTATTTATTAACTAAGATGGGACATTGCACAATCAACTGTTGTATGCCTGGTGCCTTCCACAAAATCAGCTACTGAGTATGTATATAATAATAATAATAAAACCTTAATGATATTTTTGGGTAATAGGGGGAACCTGAACAAGTCCACTTTGATAAACTATATAAATAAACTGGATTCTTTAAATGTAAAGAAAATTATAATGTTCACACTCCCCTATAGTAACAGTTTGTCACAGGAGGAAAATATTACTAGATATAAGTTAAATATGACTTTGCATACAT
This sequence comes from Thumatha senex, assembly GCA_948477245.1. Lineage (NCBI taxonomy): Eukaryota > Metazoa > Arthropoda > Insecta > Lepidoptera > Erebidae > Thumatha > Thumatha senex. The sequence continues at coordinate 12,824,111 of OX419743.1, forward strand.
TATGCATGAATAATAAAAAGTTTCATTTTATTGATACTAACAACTATGTTAGAAAATCATTTTATTTGACAAAAGATAATTATTATTATCTTTCCAATTATTCTATAAGACAAATAGCTACTTCGCTATCATATTTATTAAATATATCAGCCAAGAACTTGGCTAAACAAGTTGCTCCTATTGAGCAATGTTTTTATGACATTCACAATGTCAGTAATTTTACTACTGACAATTCAAATTTATTTAATTTAAACTGAGTAATAAGACAACAGATAATTTTTCTTGCATAGTACCTACATATGTACCTCCCTATTCTGGGGCTAAAGAAATAAAATGTATAACTAGGGTTTCTAATAAAAATATGAACCCATCAAACATATCTGTGAATTGTAACAGTATGAAGAAGTGTCTCAACCTGGTGCATCAAAACATTCGAGGTTTAAAAGGTAAAGAGCTAGAATTGGAGTTGTTAATGAATTGTAACAGTATTGATATTGTATGTTTAAATGAGCACTGGCTAAAAAGTCATCAATTCACTCATAGCTTCAATAATCACCAGGTTGCAAGCTCGTTCAATAGAAAGAAATATAAACGAGGTGGCTCTTTAATATTAATTAATAAAATATTTAAATTTAAAGAAAGATTGGATGTTGTGAGCCTCTCTGTTGAGCGAGTTGTGGAGATTTCATGTGTTGAATTGGAGCGATTCATTGTGTTGAATCTGTACAAACCTCCATGCGCGCCAGTTAAGTCTCTTTTTGAAATAATGGAGGAAGCCTTAAGTAAAATATATAATAGCCATAAAACAATTGTTGTATGTGGAGACTTTAACATAAATGTTTTAGATAAGTCTTCAGAAAGTATAGATATTCTGAATTTAGCAAAATCATTTAATTTATATCACAATTTTATGGAACCCACTAGAATAACGGCCACTACCGCAAGATGTATTGATAACATATTTAGTAGTGTGAAACCAATACATACATCTATAATTCATAAGGTTGACTTGGACCACACAGGGCAGTTGGTTTCCTTTTGTAATTCTCATAGTAATGTAAAAAGACAAATAAATGTGATACCATTCAGTGAGAACCGTATAGAAAATTTTAAATGTAATATTACAAAAAAAGTTAAATTTTTGCCCTGTCACGGAAATGTCGGTTAAATAATTATAATAATGAACGGTTTGAATCTTTATCAAACAAGCATATTTGTGAGTGTCAGCTTTTAAGCGATGAACGGTTATGTGAGCAATCCTCTTTGGAAGCTGATTCTCCGGCTATGTTGCAAAATAAATCCAGTATACTTTACTAGTAATACTTTATGTTTTATGTATCTACATAAATAGCAATCGAGAGCGGATACCCAGCGCATAAATCGCAACCTAAACAGGAGAAAAAAATAGGAGACTAAAAAAAATATTTTAATGGATTATAATATAAGATAGCAGAAGGTTTTTCTTGTACGTATGAAATGTAGAGTTAGGGTATTGAGCTTATAAACTCTTTGAGCTCGCAACCCATCAATATGAATTGACCGGTAAGAAGACTATTTTGTGCAGCTGAGCGCGTCAGTTTGTGGCTAGGTTAATCCAAATTTGTGAAGAATACACACAACGGCGAAATGTGTATTCTTCACAATTTAAATTATTATTTATTAAGTAGTACCAGGGGTAATATAAAATCTCCCGTGGTACTACTATACGTCATAGTAGTACCACGGGAAAAAATAATTTCCTGTGGTACTACCTTTGTAATTTGACAATTAGACCTATGTCCTTTGACCTACGGCCTTTGACTTGTCCTTTGAACTTTATTAGTTGTTTTATGTCCTTTGACACCTGTCCTCGACCTACGCTCTTTGACCGTTAACATTTGTCCTGTGTCCTTTGACCTATGTCCTTTAACCTATGCCCTTTGACCTTTGACCTATGTCCTTTGAACTATGTCCTTTGACCTGTCCTTTGACCGATATCCTTTGACCTATGTCCTTTGACCTATGTCCATTGACCTATGTCCTTTGACCAATGCCCTTTGACCTATGCCCTTTAACCTATGTCCTTTGACCTTTGTCCTTTGACCAATGTCATTTGACCTATGTCCTTTGACCTATGTCCTTTGACCTATGTCCGTTGACCTGTCCTTTGACCTATGTCCTTTGACCTATGTCATTTGACCTATGTCCTTTGACCTATGTCCTTTGACCTATGTCCTTTGACCTATGACCTTTGTCCTATATCCTTTGACCTATGTCCTGTGTCCTTTGACCTATGTACTTTGACCTATGTCCTTTGACCTCTGTCATCTGACCTATGTCCTCTGACATGTGTCCTTGACATATGCCCTTTGTTCTAACTTTGCCTTACCTTTGAACTAACTTTTGTTTTTTGACCCTTTGACCGGTGCCCTATCAAATTTGAATAGAATAAACCTGAGAAATGATCTGTATAGAAGACTTAGATACGCATAGGGCAAAGAGCATAGGCCAAAGAACATTATCAAATGAAATCAAAGGGCCATATCAAATCAAATGATTTGATATGGCCCTTTGATTTCATTTGAAAACCCTCTGTCCTATTACAAAATAGGACAAAGGGAATAGGGCGTCGGTCAAAGGGTCAAACAACAGAGGTTAGTTCAAAGGTCAAAGAACATGAGCCAAAGGTCAAAGGACATATGGCAAAGAACAAAGGGCATGTATTGGTTTCACACTACTAAATATGTTATCAATACATCTTGCGGTAGTGGCCGTTATTCTAGTGGGTTCCATAAACTTAGTAGCAAGGTGCTTCATTTCTACAGACAGTGACACACTAAAAGAGTCTTTACTAGTCTTTTAGTGTGTCACTGTCTGTAGAAATGAAGCACCTTGCTACTAAGTTATAAAAAAAAAATGAAAATTTCAAAAGCAAGCTAAATATAGTAATATTTAGTGATGAAATTGGAAAAAAATTAGGTTATTTATTAACTAAGATGGGACATTGCACAATCAACTGTTGTATGCCTGGTGCCTTCCACAAAATCAGCTACTGAGTATGTATATAATAATAATAATAAAACCTTAATGATATTTTTGGGTAATAGGGGGAACTTGAACAAGTCCACTTTGATAAACTATATAAATAAACTGGATTCTTTAAATGTAAAGAAAATTATAATGTTCACACTCCCCTATAGTAACAGTTTGTCACAGGAGGAAAATATTACTAGATATAAGTTAAATATGACTTTGCATACATTATGCATGAATAATAAAAAGTTTCATTTTATTGATACTAACAACTATGTTAGAAAATCATTTTATTTGACAAAAGATAATTATTATTATCTTTCCAATTATTCTATAAGACAAATAGCTACTTCGCTATCATATTTATTAAATATATCAGCCAAGAACTTGGCTAAACAAGTTGCTCCTATTGAGCAATGTTTTTATGACATTCACAATGTCAGTAATTTTACTACTGACAATTCAAATTTATTTAATTTAAACTGAGTAATAAGACAACAGATAATTTTTCTTGCATAGTACCTACATATGTACCTCCCTATTCTGGGGCTAAAGAAATAAAATGTATAACTAGGGTTTCTAATAAAAATATGAACCCATCAAACATATCTGTGAATTGTAACAGTATGAAGAAGTGTCTCAACCTGGTGCATCAAAACATTCGAGGTTTAAAAGGTAAAGAGCTAGAATTGGAGTTGTTAATGAATTGTAACAGTATTGATATTGTATGTTTAAATGAGCACTGGCTAAAAAGTCATCAATTCACTCATAGCTTCAATAATCACCAGGTTGCAAGCTCGTTCAATAGAAAGAAATATAAACGAGGTGGCTCTTTAATATTAATTAATAAAATATTTAAATTTAAAGAAAGATTGGATGTTGTGAGCCTCTCTGTTGAGCGAGTTGTGGAGATTTCATGTGTTGAATTGGAGCGATTCATTGTGTTGAATCTGTACAAACCTCCATGCGCGCCAGTTAAGTCTCTTTTTGAAATAATGGAGGAAGCCTTAAGTAAAATATATAATAGCCATAAAACAATTGTTGTATGTGGAGACTTTAACATAAATGTTTTAGATAAGTCTTCAGAAAGTATAGATATTCTGAATTTAGCAAAATCATTTAATTTATATCACAATTTTATGGAACCCACTAGAATAACGGCCACTACCGCAAGATGTATTGATAACATATTTAGTAGTGTGAAACCAATACATACATCTATAATTCATAAGGTTGACTCGGACCACACAGGGCAGTTGGTTTCCTTTTGTAATTCTCATAGTAATGTAAAAAGACAAATAAATGTGATACCATTCAGTGAGAACCGTATAGAAAATTTTAAATGTAATATTACAAAAAAAGTTAAATTTTTGCCCTGTCACGGAAATGTGGATCACTTATACAACTCATTAGTCAACTTGATTAATGGTGAGTTCAGCTCAATTTTTACTCCTAAGCACTTATCTAAGAGTGAAGGCCTAACTTTTAGTGACTGGGCAACTCCAGGAATCTATAATAGTCGTAAGAAATTGTATCAACTATACGAAGAGAAGTCCTATAATCATAATCTAAATTTTCAAGAGTTTGTAAAAAAATACTCAAAAACATTTAGACAAACTTGCCTGAAAGCAAAATCAATTTATTTAAAAAATAAAATCAAATATTCAAATAATGTTATTAAGGAAACTTGGAATGTTATAAATATTGAAACCGGTAAATCCAAAGTGCGCAGTCATGATTTTCATTTAAAAATAAATAACGTAAATATTATAGAAGATTTTAAAGTTGCAACTGAATTTGAAAAATATTTTTCTAACATTCCTCTTTCAATTACAAGAACTCTCTCGTCTTGCTCTAACGATGCTGAACAACTTTTGAAACAAGGCGTGGAGGAATGTGGCACAGACTTTGAATTTTCAGCTGTTAGTCCTAGAGATATTTTAAAAACTTTCAAGGCAATTAATATGAAAAACACTAAAGATTTGTGGGGTCTATCTGTTAAAACTGTCTCTCATATTATCACTGTAATAGCTTCACATCTGGCAGCTGTGTTCAATTGCTGTGTCAAGTCTGGGATATTTCCTGACCTAATGAAACATAGTAAAGTAATTCCTTTATTTAAAGCCGGCGATAATGCAGATCCCTCTAACTTTCGGCCTGTTTCCGTACTACCAACACTAAGTAAAATATTTGAAAAGCTAATGCTTGGACAGTTGCTTAGTCACTTTAATATACATAATATACTACACAGGAAACAGTTTGGTTTTACAAAGGGTTGCTCAACGGTGGATGCAGGGGTTGCTTTACTCAAAAGTATTTATGCGGCTTGGGAGGATTCGCAGGATGCATTAGGTGTTTATTGTGATTAATATAAAGCCTTCGATTGCGTTCATCACGAAACTCTTGTAAAGAAATTACGCCACTACGGTATCAGAAATAAAGCTCTCGACCTTATGACTTCTTATTTAAGCAATAGAATTCAGAGGGTTGAAGTAAACGGTAAACGATCAGCAGGATCTCCAGTTGTAATGGGTGTTCCACAGGGATCAATCCTTGGTCCATTTCTTTTTTTGATATACATTAATGACTTACCTTACTATGTTGGGGATAAACATGAGATTGTGCTGTTTGCGGATGATACCTCTTTGACATTTAAAATTAATAGACAATTAATTAATTATGACGATGTTAACAGTGCACTCTCAAAAGTTGTTCATTGGTTTAACGTGAATAATCTTCTTTTAAATGATAAAAAAACTAAAGTAATTAAGTTTTCGACACCTAATGTGAGACAGGTGGCAACCAATGTGCAACTTAATGGATCAGGGTTGGTTACTATTGGGGCTTCTGTGTTTTTGGGTATAACTATTGATTCAAAGTTGCAGTGGGGACCACATATAGAAAAATTGTCAGACAAATTAAGCTCTGCTGCATATGCAGTAAAAACAATAAGACGGCTCACTGATGTTGAAATGGCTAGAATAGTTTATTTCAGTTATTTCCATAGCGTTATGTCATACGGAATTCTTTTCTGGGGAGACTTAGCGGACATTAATACGATATTTATTTTACAGAAGAGAGCTGTGAGAGCAATATACCAGCTTGGTCCCAGGGTATCTCTAAGAGAAAGATTCAAAGACCTTAATATTCTTACCGTTATATCACAATATATATATGAGAATTTACTTTATGTGCACAAAAACATAGACACATTTCTTAAAAAAAGTGATATACATAATGTAAACACTAGGCTTAAAGATAATCTTGTATTACATTCTACTCCTCTCGAAATAATCAGCAATTCTTTTATGGGGCAATGTATACGATTCTATAACAAACTTCCCGATGAAATTAGAATAATAAATAATAAATAAATATCCATCACGCCTTATCCCCAAAGGGGTGGCAGAGGCATATTATATGCCCACTTTTCACCGTGTGGATTCCTGTCCCACGTAATAGGTGGTGAGCCCATTGCCGTGTTGAAATAGACAGACGCAGGATGTGACTACCTGTTGTTGAAACTTTTCAAGCCGCCCATAAGGCATTCAACCAGGCTTAACGACTGCCATTTTACTGGCAACCGGTACCAACGGTTTAACGTGCCTTCCGAAGCACGGAAACGCTCGCAAATGTAAATGCCACAAAGTGGTCACCCATCCGAGGACCAGCCACAGTGAAAGTTGCGTAACTCAGTGATCGTTTACAGAACACTGAGACCGCGGGGCCACGAGCGCTTATATTTATTATAGAGAATATTGTCAATAAATATGTTTAAGACAACAGTCAAGGCCAAATTGTGTAACAAGGCATATTATAAAATTTCAGACTATATAAATGATAAAAATGCATGGGAGTAAGTCGCTCTAAGTCAACACACATAAATATACAAATATAATTAATAATAATAATAAAGAAACATTATAAATATAATGTACATTTGTTCAATATAAGTGATCTGAAACGTCAGGTTAACTAATATAATTATATGTAATTTGAGTTTGTTATTGTGTTAGCACCGTCCACATAGCTTTTTATAAATTTTAAAATTGACATGATGGTTGCTGTGCAGTTTGAGTATTTCATGCTCGCCTAAGTGTCCTGGCAGTGGTGGTGCATGTATCGGGTCGCCTTATTCCCTATAATACGGTTGAGTAGGGCGATGGCTGATATATGCGTCATACCCGGGAACGGGTGCCGTCTGTTGGGACTGGTCAGCTCATAGCTGTTATAGCAATTATTACAAATAAAACTATTTATATTTAAGGCAAATTAAGTTTAGTCGACTGTTCTCACGTAACTCCAAAGAAGCAATGTAAGTTTAATATTGTAAGCCATACCTGCTTTTTAAAATAGCAGCCATTTAGTTTCTTGCCGGAGTCTTCTTCCTAAGGGTGGGCTACCTTTAAAACTGGCAACTAGAAACGCCCTCATTTTGATTTGATTTGGTTTCTTTTGTAAAGACTCATTACTATATAATTTGTTCAAATATCATGTAAATAAAACTAATGTAATTACTGGCAGTTAGAAAAGAGTGGCCATGAGTTTTATTGCCAGGTTCTTCCTCAGGCTCTACCTATTGCGTTGCGAATCTGGCAGTAAATGTAAATGTAGAAGCAATAATCTTGACGTTTATAAGTGTTACTTTGTGACCTACATGAATAAAGATTTTTCACTTTTCACTTTTCACTTTTTTTGAAAATAACATTTCACTGAATATAAATCAAGTCTTTCACTACAGCACGTTAACACAACTTTTATGTCCAAGGAACCACCACTCCCACGCATAAAACAAGATAAATACACTAGCTTTTCTTGTCTATTTTCCCCGCGTAGAATTCCTCCGCTTTTATTGGCTGATACGTTTTGACTTTTTTTGGCAACTTTTGGAGCGACTGCCGCCTGTCCTTACAACTTCGTAAGAGCGCGTTCAGCGCCTGTCCTATGATTAGAAGGTGTACCGCTAGCAAGTGAGGTTACCTGGGCCCCGGAGATATTTTTGGGCCTCTTGTTTGTGGTCGCCTGTACATATAGCCACACTTTCTTCTTCTCCGAAAGGATAGGCAGGGGCATACTATAACTCCATATTTCATCTGTTGCTTTTTGTCCCACGTAATAGGAGTGAGTCTATTGCCATGTAGGAGCGGCCATGGCAACAAGTAGTGGATGTATATTTGGCTAAGACCGTCGGCTCCACGTCAGCACCAAAGAATGTTACCTACTCGTATATAGCAATCGATAAAAACCGATTTAAGAACACTACCCAGATGTAGCATTAACAAATATAACGTCGATCGCTATTGAAAATATCTATAAACGTGAAGTGCTACTAAAATAAATGTGAACTCAATGAAATAGTGAGGAGTTAATTCAATGTTAATCTTTAGTCCGCGACTTCGCTCGCACTAATATAAATAAAAAAAATATTGTTGGGACAACTAACACAACGCCATCTGATTTCAAACTAAGCAGTGCTTGCTACTATGGGAACCAGATAACTGATAAACATACTTATATATTTCTAAATAAATACATATTTTTAAAGATATATAGAGTCTAAAGACACAAAATAAACTATCGTGCTTATCACTCAAAGATATCCTGGGTGGGAATCGAACCCACGACCTCTTGCGTAGCTTGATACACAAGAGGCTTGATACACTCCTACCGCGCCACAGATGCAGTCAAATATCTGTGTAACGTTATTGTTACCTTGCTGTCAAAAGGGTTTCTGTCTGTCTGTTCGTTTCGGGCAATCTCTGTAACGGCTGGGCCGATTTTAACGGGACTTTAACGGTACATTGTCAGATAGCTAATGATATAAGAAGTAACTAGGCTAAATTTTATCCCTATTTCCCATGGGAACGGAAACTAAACGGGTGAATTCACAAGGCGTTCGCAAATATAATAGTACGCAAATGTACCTACAGAATGACCTTGCCTTTTAAATTGAGAGGTAAGGTAAACAAATTTTGTTTATAATAACGTTGTTCTGTTTTATTTTGTACTATTAAAGTACTCCTACAGTTGAAAGATTTAATGCAGTATAATGTTACAACGTCGGTGCTATGAGTAATTTTTAGAACTTCATAAAGTTTCTCAATGCTTTTCAGATTGAGAAAATTAAACAATTATGACTATGTATTGGTGTATGTCAGACTATCGCAGCAGCAGTTTAATATAGTCTTAAAATACTAGCGAACAACCCAAGCGACTTCATCTGCCAGCGATGCACTTTGAGCTCTTACGGGGCTGGGAGATCAGACGGCAGTTGCGTCAAACAATGCCGTAATTTTAAAATCCAAGCGATGCTCCTCTAGCAGACAAATAAAAGTTAACCCCGAGCTCCAAGTCCAGGGCATTTTAAACTAGGAAAACACTTAAGATGAAGAGAAGATTAGAGAAGTGCCCTGAGTTTATCCGCGTGGAATTATACTCCAAAACCTTCCTTATGAAGCACTACAAACATTAGTAAAAATCGTGTAAATTTCCATTCGGTAGATTCTGGGTCTATAGAGTTTAGACAGTCAGACGATGAGTGGATATTATTTTTAAGGAGAAGATTTCGGAGTTACTGGGAGAGAGGTACACTATGATCTCCAGGGACCAAAGCAACCTAACCTGCAAGTTGACTGATGAAAGTGGTTATGGCGCATAAAGAGCTTTTGTCATACGGCATAGCTTCCTACAATGTCAAACAGATTACAACTGCTCATAACAGCCAAATACAGATCCAGGGTACCAAGGTCCAGATGTTGGATGTGATAGGGACGCTAATAAGAAGATGGAACTAATGTTACTGTCTTACCTGGGTCTAGCACGACCTTGAGCGTCTAACTCAACGTACGGTACTCCAAGACGGACCATCCTTGTGAACAGGCTCTGCTCCATGTTGCAGTACTTCTGGAAAGCCATATTCTTGACAACGGGCGGCAATTGGTGGTGATCTCCGATCATTATCCACCGTTTCAGACGTGACCGTCCGTCTTGTGGGTTCTGCAGCAGCAGTGGAATGAAGGTTTCGATTTCTAAGATTTGCGCCGATTCTTCCATCAGTATGTTGTCGTATTTGAAACCTGGGTAATAGATTTGGTTTAAGTGAAACACAGAGCAAGAAATGTTGCTCGTACCCTCGCTCGCGCCCTAATAGGGCCGAAAGTAATAATTCCGCGTGTCAAGTTTACGTCAGGCTGTAGGTGAAAGTCGCATTCGCGGCCTGTCAGTTGCCTGCCAATCGTCTGAAGTAGGTAATTAGTGTAATCGTATTAGTTAACTGTGCCACCCTTTGATACGTTTGATTTATATGAAATATATACCGTCTCTCGTAGGGTACGAGTAACATTGATACCTTGCTTTGTGAAAAACCGATACAAAATAACGGCAATAAAACTCGGACGCACTGTTATGACTTGAAGTTGGCAACCCCAAATCATACCGCCCCTGTCTCAAGAGAGGCAGAAGGTAGAGGTGGCAGAGAGCGGCCGATGCGAGCAGGCGCCAAATGTAAAACGTGCCCATTACCACGTGACGGTACGGTGGATGGTGTCCCCTAATTTTTCACTCATGGTCACAGAACATTCAAGAGCGCCCATTATTTCTGCCTGGCGACGCCTCCAAACCGAACCTTGGCGGCGAGCGGGAGCGACTGTCATATTACCTTAGTTAAGGCTAGATGATGGTGTGAAAGAATAAGTATCTGGTCTGGAAGTTATTTCTTGGTACAGTGGCAGCTTCCTAAAATATTTATGCTTGATAAATTCACAGTATTATTTCGAAAATGTGACTAAAAGGTAATCACAATTCCTTTTCCATTCAAATATCGAGTTGATTATATGTCATATACATACCCATTTGAACAAGTTCAGATCGCTTGAGCGCCGCATGAGTACAAGTCATAGCTATGATCTTAGCTTCCTTCACTAGCAAATACTTGGAGCGATCCAATCCTGAGCGAAGGAGCTCGAAAGCACGAAATTCCTCTAACTCCTCAAATATGTGATCAATATATCTGAAAAACATAAGTAATCTATAGCAAGACCTCAAAAAGATGTATTGTCAGAAGATTATGCCATAAAGCTGCAACTGTCACGATATTTGGTTTCTCTTTGGCACAGCCTCTCCAGTTTAATAGAAAACAGAGAAACCCGTGATTAAGGCCACTATCATAACCAGCAGTGTGTCAATAGTGGCCTTCAATCTTGTCGGCCTATAAATATGATTTTTACAAAAGAAGGCACATCTGTAGCCACAAAAATAACCTAAGATCTACTTGGGGGACTTCCGCGAATTATCATCATACAGATACCAAAACTGTTTCAAACTACCAACAGGGCCTTAAATAGGACTCATTGAATAGCACGCAAATATTATAATGATCGGTAATTTGCATGCTTAACCCATGATAAGACTACTTCCGTACTTTATATTGGGGTAGTGTTTTATGTTTTATCTAACTAATATAATAAACAAGAAAGTGTGTTTGTTTGTTTGTCCTACTTTGATATCACAAGGAATCAATTGGTGGACATATTTCTAATACGGATTTCTATTATGATGTTTCTAATATTAAATCTGATGGAGAAATGAACGAAGTAACTAACTAACTAACTAACTATCTTCACGCTGTATCCCTGACGGGGTAGTCAGAGAGGACAGATCGCCAGGCTTCGCGATCCTGCATACTTCTTTCGCTTCTTCGAGATTCATCAATCGCTTCATACACGCACGTCTGGGTATCCGAGTACTTTTGACCTTTCCGTTTTTGAGCAATCTGCTCACGTGGTCTTCATATGTAAGTCTCGGCCTTCCCTTACTCCTTCTACCCTCTACTTTTGAACAATATATATTCTTCGTCAATCGTTCCTCACTCATTCGTTGGACGTGTCCTAACCAACGGAGCACGCCCTTTTCCAGCTTAACGCTGACATGACATGAACGAAGTAGGCGGCAGAATACGCGGTCGGATCGTTCGAAAGGCGGTGACGTCATTCCGAACAAGAAAATAAATAACAAAAAAGAAAACAAATATATTAATTCCACGAGAAAAATTAGGCGGGTGGAACAGCAAGCGTATGCTAATAATATTATAACTGCGTAATACGTGCGTGCAGTGAAACCTATAGTACGAACTTTGTACGTGATTATTAAAAACATAAGAGGCTTGAACCTGATTCTAGTAACAATTAGTTACTAATACCGTCAGTAAATTACCTAAAATAGCAAGCAACAAGGACGTTTTGTACGAGATTCATTATTATACCATATTTGTATTCTTCACATGAAATGGGGATTCTGCTATTTATGGTACTGACATTGACAAGTACCATAAATGTACAATATTTTATCTTTCGTAAACTCACGGTGCCCTTCTGATCTTACTAATTATATAAATGATTAAAATTTGTTAGGATGTTTGTTAGTCAATAACGCTCAACTCCTAAACCATTGTGGCTTTAATTTGGTACACGGCTAGAACATAGGCTCCTTTTATACCGGGAACAATTTTGGTGGTAAACAGATACGGTAAAGCTTTAATACGCGAATGGAGGCGCAGGCATTAGCCAGTATGTTATAAGCGCCAGCTACAAGACGTCATTGCCGACGGAAGTGCATTATTTTCCATTGCACTACGCCTGTGTTTTAAAGCAACTCTTCAAACTCAGGTTTTAGCCGTATATACATAATGGAAAATAATGCATAGTAAACATTGTTGAATCCATAGAAATCGCAATAAACTGGAAAAATGGCAAGCGGAAATATTTCAGCGTCTTCGTGACATGCTTAAGATTACCTATTCCCAAACGGCGGGTCGGACAAAGAGTGTTCTTTTGATTTCCACTTCCGCGAAGTTTGCTTCAAATACAGCAATTTTATGAAAAACTGAATTTATAACCTTCGCAAGTTATGGATAATATCTATGGTACGTGATCCCAGAGGTAAGTCTACTATTTCAATCGCGACAGAAAATAATCGTAATCGTCACTTAATGGAAAGCCACCTCTACAATTTTGACAGTTTTTCGTAGTCTACAATCGTACTCCAATAGACATATATCGGTCGGCCGATAGAATTCGGCCGCTGGTCAGTTGCATTTTTGATAATCTACTAACATTTTGACAGCTAAAAACAGCGATTCTGGTTCTTTTCTACGGCTTGTCAATAGTAGATTCGGCCCCCAGGACTAGTGAAGGTTTTAATCGTACTTGAGCATGTCGCGGCGACACACGAGTGTTCCCGCTTCCCATTTCTCCTGTTACGATTTCAATGGCTGAACCTAATATGACTTGTCAGCTGAGTACAGATATAACAAAACTTTATATTAAAGGACGAAAATACCTGGCACAATTTCGTCTCAAAAAAGAACGTCGATGAGTACTGGTGCTTTTAAATATATTGTATCTACTCGGCGACTAATGCGTACAAAACACATGGCTTAACAGATGCGATTTGTGGGTAGACTACGCTGAATGATTTTGATGATACGAGTGGGATGTGTTTACAAGACACGCATATTAATAGTTATGATACTTTTTCAAATTTTGCAACTAGTCTTTATAATAGACATAAGCTTATAATGAAAATTGTTCTGTGAGAACATCCAATATGTATTGATAAATTTTTAAAGCAATTATTTGCTAAATTTCTCATAAATTTTTATTAAAGTGGTAAAAGACAATTCGATTCGAGACAGGGATGTCTCCTTTGTTAGCAATCCTTCAATATTGAAGGATTCGACGACAAAGCTTATTTAGGCACGATTACGCACTAACTACTAATGACTAAATACAAAGATTATATGCATTTTGAAACGCTAAATAAAAAATATTTGTAAAGGAAATTCATTTTGAAACTAACAATTGCTTTCAAATATTTATTATTACCAAAACAAACATAAACAAATCAACTATGCTGTCGTCCTTATCTATACTTCTATACTAATATTATAAAGCTGAAGAGTTCGTTTGTTTGTTTGGTTGAACGCGCTAATCTCAGGAACTACAGGTCGGATTTGAAAAATTATTTTGCCCATTTATCGAGGAAGGCTATAGGCTATATATCATTACGCTACTACACTGGGGAGCAGAGCAGTAGTCATAAATATCGATAAATCGGGCAAATTTTTATGCATCATTGTGGAATTTATAAGCGACGGGATTAAATAGGTGCGATGGGAGTTCGAAATATTCCACGGGCGAAGCTGTGGGGGTCATCTAGTCTTTTGATAATTTGATCGTTTACTTTTAAGATTCCGATACCTAAATAAGCTCGATGAATCAATCAACCGTCGATTCGATAGTTCTGTCGGCAAAAAGTTCGGAGTGGAAAGGTTCTGTCATCGATTTGCTCTTGAAATTCAAAATTATTTTAGCTATATGTAGAATCTGTATATTTTTTACTATTTTTAAGTAGTATATATTTTTGGTCTAGCTTGAAGCGTTTCTAAGATATCTCGATTTTAGTTAATTAGGTCATAGGTTAATTAGGAAGACTAGGTCATCAAAAAACTAGGAAGTTCAAGTGGTTATCGGTGAATCATTTGTACTTGAAACTCATTGACGAAACCATTTGTCGACGCCTCAGCCCCAAGAGAAACGTTTGTCGGAGGCAAAATTCAGAATTGAAAATCCAAACTAATATCATATACCTACCTCAAGGCTTTTTTGGTTGGTTTAACGCGCGAATCTCAGAAACTACTGATTCAAATTGAAAATTTATTTTTGTGTTGGACAGCCCATTTATCGAGGAAGGCTTAAGGCTATGTATTTTCACAATACTACCCAGGTGAGAGAGAAGTAACCATAAATGTCAACATTATTATAAAAATGGGCATATTTTCTTAGAGTTTTGTAAAATTATAAAACGTAGGGTTTAAATGGGTGCCACGGGCTTCGAAGGCGAAGCTGCGTGTCTCAGCTAGTTGCTTATATAGCTTAAAAGCGACGGCATAGGGCTGAGAGGCTTCCTTTTAAATATAGTATCAGAAAAAAAAAAGAAGCGCTCGTGGCCCCGCGGTCTCAGTGTTCGGTAAACGATCACAGAGGTACGCAACTTTCACTATGGCTGGTCGTCGGATGGGTGACCACTTTGTGGCATTTACATTTGCGAGCGTTTCCGTGCTTCGGAAGGCACGTTAAGCCGTTGGTCCCGGTTGCCAGTAAAATGGCAGTCGTTAAGCCTGGTTGAAGGCCTTATAGGCGGCTTAAAAAATTTCAACAGCAGGTGGCCACAGCCTGCGTCTGTCTATTTCTCAACACGGCAATGGGCTCACCACCTATTACGTGGGACAGGAATCCACACGGTGAAAAGTGGGCATATAATATGCCTCTGCCACCCCTTCGGGGATAAGGCGTGATGGATATTTATTTGTATCAGAAATCTAGGTGTAACTTTACAGGGTAATCTTGGGGTCTATAAGACTTGCAGAAAATAAAACCTCCAAATAGTTGCAAAAGCCAAAGAAGCTTTACATCTTTTGGTAAACTTGTAAGCAAAGTCCTTACATTTAATATCAGCAATATGACTGACCAGATGGTTCATCAAATTATTTTTTTATTGTCAATTCAGTTCGTGACTACTTTTGAAGTTAACTAAGTACACGTTCTCGAATTTACATAATTTTAGTCACGTACTTAGATTTAGGATAGATAGTAAATTATTACCAAATTACATATTCTTCCTTCTAAACGTTCTTTTTATGGAATACTAGTTGACGCCCGCGGTTCCACACGCGTGGTGAAGTTTTCCAGTTCCCGTTTCCCACAGAAACTTGTTCCTGGGATAAAAAGTGGCCTATGTTTTATTCTGATGTGTAAGCTATATAATTGTAAAGTTTCATCAAAATCTAATTAGTAGATTTTGCGTGAGAGTAACAAACATCCATACTTACAAACTTTCGTGTTTATAATATTAGTAAGAGGTAGGATTTCCTTACAAAACTAAACTTAAACATAAAGGAATTATTACCGCTAGTTGTGCGGTTGGTAATGAGCTAAATGAACTGATATCTTACCTGTAACAGCTTTTTGCGACTTCCATGTCCTCATCATAAGACTTCCCAGGAAACAACGGTTTGGGCGCATCATCAAAGAAAGCGTGGAATGGAAATTCTTTACTAATCGTTTCTAGGGATTTGTTCTGAAAGAAATATTAAATACATTGAAGTTAAGCCTGGTAGTAGTTATTTTCATTCTAACTCAAGGAACAAAGTTTAAGCGTCTGTGGAAAACGAAAGATTTTGATATCGGCAGCCGTAGCCATGATAAGTGGAATGATTGGATGTAAGGAACCCCACCAAATATAAACACTTCAGGATCCAAATACAGGTAATATGAAGAAGAAGAGTTATGCTATATGATAAAAATGATTAAGTGGAAGTATTAGAAGGGTACTGAGTAATGACCAATCTATAACTTACTATTATATTCTTATCTGGCTCGAAGGACCAAAAATTATACTTAAACTAGATATTGTCTTTTAGACATTGGTTTTTTTTATTTATTTAAGATTCTAATAATATCCAATATAATAATCGATCCATAGTTCTATAGGTATTGATAAAAAAACTTAGTTATAACAAATATCATCACATTTGATGAAAATATCGCACATTGCTTTTAACGAATCCGCGAATTATGCATACCATTAACACTTAAATAGCCAACTAGGATCTCACATTTCAAATCTATTTATTCTCATAGGATCAGTTATCATAAAGTTTCTAATGAAATTAAATAATATGGCCTTGAACACTTATATACATTTTAATGCCAAAATTAATGTTGATATTTCTTGTCTGAATTTATCAATAAGGTAGTTGTATAAATGACATAACTTTCTAAAAATGTAATATGACTTATTTCATCGGTTGTCAACAATTTTACGACGGTAACGGACAACAGTACGAAATATTGGTTTCGGATTTCGACTGTTTTCCAAGTGTAGTATGTATGTATGTATTTAGAAGTTATTTACAACTATATTTTTGCTCAAAAACCTAAAAGACTCGAAAACTCAGACGTGGATGTCTGAAACGATTAATAAATATGCTGGAAGCGAAAGAAGTATGTATGGATCACGAAGCCTGGCGATCTTTTCTCAGTTAAGGACACAGCGTGATACCACCCACATTCCCATTACTGTGACTCCTGTAAACCAGGATGTACAGCAATGACCAAAACCAAAAAAATACACAAGTGCGTATTTGGTAAAGTCCAAGGAGAAGTTTGAAAGTCTTGGAACCCGCATCGAAATTAATCACTACATCTTATAAAACAAAGTTACTTCCCGCTGTCTGTCCCTATGTATGCTTAGAATTTCGATGCGGTTTTTTTTAATAGATAGAGTAATTTATAAGAAAGGTTTTTATGTATAATTTGTTAAGTTTTTGTATACATTGACTAAATTATAACATTATTTGTTGGGAGTGTCGAAACAAAATAAGCCACCTGGGAGCTTTTAACGGAAACGCTGCGCTGCCTAAACCCTTTGAGATATAACAAAATAATGTATGATGGAATTGTGTATCTAATATAGGTCTACAGAAAAGTCCGCGACGGTATAGATCTATCTTTTAAGATATCCATTTTAATACTATGAAAACAAGCAATTATAAAGCGGTAATTTGAAGACTATTTACACAAATACGTTATTAATCCTTATAAATTTTTAAAACGTTAGTTGGCTTAAGTATTTCATGAAGATTATAGTGCCTTTACACCTTGCAAGTTAAATAGATACCTTAGGAGATATAGCAAATCAAAATAGTGCGCAAAGAAATGAATTTAGTGTTACCTTAGTTCGACCGGGCCGTGCAGTAGGTACTGGAGAGCAGAGAAGTAATAAACTAATTTGGAAAATGCTCATACATTTTTGTGAAATTAATAAACGACGGGACTATATGGGTGCCACGGGGTTCGAAGTATGTCACAAGCGAATCCGGGCAGGTTAGCAGTTAGAATATAAATTGAAGGAAGTTGAAAAAAATCCTTCTTTCACTAAGCGGGAAATCTGGAGGGTAACCCTAATATCTAAATATTATAGCAAAACGGAGACACCACGGTAATACCTAGTCAGGTCATAAGTATTGTCACACAGTAAAAACTTTTCTTTTAGAGAAACAAAAAAGGTTATTGAATTCGAATTTCGAATTGTTCATGAAAATAAAAATGTATACTTTTTAGAATTTTAATCATTTTTAAATATGGAGTGGACGCTTAAAGAAGACCGTGTTGCAGTTATTGCGTTGCATCGTTGCGGTTACGCGCCAATTCAATTTTTTGACATACTGAAAAATTTGAATATAACCAAAAGATTCGTTTATCGTACCAACAAACGATACAATGAAGACTCTAGTGTAGATGACAGGTCAAGAAGTGGTCGCCCTCGGTCTGTTAGGACTCCAGCAGTGATAAAAGCTGTGAAGGCGCGAATTCAAAGAAATCCCAAACGTAAGCAGAAACTGTTAGCCCTTCAGATGGGGTTAAGCAGAACCACGGTGAAAAGGGTGTTAAATGAAGACTTAGGGCTTCGGTCATATCGAAGAAAAACACGACTTCGTTTAAATGCTCGTCTAATGGACCTGAGACTGAAGAGATGCCGCGCTTTGTTGAAGCGGTACGCGGGAAAAAATATCGGGAAATTCTTTTTTGGAATGAAAAAAATTTTACTTTTAAAATTTAATTAAATTTTTTTTTAAATTTAGATTTTTTTTATTTCTTACAGCATATCTTTAAAGTCATCTTTAAGTAAGTACAAATACAATATGACGAGTTATAAGTTTATCTATCACGCCTTATCCCCATCTATTTCCTGTCATATTTTCCTGTCCCACGTAATAGGTGATGAGCCCATTTCCGTATTGAAATAGACAGACGCAAGCTGTGGCTACCTGCTGTTGAAATTTTACAAGCCGCCCATTCAATTTGACTAAACGACTCCCGTGTTACTACTATGTTACTGGCCATGTTACTGGCAACCTGAACCAACGGCTTCACGTGCCTTTCGAAGCACGGAAACCCTCGCAAATGTAAGTGCCACAAAGTGGTCTCCCATCCGAGGACCAGCCATAGTGAAAGTTGCGTAACTCAGTGATCGTTTACAGAGCACTGAGTCTGCGGGGCCACGAGCGCTTTATATAGTTATAAGAACCTGTAAAATTATTATAAGTATGTTCACTTACCGTATCGTGTGCACACTTATCCAGGAAGGTCTCCCACCTCGGCCGGACATGGTAGACATGGAAATGATGAGCCAATTCACAAGTAGCACCAGCATCATCACCAGCATCTAATGTACTCTGCAAGCGTCCCACTCGTTCTAATAGCTCCAGACGTTTTGCTAGCACGTAGTTCACGCGACCATACCTAGGAAAGAAAACAGTAGGTTAGTTTACTTTAAAGCCCATTGTTCGCTGAGGAGTTGCTTCATATACGATTTGAAATAGGTCGTGTGGCTTGTGTAGCCTAGCGTACAATCTACTTTCGAGGCTGAATATACAACAATCTCATTGTAAACGCTACGAATGGATGCTGATTTACAGCATTGACATATGACACTATGGCCCCTGAAACATTCCTAAACATTCTGAATCCCTCGAACCGCGGTGTGAGTTCAAGATACAAATTACCTGTACGACAATAACTTAAGTTTGCCTTACGTGTTTGCAGGGCAAGTTTAAGGTGAGCTGTAGTAAAAAAGTAAAAACTTAATTCTGACGCTTGGACAGTTGTAAGGTTGAAAAGTCAGAGCGCAGTCGCATTAACATTATAATGTCTTATTAGCAGAAATAGTCGAACCAACTAATAGAAGGTTTTTAAAGAAACGAAAAAGATTTTCTTTTAAAGAATTGATTGACTGTCAAAAAGGTTTTTCCTTTTTAAAGAATTGGTTGATAGTCAAGCTTATAAATAAATCAAAACTGTACAGCGTCTAACGAGAGCCGTTTAAAATTCAAAGAGCACATTGTAATAGAACAACATGAGAAGCAGTTTCGTTAGCGTTCGGTATTAAGTCAACATTGTTCAAGGATTTGTGACAGTACCGCGCGATTTGTAAGTACTATTGTCAGACAAAAGGTGGCGAATACTTGTAGCAGAACCGGTAAACATTTAAGAATCTGTTACGGTCATTGCCCCCATTGTAATTTGAAAGAAACGAGAAACCTAAATGTTACTTTTTCTTCGTCTGATCAGTTTGTTAGCTTTGTCCAGAAAAAAAACTGCTTAATTTGATAAAATACAGCGTGTATTCACTAGACTTTCGAACCTTACGGGAAATGGCTCGTAGATATGCGAGGCAATGTCACTTGACCTTTGCCTTACAGCCATTTTATGGAAAATAAGCTCCCTAACTAGTTAAAGTTTGCAGAACGGCTCCCGGGAGTCACGTCCGTCTAACCTCAGTCTGGCTCAGAGATACTACTAGAAAGTTAAAGACGACAAATTAAAAAAAAATAATCTGAACCGTTTTTTATAGTGAGGTGATTTTTTTTTCAGGTCCTCCCCTGGTCCTCCATCGAGGTATAATTTGTTTCTAGGCATGTGAAATAAAAAATGTACATATATCAAAAAATATCACAAATAAGAAGCCTTCATAACAACGAGCAATAGTCAAATAAGAAAATGTAGTTTCTTGAATAATAACAGTAATTTTTTTTATACTACGACTTGGCAAACAAGCTTACGGCCCACCTGGTGTTAAGTGGTTACCGTCGCCGATAGACACTTGCAATATTAAGGTTAACATAGGTTAGTATATTTTCTTAAGTCAAAATTCCGCACAATTCATCCTTCATGGAATTTTACATTCAGGGCTCTCGATCGCGTGGAAAATGCAATGAATGGAAATAGCAGAGCATAATTATAGAGGCAACTAAAGACCAAAAATAAAATCATCGTCACACGATAAAGTTGTAAGTTTAGTTTTGCTCGTACTATACACATTCGAGATATTTATTTGCCGAAAGGGTTTTAAAGCTCAGGCCAGTGCTAAGACGGTTCTGCCTATATTAAGTGTAGCCGTCCAAGTGCATGTGGCACATGGCAGGTATTTCTTCTTTTGGGGGCCGAGTCTACTATTGACAAGTCGTAGAATAGAACCAGAATCGCTGTTATTAGCTGTCAAAATGTTAGTAGACTATCAAAAATGCAACTAACTAACGACCTCTGGCGCGGTACATGTTAGTAGAATTCTATCGGCCGACTCATAGAAGTCTATTGGAGTACGATTGTAATAGTAGACTACGAAAAACAGTCTAAATTGTACCGGTGGCTTTCTATTGAGGGACGACTTCGATTCTATTTAGACATGATTGAAATAGCAGACTCGGCCGCCTGATAGTATGATAGCTAGCTCGGATGTTACACTTGTACCGAGACAAAAAGTACAGTGAGCACAGGGAGGTCCTTGTGAACATTACAAACAAAACCATGTCAAGCAATATTGCTAATTTGGTTATAAACATATATTTCTCTATATCCACATGTTTCGAATGCACTGAACATCCATTAAAATGTTTGAGATAAAATTAATAAGTTGGCCTGATCCAGAGATCCACTCGAATATATCAGTTCATGACCTCGAGTACAGTAAACATCGTGTGAAGCTTTTATCTCCATTTTGATAAGTAAATGATGAATTGCGATATGTTAAAAATAGCCAGTGTAAAATACACGAATGTTTGCTACACAAAGTAGTTTAATACTAATTAATCTTAGTGTAGTGTTGTAGCTATAGTCGTATTTATTGTGTGACATTTTTTTTACATAGCCCAAAGTAAGCTAATGTAAGCTTGTGGTATATAGGATCTAGACAACTGATAAACATATATACTTATATATTTCTAAATACATACATACATACATAGGAAACATTCAAACTCTGAAACATTCAACAATATTTGTGAATCACACAAATATTTGATCCGACCCGGAAATCGAACCCGGGACGTCTTATATAAACATACTAAGTGAGTCTATTACGTAAAAAGACAGTCGAAAATAAACCGTTGTTCGTATCGTGTGTGTTTGTCTTCTATCTGTCCAGTTAAATATACACTCCCGGACACATAAATCGAGCCTCCTTGATTTTTTTGGTTTGGAGTACTGTAACTTATAAAAGATGTATGTAGAAGAAAAATGTTTTGATGCAGTTTTGGAGCTGGTATACTCATCATTAATTTAGAGTGCCACTGTTCTAAATTTGAACTACAGTTTATTAAAAAAGTCGAGTTACGTTGAAACAAGTCCATATTTGCTTTTTTCAAGGAAAAAAATCTATTCGATTTTTAAATAAAGACATGTTTTACATGAAAAGAAATGTTTATTTAGTAACTTGTATTGCCTCCCAGTGCATTTATGACAGCTCTCATACGGTTTGGCATAGAATTAATCAATGTCGTTATGACATGTTGAGGAATGTCCTCCCATTCTTCCAAAATTACATTTTTGAGCTCCTGCATGGTTTGCGGGGCAGGATGATGAGCTCGAACACGCCTCTTCAGCTCATCCCATAGATGCTCTATGGGATTCATATCAGGACTTCGCGCTGGCCATATCATAACAGTGATACCAATGTCATTTAAGTACTCCCTGACGATTCCCGCAGTATGGGTCCTTGCATTATCATGCATTAAAACGAAATCTTGGCCAATAAATCCATATGGCATATGGCATCAAGTGGTTCTCTAAACATTGGCGAATGTATCTATTGCCATCTAGGGGCGGCAGTCGTGGTCCCGTCACTACCTCTAGCTCAGTTTTGCCTTCCATAGAGATTCCTCCCCAGACTGTCCATGATCCTTCACCATAACTCACTTTCTCGTCAATACAGCATTGCGCGAAACGCTCGTTCTGTCTTCGGTACACCTTACTCCTTCCGTCATTACCGTATAGCATTATCTTGGACTCATCTGTGAAGAGAACCTGGCTTTATTGATGTCGAGTCCAATTTAGATGTTCGCGAGCAAACTCTAGACGGGCTATTCGGTGTGCTCGTATCAATTTGGGTCCATTGGCTGGCTTATGGGGCTTTAAACCACGTTCATTGAGTCGCCTTCTAACGGTCCGAGCACTTACAGCCACTCCGTGAAAGTCCCTGAGCTGTTCTTGTATCTGATCAGAGTTAAGGCGTCGATTTCGTAAGCTAGTAGTGACAATGTATTGATCTTGTCTCGCCGTTGTCACTCGGTAACGAGGTCCTCCTGTTCGCCGAACGAAGCCGCCAGTCTCCAGGTATCGGTGGTACACTCTTTGAACAGTGGAACGACTTATGTGAAGTTGTGAACTCACATCTCGCTGACTTAGCCCAGATTGAAGAAGTGCTACAGGTTGCGCGGCTACTTCAGGTGAAGTATTCATAATTTTATAGCCAAAAACGGTTCAAATTATAGAAAAATAACTAAACTAAACTTTGGTTAACAACAATTGCGAAAATTCAAACCAAATCGACATTAAATTGCTTCAAAAGCAACTTTCAACAGTCATTATTTTTTTCAAATCAGTGACCAAGCTCGGCTTTTGTTCTTTATTTTAAAATTCTAAAATTCAAATTTGGAATAATACATACGGGAAAGACAATGAAATATGCCAGCATTAAAAATGCATAAAAACTTTTTTGTTATATTGTATATTTTTTGTGTATTGGGCTTTTAGGCCCGGGAATGTAAGGTGGCTCGATTCAAGAGTTCGGGAGTGTATATTACAGTGGCGCAGTCGGTAGGATTTTAACACTTAATACCAAAACACACTATGCATGCTGCTGCCTAGCCTAGATTAAAGTATGAGGTTATAGAAACTACTTATGTGATCCGCTAAAATCTCAGGCGTCCAAGTAATTCTCATCTGCTAGTGGTACCTGCTGACTGGATGAAGGCGCAAGGTTAGGAGTTAGGAGGTCACACAGCCGTTGCTTTTAATAATGCCGCTAAAAACCTATGTTAGAGACCTAAACTGCTTAGAGACCCACTGTACACTGACGGCGACTGTTTTAAATGTAGGTAAACCGAAAAAAAATACCATTTGGTTGTATTACATATCAATGTTCAATAGTAATTGGGAAAGATGCGATGGCAAATGTAAAAACTACAACTATATTAGTTTTAAATATATTAGTTTAACTTATTATACGAACCTGGAGAAATCTTTATCAGTTTGCAGCGCTTCCTCACCGTGCCCAAGACGGAGAAGGTGGCGTTCGTCCACGTCCAGCTCGGCGATCTTCTCAAACAACTGATTAAGGGCCTGGTTACTATGAGTTACCACTAGGTTCCGTTGCCAGGGGAAGTTGTGGTATAAGTTTGAAATTATCTGAACAGCTACGTCAGTTTTACCTGGTGATCATAACAAGAAATATAGCCGAAGTTATTTATATATTGCTAATAAATAAAAGGAATCTGGCTTTATAGAAAAACTTTTGAGACGTATCCACTTTAAAACGAATAACATACATTTATACATTTACATATTTATCCCTATTTTAAATAGCGTGAGTGAGTGATGGCATATTAGCTATACTCGCAAAGCGGATATGTAGAACATTTGTCAATAAGACGTTCATTCATGGTAGTAATGACAAATGTACGTTCATTCTGACAATGTGCAAGGAGGTTTTAAGGTCAACAAAAAAGCTACACTTATCAATTTATACCTACATAATAACAACATTACTTGTCGTAACTTGTCTTGCCTGACCAATTCATCATCGCACAACTGTAAACTCTGAACGAATTTGGTTTAAATTTGGTACATAGTTAATATGGTGAAGGCATCAACTAAGAAATGATTGTAAGAGGTTAAGAAACAGGGCTCTGATGTTCGTCGCGAGCGAAGAATATGAGCATAGCTTACACTACAAAATATTTATTGCTAAAGAAGTCAGCAATTGAAATTTCAAGGTTGTTTACCAAATTTTAATGTACAAAGTAGATCCGATAAGCGACGGGTTCAGAATGATGTTTGCCCTGTCAACGATGGCAAATAAAAGTTAATGCGCTTGTAACAAACGCCCACTGCACTGACGCAGTCACCTCATCACATTTTTGAATTTGTAACACTCATTACACTGAATGAACCGCTCGTAGCCACGCTAACTCAGTGTTCTCTAAACGATCAGTGCATTAACCATCTTTCGATATGGCTGGTCATCAAATGGGTGAACGTTTTGTGGCAGAGTCGTTGGTTCCGGTTGCCAGTAACATGGCGTCGGTAAGCCATGTTGAAGGGCGGCTTGAAAACTTTCAACAGCAGTTCGCCACAGTCTTCGCTTGTCCATTCCAATACGGCAAAGGGTTCACAACCTGTTACGTGAATTGTAGGGGTACCTAGGTAATACTGAAAATTTTAGAACTCACCAGAAAGAAATATTGCTAATGAAAACTTTTTTTGAATTTCAATTATACAACTCTTTGGTAACCTAATGTAATATATTGCATTCACTTGTCATTTGTTTTTGTGAATTGGCGGCAAATGTAAAACTCTTGTTAAACGTGAAAATGTACTTAACGCGAGAAAATTTTCGGTCAATTATGTAACGTCAACGATTGACTTTCGTTGTGGGCTTACTCAACAACAAAGCTATGATAGGCTGCGATTAGCATTTCATAATGAAGCCCCATCTCGTGCCACTATTTAACGTGTCGGTTTAACGAGTTTAAGCGTGGACGTAGCAATCTCAGTGATGATCCGCGTGAGGGACGTCCTTTAACAGCGACTACTGAAGATAGCATCTGTGCTATGCGACGTATGATAGAGGAAGATAAGAGAGTCAATCATACTCATAACAATGCAAAGGCAAGCCTAGGCATTGTTATGAGTCAAGTTCAAAAAATATTACACGAACATTTAGGCGTCAGGAAGCTTTGTACCAGATGGATTCCCCATACTTTAACCGACGACCAGAAACGCCTTCGCATGGACTGGTGTCGCGAAATGTTACATAAGTTTAACGGCGGTGACTCAGATGCTGTATTTGACATCGTCACAGGTGATGAAAGCTGGATATATTGCTACGAACCCGAAACCAAAAGACAATCAGCTTAGTGGGTGTTTCCTTTTGAGGATCGGCCAACTAAGGTAAAGAAAGGAAGAAGTCAAGGAAAAAAGATGATAGCCTCGTTCTTTGGTCGGAAAAGTTATGCTAGAAGTTGGAAGGACAGTTACTGCAGACTAGTACGTCAATGGCTGTTTGCCTGTTGTCCTGGAAAAAATTCGACAGCAGCGCCCTCGAAGCAGGATCCTTCTTCACCACGACAATGCTTCAGCGCACTCCGCAAAACGGACTGTTGAATATTTGACTATGGCAGGTGTCGAGATAATGAGTCATCCGCCATACAGTCCCGACCTGGCGCCCTGCGACTTTCATTTATTCCCAAGAACTAAAGATAAACTTCGAGGTATTCGCTTTACGAGCCCTGAAGATGCGGTGAAAGCGTACGAAAATGCCATAGAAGAGACTCCTAAGGAAGAATGGAGCCACAGCTTTTCTCAGAGGTTCCATCGAATGCGACGATGTGCAGAAAGGAACGGAGATTACTTCGAAAAACAATAAAAGTATTAGCAACTTTCTACATTAAGCCGTTTTTGTATTTTCTAAACATTTTCAGTGTTACCCACGTATAATATACCTATGCCACCGCTTCGGAAAGAAAACCGCGAACGCGGTCACCCTATCTCATTTTAAAATTCGTTATATGAAGTCTACGCCCTCCTAGCCAAAACCCTCGTAAGGCTGAATACGGTTAGGTAATGCGTTAATCCATAGAATTTCTTACAAATAATTTTAAAATGTGATGCAGTACGATGACTACGTAGAGACTGGTGCTGCTGTGTACACTTTTACTTTTAATGTGAAGTGAAGGGTTAAAAAACAAAAAATGTTTGTTGAATTGTTGTTTTTTTTTTATATTGGTTCAACAAGAATTTCTATATTTATATAAGAGAGATGGATGGTAATCACTGATTCTATTACTACACACCTTTCATATAAGTGTGTAATCTTAAATACAGAGGCTTGGTGTTAGAGAAATGTTCATTTATTAATTGGATATTCTATATAAGCCTGTAAGGCTATGCAAAAGTTATAAATAAATAAATAAAAATGTGAAATGGTCAAATGAGTCGTACAAAACAAGTAGCATAACGATTAAGTTCAATTATCATTTCTAGTAAAATTGTGGACAAACCTGTTCCCGGAGGACCGACTACCAGCGTCAGTCCAGGCTGCATTCCCGACCGGATGGCTTCCACTTGTGTCGGTGTGAAAAGTATTGCATTTCTGGAACAAAAACGTTATTTCGAACAAGCTGTCGTTAGTCGACGAATGCTTTTCGGTGGGGCATGATCTCCTAGGACGATTTAACCAATGGACGCGCTATCTTACCGTTTGCGCCTATACCCCGCTTGCCATTTGCAAAGCATTTTTAGCTAAGTCTTAATCGGTCTATATTCAATATACTTTCATTCTCTATAAACATTATACAAAGAGTTACCATCTCAAATTGGCCGAATAATATTGTGTCAAATTCGTATTGCATAGCTACATTTTTATTGGTTGTTAGACAGTGACAACACTTCATGCAAGAGTAAGAAAACAATATGTGTGTAGTTTCCCCCTCGCACGAAAGTTGGTTGAACGTGATTTCATACTTTATTAAGTACATTACGAGTCTATTGGTTAAATCGTCCTAGATGATCTTATAGCTCCATAGACGGTCATTAATAACCTAATCGAACCCGAGACCTCAGCGCGATAGTCGCGTAAACTACCACTTTTGCAACCAATTGTACTTTTCTTATTATATTTATATCGTTTGCATATTTTCTGTAGTCTTTATTTAATAATATTAATATTATGTTTCTTCTTTACACGGGTATCTTCTTTTTTTTTCTTATGAATATACCCGGGCTTTTGGTATGCGTACATGGGGACATACTGGTTCAACACGCAGAGGCCCTTTGATAATTTTAATCTAATAGGAAATGGGACCCACACTACAGACAGTCCACGCCCACCAGTAGAAGAAAGACAATGGACCACCTCCAAACTACCCGCTAAATTATTATTATTATTTAATTGCAAATTATACAATCGAATGATAAGATTAATAGAGTTTTAGTCCTTCCAAGAACCCAAAGGCAGTTGGCACTTCTTTACAAATGTGTTTCTTGTGTAACCAAAAAAACTAGTCCTTTCAATTTTTATTTGTACATCACGACGTCATAAAAATGTTTGTATATGTTATCATTGTTATCGCTGTCCTCTATACCGTGAATAGTTGACTTTAAACTATGTTTGTACGATGCATACATTGCAGATATTTTATAGGCAAATTATTACCTACTGGTACTGTTAAATTTTACAACCCTGTTTATTACTATAGTCATGGACACGGATAAAGTTGTAAAACGCATTAATACTGTAACCACCTGGAAGCGGTTTACCTGTTAAACTGCGGAGGTCATAGCAAAGGCTAAAAAAACTACAAAGTCTACAGTATAGCGTTCATCAAAGGGGTCTTAGAAGGTCTTGCAGGGACAGTAACGCGAGTGCGTGTAGTGTTCAAGCTGCTGTAACTAAAAACCTTCTGTTGTTGCCAATGTCCGTGGGCTAAAGTGATCACTTTCGGGGCCCACCATGATATTTTCTTACATGATTTAAAAAAGGGTAATTTCGTTTATTGGACCTTCAGCTTAATGGAAAGTAATATGTTTTTCTGGTCTTTTTCGCGTAATGAATTGACTTCTTCTCACATAAAATATAGCCGAAACGTCGAGAGGTGAGAAAAAGTAAATTCTTTACGCGACAAAGACCAGAGGGATGGGCGCTGATAGTCGAAATACAGGCATTGCCTAGTTCGACTACAGAGGCTATTTCATTTTACATAAAGAAAAACACAATGTAGCCTTATTATGTAACTATAAAATTGTACTGTGTATTCATGAAATAAATAAATACAGCTATCTGACGTCGTAAAAATTTTGATAGTAAATAACTATCTAACGTGATCTTGAAATAAAGTCATTCGAGGCCTGGTGAATCCATACTAAATATAAGTTGGTAGGTGAGTATTATGTGGCGGGAGCTTGTTGAAGTCAAATCTTATTAAAATCGTGTGATATTAATTAATTTAAATGCAGGTACTTGATGGGCTTACAGCATAGCCATGTCGCACATACAACCAATATAATTTTATTTTATTCTATTTTATTTAGGTACACAATTACAAATAGTTGGTAAAGTATCCCATACAAATATGAATGTACAGGCGCAAGCTGTGGCGACCTGCTGTTGAAATTTTTCAAGCTGCTCATAAGGTCTTCAACCAGGTTTAACGACAGCTATTTTATTGGCAACCGGGACAAACGGCTTAACGTGCCTTACGAAGCACGGAAACGCTCGCAAATGGGTCCCGCATCCAAGGACCACCTATAGCGAATGTTGCTTAACGCAGTGGTGGAAAGTGGTCACCGCAGCCTATGGACGTTTGCAACACTAGAGGTGCAACACTCGCGCTATCGACCCTGTAGAAACCTTTTGAGACCCCTTTTAAAGAACCCCATACTGTAGATGTTTGGGAGCTCATTCCACAATCGAAGCGAACGCGGAAGTAACCCCTATTCGAGGAAATAGGACCCAACCGTATTCGACCGTTTCGGACGCAAACTCTAAGTGTGAACACCCTGTCTATGGTGAGCGGTGCGATGATAAGAAGTAGCCATAGGCATGATATCAAACAATTCCTTAGAGCTGCAGAGAGAGAAGCTGCTTTCTTGCTTTATAAGTCACCTAATAAATAAAACAAAATGTATAAATTTTAAGCCGGGTCAGCTAGTAATATTATAAAATTAAATAAGAGGGATTAAATAGGAGCGACGGCAGTTCGAAATAAGTCACGGGCGAGGCCGTAGGGGTCACCTAGTAAATAAATAAATAATAAGCAATTTTCTTCCAGGCAACCTTGGGATGGACAGAAAAAGATAATAGTTGTAAGAAAGATGGATAGATTTGGTGTATATGAAACTACATAACAAAACAAATAGAAAACATACTATCATTCAATAAATACATAGAAACACTACTGAGTCAAATAATGCTCTTTTACCATACGCTTAAATACAACCAGAGACTGGCGATTGGTATAGGCAGTGCATTTCATAACCGCACAGCCTGTACGGTAAACAATTTATCGTATAAACTAGTGGAATGAATAGGTACTGCCAATTCCAAAGATTCCTACGACCTCAAGGATCTTGAATGTGTGTCATTTAGGAACATGAATCGTTCTTTGAGATATGTTGGGGAATATTGATTGAACAGTACATTGTAAAGCACAGAAAGGATATGAGTATTCCGTCGAAGGCGAATTAGAAGCCACACGAGCAAGTTGCGATATTCAGTTACCTGATCATATTTGCGTAACCCAAATATGAATCTTATATCATATATATATATATCTCTTTAGTTAAGTTATCTATGGTATTCACAAACAAATTGGATGTGGCATACTTACTTTTTGGGCTCATTGGATAGATACGGCCCTCTCTTTGGTTGCACATGAGGTTCCACTACGATCACTTTCTTTTCCTCGTCTTCATCCATAGCATCTTCTCCTAGCTTCTGCTTCCGAAGCACATTTTCGAATGTCAGTCTGTCAACAAGCAGACACAAATCAGTCACGCACGGCCTAATCTGTAACATACTTCTATTACTTGAAATTATAAATAACTAGATGACCCCCCTGGCATCGCCCGTGGCATAGTTCGAACTCCGGACGCACCTATTTAATCCCGTCGCCTATAAATTCTACAATTTTGCCCGATTAGTCGACTTTTATGACTACTGCTCCGCTCTCCAGTGTATTAGCGTAATGATATATAGCCTATCTTTCAATTTGGATCAAACTGCACACGTTGTGCAAATTTGATTAAAACCGGTTAAGTAGTTTAGGAGTCCATTGCGGACAAACAACGTGATACGTAATTTATATATATTAAGATAAATAAATTTATTTACTTAAAGTTCACAAGGCAACAATACATAGTTGAACAAGGTCATTTACTTTACAGTAAACTATAACATTATAAACAAAAGTCGAATTATATTTGGAGCAGAAAAGTATTTTTATGTTGCTATGTCAATGGTATTCAAACCCTGCCCCTTAAACTAGGCTATGCCTGTACCTTAAGGGACAGTTATTACGATATGTTAGATAAGGAACTGAGAACAAGGAATGTTACTCGTTCTCTCTAGCTCGCGTCGTAACAGAGACGAAAGTAATACCGCGTGTCAAGTTGACCTCAAACCAGTCAGTTGCCGGATATTCGTTCGTATTATTTAGAGTAATCGTATGAGTATAGAGAGATGTCCCCTAACACGTTTGGTTGTATCTATACTAATATATAAACCATATATTTGTTTGTTTGGTTAAACGCGATAATCTCAGGAACTACTGGTTCGAATTAATCACTATCACTGCGTTAAGTAAGTTTCGCTATGGCTGGTCACGGATGGGTGACCGCTTTGTTGACTACGAGCTTTTCCATGCTTTGGAAGTCACATTAAGTCGTTGATTCCAGTTGCCAATAATATGACAGTCGTTAAGCTAAGTTGAAACCTCAACCTGCATCTGTCCATTTCAACACGGCAATGGGCTCACCTCACCACCTGTTACGTGGGAAAAAAATGCACAAGGTGAAATGTGGGCGTTTAATATGTCTTTGCCACCTCTTTGGGAATAAAGGCGTGATTATTTCATAATTACCTACATCATAAAATAACATATACATACATACATATTGTCACATCTTTATTCCCGAAGGTTACCCCTTCCCTTGGAGAGGCATTATTACGCCTAAATTTCACCGTATGCAATTTTTTGTCCCACGTAACAGGTTGTGAGCCCATTGCTGTGTTGAAATTTTCCAGCCGCCCATAAGACCTTTAACGAGGCTTAACGTCTGTCATTTTACTGGCGATCGGGACCAACGGCTTAACGTGCCTTCCGAAGCACGGAAACGCTCGTAAATGCCACTTGTCACCCATCCGAGAACCAGCCATAGTGAAAGTTGCTTAACGCAGTGATTGTTTACAGAACACTGAGACCGCGGGGTCACTATAGAACATTACAAAAAACAAAAACATCTTATTATTACAATTTCCTAGAACTTTTACACCTAATTATGCATCATTTAATTTGGACATACGTAACAAATACGTCACCGTATTCATTAAACATTGAAGGTAAGTTTTGCCAGATATACATACTACGCGTTAGTTAGACAGTTTCCTCGTAGATTCCGAGTATTTTTACTAGTTAACTATAACAAATACCTAGTCATCAACACATCCGCTTCCGATATCCATCAAAATGTTTACTTTGCAATTTTAGGTCACACACATTACGTTAGTAGTGCAAAATATACTATACATATATGGTATAATATCTATCTCTACGAGTATAAGGGGTGCTGTTCTACAACACACAATGTCTTTTACAGGTTTACACTGAAAATATTGCTATGTGATGTCAACGTATGTGAATGAAATAGGTCCAGATTTATAACATAGTAAATAATAATAATAAATATTGTAAGACATGTTTTATTCAGCGTCACCTAGCTCAAACTAAGCTAATATAGCTTGTGCTATGGGAAGTAGACAACTGTTAAACATATATGTTTTTAAATAAATACATATTACTAGCGGACGCCCCGCGGTTTTACCCGCGTAGTTCCCGTTTCTGTGGGAATACAGGAATAAAACGTTACCTAAGTAACTCCTTCTAATATCAGCTATCGGTCAGTGAAAATCACGTTAAAATCTGTCAAGACGTTTTAGAGATTAGCCACTACAAACCGACAAAAACAGAACATAAAAAAAAAGTTTTGTACATAACTGTAAATACTTTCATATGCATGAAAAGGTGTTAATTTGGAATTACAAACAGGCACTTCAGTTTTATTTTATAAAAGTATATAGAAAAACACCCAAACTCCGAAACACATAAATATTTGTTCCGGCTCGAGAATCGTACCGAGACCTAAGTGTGGCAGTCGTATACAGTACTACTTTTGCCACCGAAGCAGTATTACAGGGCACGGAGGCTACCTCGTTGATGATATTTAATCGGACCTAAATTGACCTTCAGTTGTCTGTTGCGAATTGCCTAGAAAATATCAGCTGCTGACGTTTTCTCTCATGCGACATGTTTTTCTAGTTTGGGAAAACAGACAAGGTTAACTTCTCCATAATAAGCCTGTTTACATTTAAAATTCACACACTATCATAACATTTTTCGAGGCCAATGTCACTTTGTCGACCTAGAAATTATTGTCGTGCTACGGTGCACGTTGGCTTTGTTTACATATCTGAAACTAGTTTACAATTTCTCGCACTAAACTCTATAATGTTTACATTTTAGAGTTTTATAAATAACTTGTGATTTCTGTGGTTTTTATACTGTGTATGTTTTACGCAAATAAATATTTTAAACTTCATATTATTTAATATTATTGTATCAGAGAACTACAGTTCACTCTTTATCTCAGAATTTAACGCCAGTTATATCTAAAGCACACACAAGCACACGACATATATATCGCGACAGATACTTGGCTTGAAGCGCTTGTGGCCCCGCGGACTCAGTCTTCTGTAAACGATTACCGTGTTAAACAACTTTCGCTATGGCTAGTCACGAATGAGTGACCACTTTATGGCATTTACATCTAATAATCGTGCTTCGGAAGACACTTTAAGCCGCTGGTCCAAGTTGCCAGTAAAATGGCAGTCGTTAAGCCCAATTGAAGGCCTTATGAAAAATTTCAACAGCAGGACGCCACAGCCTGCGCCTGACCATTTCAACACGGAAATGTGCTCACCACCTGTTACGTGGGCCACAAATGCACACGGTGAAATGTGAGCGTATAGTATACCTCTGCCTATCTTCTCGGGGATAAAGGCGTGACAGTATGTATGTATGTACACTACGAAAAAATATTGCATACTACCGCAACAACTTTATCTGGTAAAAGAAAAAGAATGGGAAATTTTCTATATTATAATAAGTGGTATAAATAAATGGCAAATAATAAGATTTCAATTACATTTCTTACTCAAGACTAAGCTAGTCATCTAATAGATTCTAACTTATTAGATTAGATAGTCATCTAATAGATTCTAAGTTATTAGATGACGATTGTACGAAATTTTCTTGCTTCGTCACTCTGAAACCAAT
The DNA here is from genome assembly GCA_948477245.1 of Thumatha senex. Classification (NCBI taxonomy): domain Eukaryota; kingdom Metazoa; phylum Arthropoda; class Insecta; order Lepidoptera; family Erebidae; genus Thumatha; species Thumatha senex. The sequence continues at coordinate 12,858,348 of OX419743.1, forward strand.
GGGTTACGTTTTAATAATCTAGCTTTAGCAGGTCATTGCTCCGATATTGACCTCGCAAAACATGTATTTATTCAATTGATTATCCGAACTTTAGCCCCGGTTGCATATAGTGGTCGACTTTCCTACTCTTCTCCCTCCCGTTGCCACAGTCTTTGGCATAACTCCGAGGCCCTAGGACTCGCTGGAGGAAACTCGCTGGTCATTATTATCCACTACATCATCAAACTATAATATTTTGAGTCTTAGGGCCGTATTCCAGAACGTTTATCAATACTCAATCGACACTTGAGGCTAGATTTTGCCTTATAAAATCTACTCTCAAGCGTCGATTGAGTATTGAGTATTGTTCTGCAATCCGTCCTAAGTTTTCTGCTGGGCGAAATATATATAAATAGATGAAATATACATAAATATACGTGCCTGCAGCATGGCACGTATTTTTATGTATATTTCATCCTTTCATTAATTATATTCAAAAATAGCTTTCACATAAGTGCTCGCAAAATTAGTGTTAGCTAAAAGCTTTTCAGCTTTTCAGCTACACTACAATATACAAGGAGATCGAACGCTAAAATTGTGGCACTGGACACCTCGCCTAGAAATTGTGCAATCGGTCTTATTTATTGGATTGATAATTGGTACTTACAAATAGACTTTATTTTAAATAAATATACGTTAATTATTTTATTCACACCTACTATTTATTTATTTTATTGTAAGTTGGCATTTTCAATAAAATTAAAAATATTTTTTAATTTAATAGATATTTTGGAACAATCTAACACAACGCCGTCTACCCCAAATTAAGCTTTTATAAGCTGCTATAGGATCTCTACTACTGATAAACATATTTATTTCTAGATACATACATTCATTTTATACATAGACTAATAACACCCAAACTCCGAAACAAACATTTGCGAAACACTCAAATATTAATTTTGACCCAGGTATCGAACTCGAGGCAGACAGAGCGTGGTATTCGCTTACACTACCACTTACGTCACCGAGGCAGTCGAGAGAGAATGTAGGTCTACGTACTACGAGTGTAAGTGGAATTGGTTTAGTTAGCAAATGGAATGGAATTGGTCTAGTTACTATTACTCAGTAAATTTAGTATGACTCATTCCATTTTCTCATAGGAGATAAAAACATTACGGCGTCATCGCAAGCATGTTACGCAACCAGTTGCAAGTAAAAAAAATCCTTCTTTTTTGGCAACTAGTTGCGAGCTTTAGTCAACTAAAGGGAATGTTTAGTCTTAATACGCAACCAGTTGCCATCGTGTAAATAATTTTATGACAACTAAGTTATGCAAAGAATATTTTTCTTGTTCATTCACATCTAGTTAAACGTTTTATAAGACTTTATAGAGAGTTTTTATGGAGAAGGAAAATTCTAAATAAATTTTCAAAGTTATTAGTATGCTGATTTTCATATAAATTTTAATAAAATGAAAAAGAAAATCCTGCCTTTGTTTTGAAAAATGGCTGCGATGACGACCCATAGGGATAAAAGAAAACGGTTCACTCGCCGAAAATCAATATCCTAACAATAACTACTCCTAGCAAACAAACAAAAAGGTAGCATCTAAATCCAAGTAGGTGTTGGGGTGCAACTAGAAATACACTAATATGAAAATATTTCAGTTACCTAGCTCTGTATAGGAGGTACTTCACAGTAGCGGACGATTTTGAATTGAATTTTCATTTTATTCCCTTGAGACACAATTTACTATTTTCACTTACTTGAATGGACGGACGAGTTTCCTGGGGTCGTCGGTTTTGACTTTGATCTCGTATCCTGGGAAACTGTTTCGGAGATGTTCCATGTCTAAAAAGGTGTCGTTGAAATCCAGTGTAGGTATTTCATTTGGCATCCTGTGCATTAAATGAAAATGTTACGAATATTATAGAATAGAATAGAATAAACTTTATTGTACACCAAGTTAAAGTTAATTTACAATAAATTTCATATAATATTGTACAAAGGGCGGCTACAGAATTTTACATAAAAACTTATTCTACCAAAAGTATAGAGTATTCCTTACCTGGTATAGTGAGCTTGTCCAGGATCTCCATAACCTAATACAATATCGTGGAGCCACTCGGGCACGACGCACTCCGTATTCATTAGTTCGCGAATCGTTTCTAAAACTGCCTTAAAATTGTTCTCTTTTGGTTTGCGTCTCATCACTATGTTGAAAGTCTCGTATACATCCTGAATCAAATATGGAATGAAATGAGTGGCCTACAGGCTAATGTAATAAATAAATGTACAACTTTTCAAAAGGAACGAGTGAAAATGTATGACGGTGACTTCTTTCGATCGGGTCGGCTGTATGCTTGTCGGACTCCTGAGTAGTATGAAAAAAATAATGCACCAAATTGAGGTAATAATGAGAAACTCAACAGCAGATCGCCACAACCGGCAGTTCTTTTTAAATAGTCATGTACGGCGTCGATAGAGCTTTACCCGAATTTCTTCCCTTAAAATATAATTTTAGGTCGATAGAGCTTTACCCGAATTTCTTCCCTTAAAATATAATTTTCGCCAATAAGTAGAATCCTTAAAGTTATTTCTAACATACATACCATTTATACATAGAAACTCCGATACAAAAATTTGCAGATCATACAAAAATTTGCTCCAAGGTTCAAACCCAGAAAAGAACTCACTTTTGTCTCATACTATTGGTTAAAATTTTGTTTTAGAATACATTACAAACATGATATTCGATACAGAACCACTTGACTTTATTGAAATATATCTACAATGTAATCGACATAAGCAAATACAAACTGTACGTGACTTTCAACTGCAAAGCGTAGGAAGTTTTCAAATCTTAATTTAAACCGACCTAATTTGGTTAGTTTATAAAACAACATACCTCAGTGCCTTTACTGGCGTGGTCAAGGTCAAGCCCGTACTGATTAGGATCCAGTAGCAGGCGGAAAGTCCTCGCGTCTCCGTCTAAGTCAGGCCTCGGTTCAGGTCCCTCTTCGATGACCCTGCCAGAAGCGTCCAACATACCTTCCACTTCGCAGCCTCTTACGTATACTATACCGGCTTGTTCTACCATACTTTTCCTATAATCGTACTTAGTACCTAAAATATACATAGTTTACGTTAATAATTATTAAACGAAAAAGTCAAAAGTACTCGGATATCTAGACGTGCATGTATGACGCGATTAATGAATCTACAGGAAGCGAAAGAAGATGCATGGATCGCGGTGCCTGGCGATCTGTCCTCAGTCAAGGCAGCGTGATACCACCCACATTCCCATTACTGACTACCCCGTCAGGGATACAGCGTGAAGATAGTTAAGTTAATAATTATTATCTTTCTTCATCTTAGTGTATACTATAGTGCTCCTAAACCAAAGCTGGATTTGTAACACAGGCTCCACTTTAATTTGGTCGCTAGGGGCAGCTATTGTTCGGCTTTTGATTTTCGGTAATGTTGGGAGCGATTTGAATTTCCAACCTCATAAGAGTGCCTCGTCCGTTGGCACGTAGGGGGACCGATAGCAGGTGAGGTCGCTTGGACTCCCTAACACCCTTATCAATTATTATCTACTCAGGTTTTAAGACCAAAAAACAAATTATTATAAAACTATCCTATGCAGAGATTGTAATTGTGGATGTGTAACATCCCCTATGTCCTGTAGGATCCACCATCTCGATTCACTAGTGAATCGAATAGCACGCAGAAGTTCACTGTGATAAACCACTCTTCTAGGTGGATCCTGTGAATCTTTCATCCCATAATATGCTCCACCAGTGTATCGAACAGCACTCGGGAGATTCGTAAGATCCACCACTGGATCGAGATGGTGGATCCTACAGGACAGAGGGGTAACATCTGTCCTGGTTGTTGGAATATTGGCACATAGGTTTTAGCTTTCTCTTGTATATAGTAGGCACTATATACATCAGAGGCGGCAATAGGACCCTTACTCCGTAGGACCAACAAAACTAAAGGCAAAATGTGTATTTGAAATTCCCCTATTATACCCCTTCGGGGATAAAGGTGTAATTGTTGTTATCGGAACGAACGTAGTAAGCGACAGTCTCTATTTCCAGACCGATATTTTTTGTGTGTGGGTTTCTTCTCGTCTACAGGACGCATTTGTCAGTGAGTAATTCGCTAAATAAATAATGTTCATTTGGAAGAAAGGGAATTCCAAGAATAATAAGATTAATTCGAGACACATAAAGTAAATGTTGATAAATTTAAATATGTGAAACAAATCAATTAATCAAAAATACATACCAATTCCTTGAGTCGGTCTAACGGTTACTAAGAAACAAACATCGTGTTTCCTTAAACATTCCCATTCGTGTTTTATTTCATTTCGAACACTGAGAGTAACAGTGACATCGGCTCGGACACAAGAGGGTGCTTTTTCACCAATATTTGGTTTAGCCACCTCTACGACGGCAAAACTAGTAATGGGATGCGCCATTCTTGCCCATCCACCGAAATATACACTGCCATCTTCGGATCGCCTATGGAATAATTTTAAATTGAATTTTGCGCTACACTCAAGGTAAACTCCCAGGGCGGCTATTCTCAATCATACGACTTGAAAGCGTAGACGGAAATTTACTAGTGAAATGTCATTGGTTTCATATTTAGAAACGAAAAAAGATGACAAAAAACACATTTGACTAGTAAAGTCTAAACTTTCGGCTTCAGATGTGTATTTATTTTCAGACAAAGGTCATGCCTGGGTTATTTTATATTGTAAATACGAATATATTGGACCAAAAATGTCTGGCGATATTCAGTATTGATATGTTGAGCAATGAATTTAAAAGTTGACGCTATAATTTTGTATATCCTCGTAGATTTTTTTATTTGAAAACCACGCGCGTTTCTGAATAAGGGAACATGAATGGGCGTAATACATCACTACATAATATAAAACAAAGCCGCTTTTCGCTGTCTGTCCCTATGTATGCTTAGATCTTTAAAACTACGAAACAAATTACGATGCGGTTTTTTTTTTAATAGTTAGTGTGATTCTTATAGAAGGTTTTTATGTATAATTTGTTAAGTTTATGTATACATTGACCAAACTATAACGATATTTGTTGGGCATGTCGGAAAAATAGGCCGTCTGGGAGCTTGTAACAAAAACGCTGCCTAAACCCTTTGATATATAAAAAAATAATGTATCGTGCAATTGTGTATCTAATATAGGTCTACAAAAAAGTCGGCGGCGATATACGTCTATCTCATAAGAATAACATACTATATCCATTTTAATACTTTAAAAAACCATCAATTATAAAGCGGTTTTTTGAAGTCTATTTACACAAATATGCTACTAATCCTTATCATTTTTACTACGTTAGTTGGCTTCAGCATTTCATGAAGTTTATTTTGTTCCTTTACACCTTGCAAATTAAATGAATATCTTACGAGTTATCGCAGATTCAAAATAAAGCTCAAAGAAATTAATTTCGTGTAACCATAATTCGGCCGGCCCGTGCGGGCGTAGACTGGAGAGCGGTGAAGTAATCAATGAATTTGGAAAATGTTTATACATTATTGTGAATGTGAAATTAATTAACCACTAGATTAAATGGGTGCCACGGGGTACGAAGTATGTCACGGGCGAAGCCGGGCGGGACAGCTAGTATTATATAAGATATTACATTTTATACTAGCTAGTGTTCAGCAAGGAATAAAAGAAATTGAATCTGAAAATGTAACGACAGAACGAGTCAAATAAATAGAGGCAAATTGTATTTGAGAAATAAATAAATATTTTGGGACACACACACTGCCGCCTTTTTTATCGTGTAAAAATCCCCACGAATGTTATGACGGACTGGAACCGATCCACATGGTCTATACTTCTCTGTCTAGCGCTGGGCACCCGAGGTAACACAACGCGCCACTTAGCTCAAATTAAGCATGTGCTAAGGGGTTTTGACAACTCATAAACATACATATATATTTTTAAATACATACATATAATACATTCAAACTCCAAAAAGCTCATGTAGATTACATAAATTCTGACACATGATTCAATCCCGAGACCTCAGCGCGGCAGTAGCATATACTATATATACTTATGCCACCGAAGCAGTCATATTAGTTTTAAAGGTTGACTGAAATTAACACAATTTAAGAGAACATTAAGATCAAGCAAAATACATACCACGGTGCTAATCTATAAACTGCATCCTCGATGTCTTGACGAATTTCATCTAAAACACATGAAAATAAGTTATGACCACAAAAATTCAAAGTAATACGGATCTACTAATAAAAAAAAAATAATACTCTATACGGGGGTGTCACGGGAAAGAAGTGATTCCCCATGACGTTTTTTTTTTCCAATTATCACTTGGTAGTATCAAGAGGAAATAATAAATTTCTGGGTGTTATAATTAAGTAAATGCTCTATGAGTAAATTAAACAACTCGCTTAAAAAGTACTGCCATTAGTGCTTTTGGTAGTGTAAGATCTAGGATCGCATTCGTTTTTTGGCGAGTGTATCGTCCAACAGACTATGGCACCTAGATTAATGCCTCATTGGGTGCATAATGGAAGTTATTCAGCAGGAAAGGATCTAACCTAATCTTATCATAGGATGTATCATCAAATCCTTTGAATAAGTACTCGATTGGTAATTGATATTAAATCGAAATTCAGCTTCCAGGTTTAAGTAACTACAACTGACCAATTTACAACAGGCATGATATAGTTTTGTCTCTTTTCAACAGTTTCTTTCACTACTACGATTAGATAGATGCTCAAAGAACTTACATGTGCTCTCCAATCGAAACAGATTGAAGTTTCGCAATAGATAATCGTGCAAGGTAAGAAATTGAAGATTTAACTTAGGTAAAGCTAAGCAGTTTTCTCCGCTATAAATTTCGGTGGGTACAACATTTTCATCCCATATCACTTCTTCGGTGGGATACAAAGGCATTGAGTTTAATTCTTCTAGTTGCGATATACGGCGTTCGTGACGAGATATCTGTAAATAAAGATGGAAATTATTTACTATTCCTAGTAGTCCCGACGAGCTTTGTACTGCCTTAGAATACTCTTCCGAAGAATATTTGTTATTAATTTTGGATAAAATAAATGTATGTACCCATGTTTGTTCTGGTGGAATCTTGCAACTCAATTTTGAAGCTATTTGATAGCCGTTAACCAATTGAATTGAGAAAAAAAAATTACACATTTAATTTGAATGACAATGCATCATTAGATCTGTGACGTCAATCTAAATCCAAAATGGCGGAATTTCCAAGATAGTAGACTAGCAATTTTTAATGTATTGCTACAATATGGGTATCAAACGAAAGGACTTGTTGAGATTTATTATTTTTAACGTATTTAATAAAAAGGCATGTTTAAATAAAAACCTTTTTTTAATTTATTTTTTTATTCTTTTTTTCGGGGTAGAGACCTATCCAACAAATCATGAAAATAGCTTAGTTCCCCTCGTTCTTGAGATATATCTTGTGTAACTATATCGAAAAACTCTCATAAAAAGGCGTAGCAAAGCTCTCCAGGACCACTTGTAGATCACTAGAAATGTTATTTGTGTTCATATAAACTCTAAAACTACGGATCCTATTTTAAAAACTTTTACTTTAAGAATCAGGCCATTGATTTGCAGTATTAAAAGCATTTGGGTCTAAAAATAACACGCAAGGAGCGCTGCGTGCGAATAGTTAGTAACTTAGTAACATACTAAATTGTTACACTTCAGTAGTCAAACACAAAGATACTATTACACGGACAGTTGAATATTTAAACGACTATGAATACTTACCAACAATTCCTTGAGGAATTCCTTGTCAAGTCTATGCCATGAAGCTTCACTATCTTTACCTTCAGGAGGTATGAGATTCAGGTACGTAGCAATGGCCCGTAGTGCTTTATCACTGAAAAAAAATAAAATCAATCAAATCCTTATTTTAGTAATTTAATATAATTTTAATTTTTTTTGTAGTTCAGTCCCGCGGGGAAGTCTTTATTGGCGGATTGAAAATTTTCAAAAGCAGGTAGTCCATTTCAACGCGGCAATAGGCACCTATTACGTGGGCCAAATGAAGTTAGTGAAGTGTGGGTGTATAGTATGCCTCTACCTATTGCTTCGGGGGTAAAGGTGCGTGGCTATATGTTTCTATATAATTTCTGGATGATTGATATTGTTAACAGCAATGTTTTGCACATTCATTAATTGCCGAATGCAAGAATTTCTGCATTATGTCTCTGTAAAAAACTTTAGTTGTGTATTGTGGTATTTATATTTTATTGTCAACATAATATTTGTATAAAAGAAATGTTTGCAGGTTACATTTACTTTATTAGTACCTACACCAATGTGAAGCCGGGATATAATTGTAATTATAAATATCTATACATTACTGTTAAAATTATTGAAAATTTATTTACTACTCTGGGACAACGAAAGCACTGTGGAGACCTAATCGACACCGATAACTCCCAACAGAGTACTATAACTCATCTGCCTTGTCAGGACTTTACAGCATGAACACCAGAAAACACCTTAGAATTCATTTTCTGAAACTCCAAAGTCGACTATGTACAAACACTATTTGCCTAACTGTGTGGTGGAATCCTGGAATAAACTACCAGAAATTGTGAACACTTTTAGAAATAGACTAGATATTTTTCTTGCTAGCTATGTGAAAGCTGTGAAACGTCTTTCGCGTAACATGATAAAAATCATTTTAAAATCTTTATCTTTCGCCTTATCCTACGTTTGTAGAAAAAAATAAAATGTTGAGTATAGCTAACTTCAGGGTGTTTGAAAACTACCTTGAGTGAAGTTATAAGTTGTCATGGAAACACTTATCAGCTAACTTCATGATGTCGCAACGTAAAAATTTACTTTCATCATTTTTCCCTAACGCCAACAGAACTATAACTTCAATAATAATAATAAAGGTACCTTAAATTGCCGAAATGTTTCTGTAACGAATCTCTCGTGTCCACACTAGCTACATTAGCTAATGCAAACAAACGTAGGTCTGGAAATTTAGAAAATGCCGCTTTCTGTAACAAGAATATATAAATTATAAAAATTGACACAAATATCCTTTAAAAATAAACACAAATACATACACACTCGCGCACGCACGCACACACACACACCTACACACGCACGCACACACCCACACAGTTACATGCCTACGCAGTCGCATACTCACTCTTATCATACATATCACATTAGGGGTTCCCGATCTCGTATAATGCAAATTCGTGTACTCTTTTTTAAGAGTTTGTGTCTATTAACAGTTATACAATGTACTAGATCTTTTAGGTACAAAAGATCAGTACATGCAAAATCTACTACCCGATATCATTAAAAAAATTACAAGTCCTGATATTTCAGGACAGGTATTTTATCACAGTCACGCAACTAAGATGTGCAACTGCAATTGTCACACTTTTTCATTTGTTTTACCAGGTCTAAACCGCACACAACTGTAAAATATGTGTCAAACCACTGCCATTTACATGTACATCAAATTATCAATTACGCACACTCACATAAATGGGCCACCATTTGGATGCTTCACTATATATGTAATGAATACCGTGTCAGTTACCTGTAAGGAAGTAATCCTTGAATAGTGCTGTAAGGTCATATCGCGGTCAGTCATCGGGTCGCCGGTTTCATCATTTATCTCAAATCTTGCGTAGAACTTCAGCATGTTTAAAAGCTGTAACAAAAAATTTGGTTAGGACATTATGATATAATTAGACTTACCTACTGCTTATTAGGCGTTTAGCGCTTCTGATTAAAAAGGGAAACTTATACAATTTATAAAAGTGGTATATTATGGAATGGCATATAAGTGGTGTCAACGGATGGTTAACACAGGTATAAGCTTGTCTGCCAACTTAGTGCTACAAAAAATACACAAGTGTGTTCCAAATTGAAATAGATCCATTGTCCCAGGATAAGTAATTTTATATCTATGCATAATATTCACAAAACGCTGATTTTCAAATGGTTTAAAAATATAACCTGCCAAATTATAAGATGCCATTTAAATTTCATTCGCTTCCATCTTTTATTAATAAATATCATTCTTATCTAATGAATGTGAAAAATTTTCATTTTCCAAAAAAAGAAAGTGTTAAGGAGAAATTTGTTACCAACAACAAAATGACCATAGTTTGATACCTGGCTCCGTTTGGGAATATACAAAATAGTTTATCCACTAACCCGTCCAGCTAAGCTAAATAGCTGGTTGGATAATATTTTACCCTCGCCCTACTTAGGAGTATATGTTAGAATATCTCACCATGCTAAGGATTCTATTCTAGAATCCTGCAAAAGACCGCCCTTGTTATCAATATATTATTTTACTCCCTCAAACCCGTGAATTAATGACATATTTATTCGACACGCAGAAATACAAAATACAGACAGGCTAATAAAAAATGTACACCTAACAAAAAATGTCACCATCTCAGCTCATGCTGCCCTTACAAGTTACACAGCGCTGATTTTCAGATGACTTCCTTAAGGTAAAAAGGTTGACTTGTGCTTTGATGAGGTAATCAGTAACTTAAGAAAATTCATATGTATTGGTTTATAGTCACTCAAAAAGCAGACTATAAAATAAATATTTAGTTATATCATTGTCATTGATAAAAACCAGGTGATATCTGCGTCATGCCTTCAAACCTTCAGACAGAGTAAAGAGCAGTTGTAAACGTGCTAATGTAGTAACAACACGCTTGCCTAGTGCTGCGCCAGAGCTTACTTTATAGCGTTTTCAAAAAATAATATTTACAATTTTTTTGATATACAAACGGAATGAATTACGATTTTGTCATTATTAGTGAAATGTGAATGGATTTGTTTGTCTTAGGACCGAGAATAACGTGCATTCTCACGCATTTTTATAGAAAATAAATGAAAATACGAAGTGTTTCACGTCGGTTTCAGAGATGAATTTCTTAAATAATATCTTATTTTTTTTAATAATATTCATTAGCTATGCTATGGCTAACAGAAACTGTTGCCCTGAGGGGCAAGTGGTATTGGTTAAAAGAAATGTGTGCTGGGATCCAATCCCAAATGTGACTAGCTCCATAGCTTTAAAGTGCGAAAGCGAAAAAATCTTTCGACTAAGCAAAAGGTATTATGAGATCGATGAGAACTTGTCGTTGCAGACGCACATCGTGGAAGACCTAGTTCAAACTATTGATACGTAAGTAGGGTGCAAATAGATTGGAAGAATAACTATAACTATGGGATCGCACTCACAAAGATTTATGTATATATAACTATGCCCTGTGGATTCACCCATGACTGACTTCTGACCCCCATTACACATGCTCATTATTTATAAATTTTACAATAATAAAATATCTGACCCATTTTTCGACCTTTCGTATGTATATTATGTATGAATTTAGTAATATATAAGTATGTTTATTAGTTATCTAGATCCAATAGCAAAACCTTAAAAGCTTAGTTTGGGCTAGATGGCGCTGTGTGTACCACAATATTTATTTATTTTCTTAACACGCTTTTCTGGCGATTCATTAAAATTTTAAAGTATAGAAACACAGTATTAAAATATTTATCATGTTACTTTCAGACCATACAATTCTCATATTTTTTTCTGTCATTTTTACGTAATAAATATTTCTTTTTTTACGAGAGATTCTAAATCTGTGTTTGTACTCTCAAGCTCAATAGCTTTTTTTTCCTATTTATCTTCTTAGGTACATTATTATCAAGAGATATCGTAGATAACGGAAGCGAGATTAGTCAATTTTCATTTTTAATAAGAATAACTATAAAACTACTTTTTGAAAAAGCTCTGATCATAAAACGCCCACATGTTCAAAAAGAATTCGGAGAGTTTGGGCCCACTAATAAAATCTCGATAATTCTTAATATGAATCCGCAACCGGTGATTTTGCATCGATATAGTAAGCTTCTTAAATCGCCGGTTCCGGACACTAAAAGTATCTATATATCAGTAATCAGCGATGAATTATTTTTATTTCTAAAATTGCCTTGAATGTGTCTTATAGTTTAAATTTGTTTATTTTCGCCATTTGTCCGAATTTTGGATAAACGAATACATATTAAATTTCAACTTATACTTAATCGGTTCTGGAAATTCTGAGCAATTTTTCTATAAACGAAAAATATTCAGATACAAGAGTTGTTATAGTTATCGAGATAAGTCCGATTGAAGTACCTTAAAAATGTAGGATATATTATAACAATGCCTATGCATTGCAAACCCTTAGGGGAAAAGGCGTAATTCATATACTATATCATAACAATAATACATTAATAAAAAAATACAGTCTTGCTATCTCACACGGCAATGGGCTCACCACCTGTTTCGTGGGACAAAAGTGCATACGATGAAATGTGGGCGTATAGTATGCCTCTGCCTACCCCTTCGGGGATAAATGTATCCATAGTATGTATGTCAATCTCTGTTGACTTATGCCTGCTATGATACGCAAGGCTTAGGGCGCAAAACTTTGAGAGGTTAGATCGATTGTCGCTCTAACAATGATATAATTAATCCTTCTTCAATAATAGACAGATACTAGTTAATAAAAGTGAACTTTGGGTCCGGATTCATTTGGGATACAATGGCGAATACCATAATGGTTTTGTTAAGAACCATGTAATCACGATATCCTAAACAAAATCACGGATGATTCAGCTCCAGAATTAGAATATAACCAATCTAGTTATTGAATAGATTTGTGAAGGAAAATTTGGATGTTGTTTTTCATTTATGTCAAATTGTTTAAGAACAGTGTATGCTTGTTTAACATAATGCATATATGATACACTGTATTCAGTACTTAGATTTTAAATTTGTAGGTATACTAAGCATCTTTCGTTGCTGATCGTACCAATCCCTCATTTATGGAGGTAGAATCAAATTCCTACCCATATGCAGAAGTACATTTATCCAAGTAAAAGCCTCTTCTTTTTCATCCCATTCAAATTGATGAAAGAAAAGCGTTCATATTTTACGGTAATAATTTTTCTTCAGTACTGTCATGTTCACAACTGCTGTCTCAATCTCTAACCTCGTATTGTACTGATCTCCCCAACTATATGTATACGTCCAAACACTTCAGTTCGCAACGATCCGCTTTTATGGTTTCTCAGAAGGAGTTATAATTTCGTTCTTTTTGAAGTGAGAAAACTGCATGCGCATGGAAGCTCGTTGGGCATTTTGTATGGGAAAAAGAACTTGCGACACTGTTATCGACACCTCTGTATATACATAAGAATCAGTATCTACATATATATTGACCCTGTTTTCACGAGATTTGATTTGGGTTGAATTACATCTGTCTAATATTATAAAGCTCAAGAGTTCGTTTGTTTGTTTGGTTGAACGAGTCGGATTTGAAAACTTCTTTTTGTGTTGGATAGTTCATTTATCATAGAAGGCTATATATCATAGAAGGCTATATATCATCACGCTACCACTCTGGAGAGCGGAGCAGTAATCATAAATGTCTACAAATCGGGATTTTTATATGCAGAATTTTAAGGGACAGGATTAAATAGGTGTGGCGGGAGTTCGAAGTATGTCACGGGCGAAGCCGTGGGGGTCACCTAGTCTTTAATATAATATTTATTAAGAATAAATATTTACAACTCAACCCTATAACTATATACATATAACTTCTTATATGCGTACAATATATCATGTCGAAACTGTTCGAATCGGAAAATTTCAACAACTTTTTTTCTACTATAATTAAAAAAATTTAATATTTCGTGTCGATTCAAATAATACAAAAGTATTTTTTCTAGTTTTCACTACCAACTATCGCCAATCGTGGAGTGCCACAATGTTTTTTTGTTTCATAATTACTCAAATATCTCTCAATCTCCTCAATGGGTACCTTCACCATTGTCTCGTCTGTCGTGAACCATCTTGTAGATGAGGATGGCTGGGGCTCAGAAATGAGCCAGTCATTGATAATCATCTAAGCTATAACTATTTTTTATACATATAAAAATATATTCTGAGTATGTGACTCAACAACGTATAAATGAAAGTGCTGCTTTTTTGTAAACAGGCGAAAATTACCAAATAATAATCACCGTTTGCCGAAGATGATTATATTATTTGGTAATATTTTTTTTTTTTTTTTAAAGATTGCCTGTAAGAAATTGCACTTAGCGATAAGGCCGCCCATTGTATATTTCAAAACCTGTATTCTATATACTTGTAAATATCAATAATTGGTGGACAATAAAGTTTATTTCTATTCTATTGTATTCTTTTTTTTTATTTACAGATATTGTCTGGCCAATACAACGAAGATTAAAGACATGTGGTCTCTAACGAATATCTCAGAAGCTGCGTTTTTATGTAATGACGAGCCAGTTGATATCCTTGATGACAGAATATTAGGATATTGCATGATAATCTCAGTTTTATTTCTTATTCCAACCGCACTTATATACTCTGCATTAGAGGAACTTAGGTAAGATATATCAGGACCAAATATAATTGTTACGAAGATTTTGCAAACATATTGTATGCATAAAATGTTTAAAAATACATACAGAAAGAAAAAAAAACAGAAATACGAAGAAGAAGAAGTGGAATAAAATCATTGTCGAATTTATCCCGAATAATAAATAGTTACCTTGAGATAATACACTAATGCATGTATACATTCATTATTGTATTTTGGATAGGAACACTAAATAATGCTCATTCGTTCTACTTTGCTCTAATTTACTATACTAATATTTTAAAGCTGAAGAGTTTGTTTGTTTGGTTGAACGCACGCAACTAATCTGAGGAACTACTGGTCGCATTTGAAAAAAATATTTTTATGTTGGGTTAACTAAAAAAGCTATAATTATTGAAAAATATAATAAATATATATTTAAATTTATAAATTTTAAAAAATAAATTATTATTCTTCCCATTTCTTTATATAAATAAAAAATACCTATTAATAAAGGTAAAGAAACAAATAAAGTATGAAATAATAAATATATTCCTATTTATCGAGGAAGGCTATATATATCATCACGCTTCTACCCTGGAGAGCGGAGCACTAATCATACATATCGACAAATCGGGAAAATTTTTAGGTGTTTATGTTGTATTTATAAGCGACGGGATTAAATAGGTGTGACGGGAGATCGAAGTATGTCACGGGCGAAACCGGGGGGATCACCAAGTTGAGAGTAATCTTCAAGAAGCACATCGCTATGGTCACGGAAAGGTGACCGCTTTGTGGCATTTTCATTTACGAGCGTTTCCGTGCTTCGGAAGGCACGTTAAGTCGTTGGTCCCGGCAGCCAGTATTAGAAATATTGTCTACACAGGCAAAACAACTTAATTACTCTAGCGTGTAAGCATCACCCTCTGTGTTCCGGTATCTCGCCATGATTGTACCTACTGTGCCAAGTAATTACTGAAAGTAATGGGTCCTAAAAATTAAAGTTAGATGTAATATTTGGTGTTTGCTGCTCAATTACATAATCTTTTATTGCCAGCAGCATAGCATTAAGTCAAGTTGAAGGCCTTATAAAATTTTAACGGCAGGTCGCCACAGCCGGCGCTTATACATTTCATCACGGCAATGGGCTCACCACTTATTACGTGTACCACGAATGTACGCGGTGAAATGTGGACGTATAATATGCCTCTGCCACCCCTTCTGTGATAATGGCGTGATTGATTGATAGAATAATCTTTTGCCTTTGTTTTTGTGCTCAACGTATCTAATTTATTTCGGCGTAAATCGATGTCCAATGTAGTGACGGGATATAGTATAAATGTCATCATTCCGATTCATCCCGTGTGGGTGTCGCAAATGATGACTAAGCTAACTTCGCAAAAGTATACATTGCGTAGAAAGAAAATCTCAAAATAAACTCCATACTCGATACCCATCTGGCCAGTATGCGAAAGCAAACCCAAAAATACCCCTCCAGAAATGGATTGTTTGATGCTTAGATCCTACGTCCAGATGTAAGCGTCAATCAGCTGAGATTAGATGAGAAGTTTGTGTCACCATTAGATCAATATAATTAAGGAAATGTAAGTAGTTGTTATTAAAAACCCACACCGGCTGATGCAATTATCTTATCACCACTTATTGATTTTATTTCTCGTATCCAATTGACATTCAAAATAGGTTCAATTGCCAGACTTTGGATAAATTTCCCTAAGTGTGATCAATACACATAGTAACTGTAGGTTTGTAAATATGTTAGAAAATACAAATCAACACAAACAAGTAGAGAAACCTAATCCTTCAACCAGGCAACGTGATGATGCCACATCACACCAGACTTCTCTACTATATTAAATTGAAATGGAATCAAAACATTCAAAATGAAATAAGTAATTGATCTTATTACTTCCTTAGTACGTAACCTAAAATTTCTATTAGACCCATAATAGAATACAGGACAGCAATCAAAACTACTGTTAATGAAACGTTTTACTGTCGTTTGTAATTTATCAGGAGATGGAAAATATACTTCTGTACGTTGTGTCAACTCTAATTATATTTTTACAGGGACGTTCAGGGCAAGAGCATAATAAACTTTTGCATAAGTTTAGCCATTGGACAAGGAATACTAATCATAATGAAACTAATGTCTTACTCCGACATGGACCTCTGCGCTGCTCGAGGTAAATATACAATATTATTAAATTTAAAAATGTCAACGTGCTATAGACAAAGACAAGACATATCGCAGTGAAATGCGATTTTAACTAAGCCGATTGGAGACAGGCGTGATGATGTGTATGTATCATGCATGTAAGAAATATAAGGTGGGTTTAATGATTTTTTACACTGGCGGCGTAGCCAGGATTAAAAAAGAAAGAAAGTATCGATTTCAAATAAAGCATGTACCACAGACATCTTGAACGTCTGTGGAATGAACATATATCCGAATCGAGAAACTCTTTGCTTTTTGTAATTCTAATATTATGTTCATCGATTACTTCACCGACCATGACCCATTACAAATTACGATAGTATATTCTACTTAGCATTACAAGTTATTACTTAGCATTAAAGCGAACTACAGCAAACCGCATTATGTGTTTGAAGATTACTCTGAATGTTTGATTTTTTTCTACCTATTTCAGCTACCTACCCTGTTATTTATGTTGTAATTTTTTGGAACATTTTAGTACAGCACCCTATAGCCCATAATACAAATGATTACACAACATGCAAATATTTGTTTCCACCCGGGATTCGAAACCGCGACCGCGATGGCTGGCCGCAATGTCGCATACACTACGTACTTCACCACTATACTCGTACATAAATACATATATTGTTAGTTTAGATATCTTTGAGCGCCACCGAGGCAGGTGGGATACATCACACGTGAAATCCTCCACCCCATCAACATCATCCGAGAGTCTGTCTCAGTTGCACCTCGCGACGCCCGGGGTCCGCTTTCCTACTTTTTCTCCTCCACTTCGCACGGTCGTCACGTGCACGGCACGCATGTCATCACTTACCACGTCAAGCCAGCACTTCTAGGATCTCCCCCTCTTACCGGGACTCGGCGGGGCTGACATTTGTTTCCCAGGTAGCCCGGAGGTTGCCGCTGGACATGACATGACCATACCAGCGAAGGCAACACTCTTGCAACTTATCTGCAATGTCACGTATTTGAAGGCTGTCGCGGATGTGAGAGTTCCTCACGCGGTCTACCCGCTTGACTCCACACATCCACCGTACCATCTTCATTTCCGTTATATGCAGCTCCTGCTTGTGTCGCACCAATATTGGCCACGTCTCAATACCATGTAAAAGGACAGGTCTAATGATGGTGTTATAGACCTTTCAACGGAATCGGCATTTTTGGGTCACAAATGACAACAGTCATCTCCCGCCACTTGGCCGACGCGGCAGCAATGCGTGACTTAATATCGCTATCGATGTCACTGGAGGACGTGTGACATACAGATCTCAGGTATTTAACCTGGTGATTTGGTCGAGCGCACCGACGCTCGACCAAATCACCGCCTATGCGGACGGATGTGGGATCGGTAGAGTTTAGTGCCAAGTACTCGGTCTTCGCCACATTAAGTTAATTCCTCCGCTCCATCAACATCTTATTATATTGCTTGGCTCTCCAAACAACGCATTTTATATCGCTTTATGTCTCCAGATCAGAGTGACTTCTAGTGAAATACCCATGACCTGCTCATTTAATCATTTAAAAGTAAAATGTTACTTGTGCGGGATACACGAACGTGAACCCTGCCCGCCATCACACTTAATATTCTTCATAACAATGAATTATGCAGTAGAGTGGATAACTGTCCTCAATAATGTTGTGATTTTATTTCACCTACTGTCTTATATATAACTAGCTGATGCATGCGGTTTCGGCTGCGTGGTGATTGTTACAGTACACAATCCCGCAAAAAAAAATAAGAGGTGTATTGTTATAGCTTCATGAAAACAATAATAAACCAATTATCACCAAACTTTCACAAGTTATAATGAGAATAACTTCTTTACCAACTCGTTTGGCCAGCCTTCCCAATATGATGACATACCTTGACTTTTTTTTCACAATCATTATATTGAATATGAATCATTATGTTTATTATTTTTCAGGATTTTTGGCGTACTTTTTTGTGATTGCCGCTTTCTTTTGGACCAACGCAATTTCGATACAGGTCATGCTAAATACAAGGTGGGCTTGAGTCTTTATTCTTTTTTTTTTGTACTCTATATTCGGTAATATTATAAACACGAAAATCACAAGAATAATGCCACCGGCATGGCAAGAAGATAGGCTATTTGGAACTATTTCGGGGCGCAAGTCAGCCTCACAAGGGGTACACTTGCTGACTAAGGGATATGGTCTCAGTGAAAAGAAAAAAGCTCAAAACAAAACTCTGGATTACCCCGTCTGGTCAGAGTGGTACAGTAAGGCCAAAAGGCCAAATACCCACTTCTTACATATATAAAATGGTACATAAAATAGCGATCACGGGAACTGTATCAGTAGTCCCGCTGTTCCCGATCTCGGAATGCGGTCGGGATTATCCGTGATACGTGAGGCTACCACAAATGACTACGTACAACAGAAGCATACAGGCTGCACGGCAAGAATGGATAATATAAAACAAAGTTATATTAGTATCATCGCACCATTAATAACTTAAGAACGACTGCACAGTTTTTTATTATTTGTTTTTAGTGAAGTTTGCTGAATCAACTAGAATAATCATAAATTACAATATGGTATTTATTTATAGTCAGTAATTTAAAAATATAATATTTTCAGGCGACCGTCAACGTTAGACTACAGTTGGCATGAATTTAAATGGTACTTCCTATATGCTTGGGGAGTTCCTGCTATTCTCACCTCAAGTATGGCCATCGTGAACTTCCATCCTGGTAAACACCAGAAGCCTGGTATAGGTCTCATGCACTGTTGGTTTTTTAGTAAGTTTTTATTTTAAACTATTTTATCACTAGATGAATCTATCATCTGTCTGATAAATCTATCATCAGGCTTCGCCCGTGGAATATTTCGACCTCCCGTCGCACCTATTTAATCCCGTCGCTTATAAATTCTACAATGATGCATAAAAATTTGCCCGATTTGTCGACTTTTATGACTACTGCTCTGCTCCCCAGTGTAGTAACGTAATAATATAGATATGATAGCATATAGCCTTCCTTGATAAATGGGCTAATCCAAAACAAAAATATTTTTTTAAATCCAACCAGTAGTTTCTAAGCTTAGCGCGTTCAAACAAACAAACTCTTCAGCTATTAGTATAGATTGATGTCATTCATGGCATGTAACGTAATTTGGATTCCATGATTCGATGGCGAATCCTTTCCTGTGAAGGTTGCGCAACCAAGGACCCTTAAGGAAGAATATCTCCTATCTTAGTCTATCTGTTACATGAATGCACACGGAACTGTGATGCTCTTGAGCGTTGGTTCCGTGTGCATCAGGTTTATTTTGTAGGTATTCCAAAAAAAATAGTTTATACATTTCAGAATGAAATTAACCCCAAATTCAAATATATTTTGATTTTCTGAATGTTTATTTTTTTCATATCTTTATCAATATTATAGGCATTTTTTTGTCAAAACAGAGATGTAAAACAGAATTGACATATGTTACTTATGTAATCTCAATTTGTTCGTTTTTCAATTTCATCATCTTAGTCGATTGATACCAAACGTTGAGTAGTACCCCGGTGCAACAACAATCATATAAAATGGCGATATTAATTTTTAGGGTAGGTTTCTAGACATTCTTTAAGTTAGTAGGGCATAATATAACGAAATCAAAAAGAAAACTGTCGCCCATAAGAAGGCTTTACAAGTTTGCGAGTAACAATGAACAAACTAAAAAAATATACTTTCGAAGTTTTTTTATGATAAAATTTAGCAGCTACGGAACCTAACATTGCACTTTGAAATAAAACCGGTCAAGTGCGTGTCGGAACGCATACGACTGGTTTTATTTACGCAGTTAAGCACTAATAATTTTATTTGCGATTTCAGGTAAAAAGGAACAATGGTACTACATGTACAGTGTGATGTCAATTCTGCTGGCTGCGAATATTGCAATTTTCTTCTATGTATCGTTAATGTTATGGCGTCTAACCTTCTCATCAAGTCATCAGAAAGCACTTAGGTTCAAGTGAGTTATTTATGCCTTTGTTATATTTTCAGTCCCGTAGCAAATTAAAAACCTCGACTGAACGGCTGACCCGATTCTGATAGCACATGTCTCAGAGCCTCAACAAGTAAACTTGTATTTAATTAAAAAAACCTCACCCAGACCTGATCACCCTTTAAAGAGTTATGGCCAGATACACATACATAGACGTCAATCTATAAGCACTTTATGCGTGGGGAGTTAAAACTTGTTAGTCATGTATATCAATTACATCTTTATTTCCGAAGGGGATGACAGAGGCATATTTTACGCCCACATTTCACCGTGTGCATTATCGCCCCACAAAACAAGTGGTGAGCCAATTACCGTGTTGAAATGAACAAGCGCAGGTTGTGACGACCTGTTGTTGAAATTTTGAAAGCCGCCCGGCGTTTTACTAGGCGGTGGCCAGTAAACGGCAGTCGTAAATTGCCATTTTCCTGGCAACCGGGACTTGTGGGTGCTTTCCGAAGCACGGGAACGCTCGTAAATGGAAATGCCACAATGCGGTCACCCATTCATGACCAGTCATAGCGAAAGTTCCTTAACGCAGTGATCGTTTACAGAACAAAGCGTTAGCGGGGCTACGAGTTCTTAAAAAATAGGAGGCTCTTATACATGAATTATGAATATTTTATTTGGAAAGTGTACAATAATTTATTACAATATATAAAATTTAGAATTCGTTTGTCTTCGAAGATCCTGTACTCTTACATACATACGTATTTCCTTTTATCCCAAAAGAGTAGGGTAAGCAGAGGCATACTATACGCCCACATTTCACCATTTGAATTTGACGTACGTTATAGGTGGTGAGCCTACAAAGCCTAAAGATCTTCGTGGACAAAGTGAACAAGACAATGAATGTCGTCGCCTATGACATCCGGACAATCAGTGATTTATTTTTTGTATGAAAATTAA
This sequence comes from Thumatha senex, assembly GCA_948477245.1. Lineage (NCBI taxonomy): Eukaryota > Metazoa > Arthropoda > Insecta > Lepidoptera > Erebidae > Thumatha > Thumatha senex. The sequence continues at coordinate 12,880,000 of OX419743.1, forward strand.
ATTTCAGATAAAAACTATAACAGCTGAAGGATGTTCAGCCTTTTTGGAGGATTAATAAATTACAATTGCGCTGAGTTGCTTAAGCGGAACCGCAATTGTGATCATGATTCATAATTTAAATGAATTATTGCATTTCCAGGTTCGTTATGAGTGTCCGACTAATCGTGCTTATGGGGCTGCCGTGGGTGTTCGAAATGGTCGGTTCATTGGTGGGACCACACATAATTATGTAAGTATCTCATTTATTAGGTATTTAAATTCAATTAATTTTACGGAACTCATTTAATAATTTTTTTATACCACTGAGGTGGCAGTCAGACATATGGGCCCACCTGATGGAAATGGTCACCGCAGCCTAAGGATGTTTGCAACACCAGAGGTGCAGCACTCGCGCTGCCCGCCGTCATGATGCAGAAACAAACATGGGTAGAAAGCTCAAAAGGAACCAATATAACCAATCTCGCTAACATGCTGGTACACATCGACGAATGTCAACTCAAAATATTACGTCAGTCTCAGACGATAAATAATCTTTTGTTTAACGAGATCAGTTGTTGCGATTGCAAATCCTATTTGGAAGATTAGAAAGCCAATATTGCATTCTTCTGATCATCCTGATAGTACCAGATAGGATAGTAATAAGAGAACAAAGACAGGTAGACACGCACCACGCAGCCTCGTAGGTGTAAAACTTCACGTCAGTTGGCTCACGCTATCGGCAGCATTCGTGTATCATCGGAATGCAATAGATGATGCAGCATTCATGCATCATCGCAATTGATGATTTCTATACAAATTACAATAATTTTATTATTCTGATGCCATTGGTTATGTAAATTCTATACATAGACATAACTAGGGCATTAAATTGGCAATAGCAATGCATAATAAAAAGGCATTTAATAGAAGTTTACTGCAGCAACTGCCAGCTTAATGACTAACAGTTACGTTCCTACTTCTGTTAATAACACACATATTGTTCATTGTTCACAGATCAATATTAGATGTGTTCAATTGTCTACAAGGGATGTTAATATTCTTACTACTAGTAGTCTTCCGTCGGCGAGTTGTGAAACTCATGTACAAGCACGGCTGGCTGGACTGTATATCGGGATTCGTAGAGAAGCGTCTCGCTATCGAAGACGATGAAGAAAATGTTGTTCAACACACTGACGTGCCTATGACAATGGGCGAAAGAACTATTATATAAATAATTTAAGAAATTGAAAGATTGGAAGAACATGGTTGATATAACACATACACGAGAAAAGATATCAATTTTTATTTTATCACTAGATATCACACGTGCCTATGACAATGGGCGAAAGAACTATTATATAAATAATTTAAGAAATTGAAAGATTGGAAGAACATGGTTGATATAACACATACACGAGAAAAGATATCAATTTTTATTAAAAATTTATGAGAATTTTTTAAGAAATTTAAAATACGCATTGTATTTCAAATTTCTTAAAAATTGAAATCAAGTTTGAAATTATTATGAATTTTGCAAGATAATGTAAAAATATTGACAAAGAAACTTGCCAAATATATGTTTTCTCTTTATTTGTAAAGTATTGTCACAATAGCGGTAAGGGTAACGTTTTGGTGAAAACAGCTGCTGTTGTTGAAGTCCTGGATTCAAATTGCTTCCAGAGCAACTTTTGGAAACAACTGAAAACAAGATGACGAAGTGATATTTTTGAAATCTCATAAAAAAAACAATGCGATTTCTTATACTGACGTAGCCGCGACAATTGTGACTCGTTATTAACATAATTCAAGGTTAACGACTTGGCCAAACAGGTACGGCACGTCTTCGAGGTATTTTGGGATTCTATAAATTTCATTAAAATTTATGAGGCCCTTGAATAATTTACCAATATTTTATAAAGTTTTTTTTGCACATTAGTATTTGTGCCGAGGACAGATACAAATAAACACATGTCAGTCTGCAGTAAATATATTTTTGTAAAATTTAAAAAGAAGTAACAAAATTAAATGATTTCATAAGAGTAACATGGAACACATATTTCTGAGACTAAGTATTCTACATTATGTAAAATAAAATAAAAATATCTTTATTTTGCATAGAGCATTTCAACGGCGCTTACAAAATGTTATACACTAAAACAAAAGAAAAAATAATATATTTAAAGTGACCACCGGTTCGGAACGCGGCCCACCTGAGAAGAACCGGCAAGGAACTTAGGAAGGCTTTTTTTTTGATGGCCTATTTACAATTTAATATTTTAATTATGTATTTTATGACTATAATACTTTATTTGCCAGCATATCATTTCCAGGCATCCCTGTCCTTTAAATAGTCTTTAATAGAGTAATAACCTTTTTCACAAAGCTTTATTTTAATATACTTTTTAAATTTATTTAATGGTAAATTTCTCAGGTCACAGGGAAGCTTGTTGTAAAAGCGTATACAGTTACCCTGGAAAGAATCGCCAATCTTATGCCGCCGACTGTGGTGAACTGAAAGATTGTTTTTATGTCTAGTGTTGTAAATTTATAGGTAAACTAACTAATATTTTATAAAAGAATAAGTACGTTTAGTAATTTATACTATTATAAAACTGTAAGAGTTATGTGTACAATAGAAGATATATTTAAAAAAGTGAGTTAAAATAACGATTTCTCTGTTTTATTTATGGAATTCTTAACAGTTTGTTTGCGAAGGATTCAAAAACTACTAAACAGATTTTCTTGCGGTGTTTTAATTATTAAAGTCTGATAAAGACTTGAAGACTGTTGCATGTTTGATTGCGATTGGTTGAGTAGAACCGAAGATTTGTCGAGGTAAAAGTACTCCTATTATAAATTTCACCACTGCAATGAGTGCTGGCCACACACGATCCTTCCTATCGTCCAATCGGCATGACACTGCAGGCTTGATCCAATCTGCAGTTCGTCCATATACACCACATACCATCAGTTTAAACTGTCCAATCGGCAGTTGAAGCCATGGCGTCGCCGGTGACAGACGACGATGTTATAGCCGTTTTGGGCATTTTACTCGGTAAATTGAGAAAAAAAAAAGAAAAGTTCGCGCAGTGTACTGCAAGCAGTGGTTAATGAAAAGAAAACATTTTGCTCATACAAATTTATTAAAAGAATTGAGTATTACCCCAAAAGATTATTGTAATTATTTACGAATGAATGAAGAAACTAACATGAAATTTCTAACGTTAGTTATTTTGCGACATATTGTTAGAGGACGCGCACGACGGACATCTATCACCGACAAAATTATTGACTTGACTGACCGAACTGAACTGACGATCGCCGACCGCCATACACGGTCCAATCGGCATTATCCAATCGATATGATCAAGCCAACAGAATCGAAATTCGATTATGCCATCAATTATAACTGTCATGCCAACCCACTCGCACACACGGTCAATTCTAACTGAACCAATCGGTAGCGTCGTGCCGATTGGGCGATAGGAAGGTTCGTGTATGGCCAGCATTAGGTATACAAAATAATTGATCATCAATCAATCATCCTTCACTTTTTGTTGATGAAATTCGAAAAGATTTATTCATTGTCCGCGTCAATATCGACTCAATGGTGGAAATTGGCGATTATATGATTATAAACGATTATGACGAAATCATTATAAACGATGGATTTCCGCCAAGTAACGCCCGATTCAATTAGTAAGGTAGGGTTTTTTTTCGTGTGGAAATCCTCATGGATGATATGCCGGACTCCTACCGACTTAAACCACACGTAGTAAGGCAGGGTATCTACTACCTGTCATACATCCCTTTCCTTGAAGAGTTCGACTACTCCATTAAAATTAGTCAAGGTTTACCCTCATATATTTTATATACTACTTGGGGACTTCACGCGAAACAATTTTGTACTTACATTCCAACACGCTCGAAAAGTCGGTGAATGTAAGTATAAAATTGTTGCGTGTGAAGTCCCGAATAGTATATAAAATATGAGTATACACCGCGAAAGTTTAAATATATATATATATATATATATTACCAAAATAATCATATTATCGTATTAACAAAAAAAAATATTATTAATATTATCACCATATGGATATGGTGATACTCGGACTGCAGAGGTCATGTAAGGTTTTTTTACGGATTGGATTACGGAAGGTTAAGATTATTATACCCTAATCCTAGTCCTTTTCGTACCTCATTCATTTTTCCTTATCTACTAATCCTTTTCCTACCCTGTCCTCGTCCCATCCTCTCTCCGCCAAGCGAAGGTTGCCGTGCCGATGTGCTGCGTGGCTAGGGGCGAGCCTAGTTTTAAACGTGTCTAATTGCCCTGGGACCAGGCGACCCCAGAATCTAAATTTACTACTCTAAATTTCCCTAGCTTCTCGTGGGTACGCTATGGATATAAGTGGAAACAAAATCCAAAATGGCGGCGATGTGGATCGCGACCCGTCACGTCACGTTTCCCATCGAGGCGAAAAGTGGACTAGGGATAGCCGCTTTGCTACATCGAATGTAAGAGGAGGAATGAGAGACAAAATAGTGGAGGTATGCAAGATGATGCGAGAGAGACGACTTGATATTTTGTGTCTGAATGAAACAAAGAGGAAAGGATGTGACACCACTACACATGGACCCTATACCGCCCACTGGTCAGGTGTAGCCAATACCAGTGCAGTGTGCCAGGGTGTTGGTGTGCTACTATCCGCTAGAATGAATGAATGTGTGACAGAATATGAATGTGTGAGCCCAAGACTCCTTTGGTTGAGGTTGAAGGTTGGACTCACCCGCATCTTTGTTGTAGGAGTTTATGCTCCGCAAGATGCGCGGTGGTACCGATCTTCAAGAGACCAAAGCGAGAGGCAGGCATTTTGGAAGAGTATGAGTGATATTCTGAGTAAATGCAAACAGAGCGAAAGAATAGTAATGTTAGGTGATTTTAACAGTTGGGTTGGTGTGAAGCGTGATGGATATGAAAGTGTATTGGGAAAATATGGTGACGAAGGAGTTAATGAAAATGGAGAAAGCTTGCTTGAAGTATGTTTGGAGAGGAATCTTGTGGTAACCAACACCATGTTCCACAAGGATATCCACTTGTTTACGAGACAAGAAGGAAGCCAGAGAAGCATGATTGATTTTGTGATTGTAGATGCAAGGCTGAGAAAGAAAGTGCTAGACACCCGGGCATACCGCGGTGCCGGTATTGACACAGACCACTTCTTGGTTATGAGTCGAGTAAGAGGTCTGTTTCAGCGGTGGCGGCACCGTGTGCATGAACCCTGTAGTGTACTAGAGCGCATAAAAGTCGATAATTTGCAAGAGATAGTTATAAAAGAAGAATTTTTAAGTAAAGTGAGCAAGAAATTTGTAAATTTAGATGAGGTATGTGATATGGAAAAATTATGGAAGTCGTTTAAGGAAGGACTCGTGGAAGTTGCGATTGAAGTGTGTGGAGTAAACAAGAGGAGCCAAGGATGTAAGATAAAGAGAATGTGTGCAGAAGTCATGAAAGTGTTGTCCGATAAGAAGAAAGCATGGTTGGATTGACTGACTACAAAAGTCAATCAAAGAATGCAGAAGGCAACGGATGAGGATGTAAGAATGGCAAAGGATGAATATAAAAGGTTTAAGCGTGTTGCAAAAGAGGTGATAAAAAGAAAGAAGAAGGATGACAGAGATGATTTTGACAACAGGTTATCTGATGATTTCCAAAAGAATATAAAATTTTTTTGGAAATCCATAAGATCAATGAGAGCTCAACAGACAACATCGCAGCTCACCCATATCAGAAACCATGAAGAATGTGTGCTCAAAAGATGGAAGGAATATTTTGAAAGTTTATTTGAAAAAGAGGGTATGCAAGCACAGACACATTGCTGGGAAGTGAGTGAAAGCGGCAATGAATGTGATATAGGTATAGAAGAAATTATGGAAGCATTGAATAGTATGAAACTAGGCAAAGCTGCGGGAATTGATAGGACTTCCGTCGAGATGCTGAAAGCGGGACAGGGCGTGGTAGTTTGCCAGCTGTACCGCCTTTTTAACCTTTGCTGGAAGGGTCGCAGCGTACCAGAAGATTGGTGTAAAGCTGTCATCGTACCGCTGTATAAAGGAAAAGGGTCGCAGCAAGAGTGCAAAAACTACCGCGGTATAAGCTTGCTCAGCATCGTCGGCAAATTGTATGCGAAAGTTTTGATAAAAAGAGTGATGAATGAAACTGAAGGGAAAATGTGGGATGTGCAAGCAGGATTTATGAAAGGAAGAGGATGCACGGATCAGGTCTTTTCCTTACGATGCGTAATTGAAAAACTTTTGGCGAAGAGTCAAAAAGTTTATTGCGCATTCGTAGAATTGGAAAAGGCCTATGATAGAGTAGTGAGGAATGAACTGTGATCAACATTGTCCATGTATGGCGTAAGCAGCAACTTAATACGAGCACTGAAATCTCTATATGAGGGATCCAGTGCTTGTGTCAGAGTCAACGGAGCTTGCACAGACTTTTTTCACATCGAAAAAGGTGTGTGTAGCGTCACCGTGGCTGTTTAACCTATACATTGACAGTTGCTTGAAAGAACTGCAAGAAAGTGGGTATGGTTTAAAAATGACTAATCTGACTATCAAATGTCTTCTTTACGCTGATGATCAGGTAATACTTGCATCATCAGCGGACGAGTTGCAGCTGATGGTTAATATTATGCATGATGCGCTGAAAAGCAAAGGAATGAAAGTGAATGTAAATAAGACGAAAGTAATGGTTTTTGAAAGAGAGAAAAACATGACAGATTGCTCGATTTTTGTGGAAGGAAAAAGAGTGGAACAAGTGAAAGAATTTATATACGTAGGCTCAAAATTTGCGAGAGATGGAAAGTGTGATGATGACATTGAAAGAAGAGTTTTGGCTGGCAATCAAGTGAATGGAGCAATGTACACCTTTATGGGCACCCAGAACGTGTCTAAAAAGGCAAGACTGGCTGTGCATAGAGGAGTGCTTGTCCCTACACTAACATATGGCAGTGAAAGTTGGGTATGGCAGAAGAAGTATAGAAGTAAAATTAATGCAGTAGAAATGAGGAGTATGCGAAGTATAGCTGGAGTGAAATTGATAGATAAAGAAAGGAACAGCGTGATAAAGGAACATTGCGGAATGACAGAAGACGTAATGACTAAGATAGAAAAAGGGATGCTTAGATGGTTTGGACACGTGGAGAGGATGGATGAAAATAGACTGACGAAGAAAATTTATGCGGTGAGAGTAACTGGACAAACTGGTAAGGGTCGACCTCGACGTACCAATCAAATTGAAGATCTTTTGACAAAAGGCCTGGTCAAGAGTACCCTTAATCGGCGAGCGTGTATGAAAACAATTATGAAAGTTGACGAAGCGAAAGTTATATGCCAGAATCGTAGCAAGTGGAAAGCCATAGTCTCTGCCTACCGCGATGGGAGACAGGCGTGATGATATGTATCTGTATGTATCACCATAATAACAGAAAAAAAAAGAAATAATGTATACTTACGGTGAAATGTTCACGTTTTCTATATGTATAGTATGCCTCTGCCTTGCCTTCAGGGTTAAAGGTGTGACAATATGTATGTGCGTATATTAACAAAATAAAGATGTCTCTTAAATATTATTAGACAGGAAGTTAATTGTGGGTTGTCGTTGAGTGTTACGATTGACGAATCGAGGGTATGTGGGGTCATTTTCCCTTCCCTTCTCTTATATTAACCTTCTACTCGTACAATGGATTTCTTCTTTGTAACGCCTGATTCCATTAGTTTAGTAGGGATAGATTTAGTAGGGATAAAGGTTTGCCAATACGTATGTATGTATATTAACAAAATAAAGATGTCTCTTAAATATTATTAGACAGGAAGTTAACGGTGGGTTGTTGTTGAGTGTTAAGATTGACGGATCGAGTGTATGTGGGGTCATTTTCCCCTCGCTTCTTTTATATTAACCTTCTACTCATACAATGGATTTCTTCTTTGTAACGCCTGATTCCAATAGTTTTTCCAATCTTGTCTTAATTACTATCCCGTCAGGTATACAGCGTGAAGATAGTTTATTTTTTATTTTTTAGTCTTAATTGCTCATGAACCATAAGCCTTTGCTTATCAGGTACGAGAAATGAACATTGTAACTGTACAATGTTCAATTCTCGTACCTGATAAGCAAGACCACCTCATCTGCAACTTGTGCACCAGCTAATTAACGAGAGGACATTGAGACAGGTCTACGAACAGTAGCCAACTACGGTAGGCTGTTTTGATTGATTGGTTAGTACTAAATGTATTAATGTATTAAATACTAGTTGACGCCCGCGGCTCCGCACGAGTGGTGGGAATATGTTCCCGGGATAAAAAGTAGCCTATGTGTTATTCTGATCTATAAGGTACATTATTGAAAAGTTTCATCAAAATCCATTTAGTCGATTTTGCATGAAAGAATAACAAATATCCATTCTTACAAACTTTCGCATTTATAAAGTTAGTAGAATTCATTGTTTTGAATTCAGGTAATTACGCCGAAATACCGTTCGCACCTATGTAGTGGAAACTCTGTAATTATTGATAATGAAAATTGTCCTCAATCTTAAAGAGCAAAACGCTCTGCTACTAAAACCGAGAATTACTGTTACCCTAAAAAGGACATCCTTCCGAGGAGTTACCCGGGGTGCCCGGCGATAGACAGATAGGTAGGAACCATGTGGTTTTAGTCGGTTCGAGTCCGGTAGGACATGGGATCGATTTCCACACGGAAAAAATGAAAACTCCCTAAAAAGGATATAATTTGAAGATAAAAGGGACATTTTGCGACCTATTGACATTTTGCGAGGTGGAAGTTTTACGACTCAACCAAATGAACATTGTGAATGTGTATTTGAATAAAGATAAGCGCTATCGATCATATATTCTGACACTGAAATGAAAAGCAGACTGTAGGATTCCAGTAGATCGCTTACTGCCAAAATTTCACCACAGGAAAGATTGTAAGCAGCCCTTGTGTGTGGAGCCTGTGCTGTGCTTGTGTGGAATACTCATGGATGCTATGCCGGACTCCTACCGACTAAAACCACACGTTACCCTTCCATCCGTCTATGGCCAGAAGTCCCGGGTGAGCCCTCGGAAGGATAGCCCCAGGGCTAACGACAGACTTCGTCCGCTACCGCAGGCTCGTTCAGGTGGGGTTCGGGTGTGTATCCTGCCTCTTTGGGGGGTTCGAGTGTTATCTCGCTTCTTTGGGGGGTTCGGGTGATACATTACTTCGTTGAGGGAGTGAACTACGTGCGTGTAATCCTCACGCTACGCTACCTTCCATGGCCTGCTTCTGTAAGCACGGCGAGCAGCCCGCCCACCGTACTCGCCCTAGGTATTAATCAAGCTGGGGGTAAATGGATAAATCCTGAATTTAGTATTAAGTTACAACATGGGACCTTGTAGCTAAACCTAGTGACAACATATTCTTTGCTTGCAGCTGAATAATAGAATAGGTAAGGTTTTAGATAATCTAATTTTAATTTATTACGAGTATGTACAAAAGCTAATAATCAGCAGGCAGCAATGAGAAGATATAATAACTTGCCGTTATATTTTCGAAAGGTTATTAAACTTTGTTATTATGAAAATCTCACTAGTTCCTGAACTATTTATGTACTATTAGGTACTTACTGGAAACATGAACTTGTCAGTTGGCTAGTAGTGTAACCAAATAGTTCTGGTACTAAGGCCTGGTTTAGACGTTAAAAAGCTTGAAAATTACTTGAAAGTTGTATATGAACAGTTGTGGTGAGGTTGTGGCGATCTTCGGGAAAGGAGTTTGAAACCAGACGTGCATGTATAATACTATTATTGAATCTGCAGGAAGCGATAACAGTATGCAACAATCGCGAAGGCGGTCTGTCATCTCTCTGACTACGCCGTCAGGAATACAGCGTGAACTTAGATAGATATACTTTGGTATGTTGATCATAATATCTTTGAAAATGAAAACCGCAAAGAAAAGATTTCATGGTTGAAAATAGTTTTAAAGCGCCTGCCAAAATATTGTTCTCATTTATCTAAGTCAACAATTGCTATGAGAGTATCAAAATTTACGTAAAGAGTAAAAGGCCATTTTATAAGTATAGGGATCACAAAAATTGTGTTAATTAAATAAATAAATAAATATTGTGGGACACTTTTTACACAGCGCCACTAAGCCCAAACAAAGCTATAAGCTTGTACTATGGTATCTAGACAACTGATATACATACTTATATACACTCCCGGACACCTAAATCGAGCCACCTTGATTTTTTTGGTTTGGAATACTGTAACTTATAAAAGATGTATGTAGAAGGAAAATGTTTTGATGCAGTTTACACCACTTTTTGATGCACCTTACTCCTTCCGTCATTACCGTATAGCATTATCTTGGACTCATCTGTGAAGAAAACCTGGCTCCATTGATGTCGAGTCCAATTTAGATGTTCGCGCGCAAACTCTAGATGGGCTATTCGGTGTGCTCGTGTCAATTTGGGTCCATTGGCTGGCTTATGGGGCTTTAAACCACGTTCATTGAGTCGACTTCTAACGGTCTAAGCACTTACAGCCCCTCCGTGAAAGTCCTTGAGCTGTTCTTGTATCTGAACAGAGTTAAGGCGTCGATTTCGTAAGTAGTGACAATGTATTGATCTTGTCTCGCCGTTGTCACTCGGTAACGAGGTCCTCCTCTTCGCCGAACGAAGCCGCCAATCTCCAGGTATCGGTGGTACACTCTTTGAACAGCGGAACGACTTATGTGAAGTTGTGAACTCACATCTCGCTGACTTAGCCCAGATTGAAGAAGTGCTACAGCTTGCGCGGCTACTTCAGGTGAAGTATCCATAATTTTATAGCCAAAACCGGTTCAAATTATAGAAAAATAACTCAACTAAACTTTAGTTAACAACAATTGCGAAAATTCAAACCAAATCGACATTAAATTGCTTCAAAAGCTACTTTCAACAGTCATTATTTTTTTCAAATCAGTGATCAAGCTCGACTTTTGTTCTTTATTTTAAATTCAGAAATTCAAATTTGGATTAATATATACGGGAATGACGATGAAATATATCATATGCATTAAAAATGCATAAAACCTTTTTTGTTATATTGTATATTTTTTGTGTATTGGGCTTTTAGGCCCGGGAATGTAAGGTGGCTCGATTCAAGAGTCCGGGAGTGTATTTCTAAATACATATATATATATATATATATATATATATACATAGGAAACACCCAAACTCCGAAACGAACCTTTGTAGATCACTCAAATATTTGATCCGACCTGAGAATCGACTCCAGGAGGAGGCAGGCAAAATGCATTAACAATTGAAACCCTATCCTCATATATAGTCTATAGTCTCCCTCGATAAATGGGTTAACCAACACAAAAATATGTTTTAAAATCCGACCAGTAGTTCCTGAGATTAGCGCGTTCAACAAACAAACAAACTCTTCAGCTTTATATATTATTATTAGTATGGATAGTATGTATGGATATGGATGCGAAAGTAACTCTGTCTGTCAATCTGTAGCGCATTCATCCCAAAACTACTGAACCGTTTTAAATGAACTTTTGTACAGAGATAGTATATTGGCTTATATACTATAAGCCGAGAAAGGACATATGCTTCTTTTAGTCCCTGGAACAAGTCACTGTCGGATACGGTAATGTGAAAGCTATATTACGCGGGCGGAGCCACGGACATAAACTAGTATATTATATAAGCTTCTAATAAGACACGCGGCATAGTTACATTGTTATATTTGTGCATACCTGTTATCTTAATATGACTCTCAACTACGTTTTATTATCATTATAAATAACAGTATGTCTATGTAATACATAAAACTCACATCTTATATAGTTTTAATACATAACAGTACGATTTGTCATCTATGTCCACGTTTAACGAGCCCTTACATCGATATGTATTGTACGAGTAAACAAAATATACTAAATCGAGAATCGATTACGACTTTTACGAGTCGCTATGAATACTGATAGTATAATTAACAACACTTCGGCACTCATTCAAGAATCGCACGCGGCCAGAGGATCCAGTGCATGGAAATTGTGTTAGTGAAAAAAAAAAGTTTTAAGTACTTATTATAAAGAAATTATTTGATATGAAGGTAAGCGATTTTACATAAAAATAATGACTTTTTTACATAAAACAGTTTTTAAAACCATTTTAAAATACATTTTTACATATAGGGGGGTACATTCATATTGAAATATCGTACAAGTTTTATTTTGAGAATATGAATTATACAAGTGTGTGTATTACGTTTATATTATGGCATTTGTATAGAAATTAACATATTACAGTTTTTTATTAAATAAATCTAGAATAATTTATGAATATAAATATGTTAGTATGTTTGAAACAGCTTCTGTTACCTCATTGTAGAAATTTTTATGAATATTTAATTTCACAGCTACGAAATATTTATGCAATAAGAATTATTTTATGATTTGAGACATAAGTTTATTAATGAAATGCTATTTTAAAAATTCGTAAAACCAGTTTTATATTCGTGTGTGTATGAGTGTATCTTCGTTAGTTTTGGTTTTCCGAATCTCGAACGTATATCAACAGTACCCTTATCGGCCCATTCGTGCATTTGGATGTCCCTCATAACAGTCAGTTTGCTCAGTATCTACTGAACCAATTAACGGGGTTATGTTTCATTCTATAAACATAGCTGGCGCAATCCGATTGAAACGTCGGACAATAAAAAGGTATACAAGCCGTCAACCCCGTCACACACTCTCTTGCCACACACCTTACGACTCCCTACACTCTTCCTAATCTTCACCACCCCACTCGTATTACACCTCACTCTTACCACATACCTTCCGACACCACCACCGTATATTAAGATTGAGAAAAGTCTAAGAGCATCCATTAGCCCGACTTATCTTAGAATATCTTTACCGCACCCCTCTAACACACATTTTTTTATTTATTGATTTACTTTAATAATAATTAAAAAAGACCTTTTCTCTCGAAAAATGCCGAAAATCAAAAGCCAAACTATAGTTGGTAAATAAATGGTAAAAAATAACATAGCAGCCTAAAAAAAAAATCAGCCTCCAAATCCAGGTAGACTTTGAAGGCAACTGGGAATTCATTAATATGAAGAAGTTAATATATCAGTTCCAGTGTTAAAGTTTTAGGTCACCTACATTTACATACTAAAATGTGGTTTTAAAACAAAAACAACTTGTTTACTGGAAAAAAGCTTAAAATAATCATTGATCCTATTAATCACTGTTTAAGAAATGCTCAAGTCAATGCACTTGCAAAAATTAAAATAACCTTTGTCTTGCAACCGAAATATCTCTGATCAAAACAATCATGAATTGCACGAAGTATGAAAAATTTAATAAGTACCTACTACATACCTAAATAAACTTTCACCACACCACACCAGACCACAAAGTGATCTACTGTGTTATTGGCATATTATTCATAATAGATATACATGGGAAAATTAGAACTATGTACTCGTATATATATATACGATATCGATATCGTATATATATATATATATATAACTATAAAGATATTTGTGTTATTGGCATATTATTCATAATAGATATACATGGGAAAATTAGAACTATGTACTCGATACGAGTACATAGTTCTAATTTTCCCATGTATATCTATTATGAATAATATGCCAATAACACAGTAGATACATACATATCATCACGCTTGTCTCCCATAGGGGTAGCCAGAGACTACAGCTTTCTACTTGCTACGAACCTGGCATACAACTTTCGCTTCTTCCACTTTACACGCACCCAGGTTAAGGGTACTTGACCCGACCTTTTTCCAAAAAGTCTTCTATTTGATTGACATATATGTATGTACTTCGAGGTCGAACCATACAAGTTTGCACATACACTCTCTCCTGATAAAACAGTTTTGTCAGTCTACTTTCATCCATCCTCTCCGCGTGTCCAAACCATCTAAGCATTTTTCTATCTAAGTCACTGCATCTGTCATACCGCAATGTTCCTTATTACACTGGTCATCTTTTTATCCATAAATTTTACTCGATCTGTAAAATATGTTCTTATGTAGAAGTTGTGATGTGTTAGTAAATATCTGCATGAAACATACAAAAATAGTTCCATCTGGAATATATATATTTAAGACATCATGAAATATTTGACTTGCTTTTTTTGTACGTAAGGGAATTATTATCACGACTTTTTGTACGTAACGGAATCCTTGAACAGACTATGATTTGAACCACTTCAAACTGTTGATTAAAATTGGAACTACACATTTACTCCAATACACTAAATCGGGGATCTTCGCATTCAGGTCTAATTTGTAAAATTCGTAGGTAAAGTAAGAAATAATCATAGACTTCTGTAATACAAAATGACTCAATATGTGGTCACGCAGTTTGAACAAAATTAACTCTATAATATTTTTTTTATTATTATGATACAGGCTTGTTACACACATGTAACTTTATGTACGATAATGTAATAAATATCCATAAATGACTGAATAAAAATCCCAGTTTGATTTAATCGACAATCAATCTTAAACATTGATCTTCTCCAAGAATAATCTATTTTCAGGGATATTTTTTAACACAGCGCCATGTAGTCCAAAGTAATCTTACTTTGGACTAAATGGCGCTGTTTAAAAAGATGGATAATTATAAGCTTATGATATGGGATCTAGACAACTAATAAACATACTCATATACATAAATATTTATTATACATAGGAAACACTCAAACTGCGTATCAAATATTCGCGAATCACAATTTCACCATTTGCATTTACTCCCACGTAATAGGTGATGAGTCCATGGCCTTGTTGAAATGAAATGGCTAACTGCTATCGAAATTGTTCAACTAGGCGTAACGACTGCCATGTTACTGTTAACCGTGACCAATGGCTTAACGTACCTTTCGAAGCAACAAAAACGCTCAACGGAAATGCAACGAAGTGGTCACCCATCTGAGAACCAGATATAGCGGCAGATAGTTTACAGAGCAGCTAGTTGCAGAGGGTACGAGGGCTTAATTTATGACAGCAGATCTTTTACTCTTAAATACATACATACATACATATTGTCACGCCTTTATCCCCGAAGGGGTAGGCAGAGGCATACTATACGCCCACATTTCAACGTATGCATTCTTGTCCCACGCAACGGGTGGTGAGCTTATTGCCGTTAAAATGGAAAGACGCAGGCTGTGGCGACCTGCTGTTGAAATTTTTCAAGCCACCCATAAGGCCTTCAACCAGGCTTAACGACTGCCATTTTACTGGCAACCAGGACTATTAACCGGGCAACGGCTTAACGTGCCTTTCAAGCACTGTAAATTCCACAAAGTGATCACCCATCCAAGGACCACCTATCGTTAGCAGAACACCGAGTCAGCGAGGCCACGAGCGCCTTACGACGATTAGAATACAGTGAAGAATTTCAACTTGATTCGGTAAGATTCTGGCATCTAAGTGGCTTACAGGCTCATGATCTTTGCCTATGGCAATGCTCTACGTTAGAACATAGGCAAAGGTCACGGCTTCAAATCCCATTCTGAACCGAGTTGTCTTTATTTACTTTAATAAAAAATTATAAGACAGCACAGATTGAAACTAATACTAGTAAACTGTCAATAACTAAACGCATTAGCGATATGTATAAAGCTGTGTTTTATTATTGCGAACAGAGCCACTTCCCCTGTCCGACGATAACGTGCATTTATCGCAAGTCTACAATAACGTTTACTCTTTTGCTATCATCTGTACAAACGTACGAATAAAAACAATTTATTCTGAATTTATTATTAAGCCATAAAGAAAAATGTATTTTTTTATATACGCCTGATATAAGCAAAGACAACGACCCGTGATTTGGGCCGCTATCTCAACCCCAAGGGCTCCGATAGCGACCACCATCTGATGACGGCCCAGAAATATGCCTTTTCACGCTACTCTTAAAGGAACGAGGATTGTAAGAGGAGGGAAACACGTGCGCTGGCAGAGAGTTTTATGCTTTTATTGCTTAAACTTACGGGACCTTTCTTTTGTAATGTGTGGAAATCCGCACGGATGTTAAGCCGGACTCCAACCTACTAAAACCACACGGTACCTACCTATTTGTCAAATACCGGACGACCCAAGTCCAACTCCTTTTCTTATTTTATACCTTTGAGGTGGCATACGACCATTATGGCCCACCTGATGGTAAGTGGACATCGTAGCCGGGACGTATCACCAGAGCCTACAGGACCTGGGTGTAGTTGGAGCATAAACACTTAAATCTGTCCTTACATCGTGCATTCGGTACGTTCTTATTTCGTGACGCCTTTTTCTATACCTATAGCTAGTATTTATTTATAAGTAGCAGCTTCGCCCGTGACATACTTCGAACCCCGTGGCACCCATTTAATTCCGTTGTTTAATAATTTCACATTCATAATAATGTATGAACCTTAGATTATATAAACACCATAATCTAAGGTATGAACATTTTCCAAATTCAATGATTACTTCTCCGCTGTCCAGTACCTAGGTACCTTCCTACCCGCACGGCCCGGTCGAATTAAATTAATTTCTTTGCGCCTAATTTGTATTTGCGATAACTCGTAAGATATTCATTTAATTTGCAAGGTGTAAAGAGACATAATAATCTTCATGAAATGCTGAAGCCAACTAACGTAGTAAAAATGATAAGGATTAATAGCATATTTGTGTAAATAGCCTTCAAATTACCGCTTAATAATTGCGGTTTTTTTTTATAAATATCCATCACGCCTTATCCCCGAAGGGGTGGCAGAGGCATATTATATGCCTCTGCCACCCCTTCGGGCTCACCACCTATTACGTGGGACAGGAATCCACACGGTGAAAAGTGGGCATATAATATGCGGTTTTTTTTAAGTATTAAAATGAATATAGTGGGGGGGGGGGTCAATTTTTATAATTCTCGATTTGTTGCCATTGTTGGATCTCTTTCTTCCTAAATAAGAGAATAAGTAAAAAAAAAGAAATAAACAAATATGCTAACGTAATTTTTGTCATACATTTTCTATGGAAACAGATTCTAAAGTGGTAGAATGCTCGCCGGGGCAAGGGGCCACTAGTAGGAACTTATATATTTCTATACACATACACCCTAAGTCCGAAACTAACATTTCATTAAACATAAGTGGTTAGGTAGGTTTTGGCACAGATAACATATAAATACTAAAATGTCCCAAACTCACCAACTTTACCTCTTTATAATATTAGTAAATGTAAACAAGACGAAAGTAATGTATTTTGAAATAGAGCAAAATAAGACAAATTGCTCAATCTTTATCGAAGGCAAAAGAGTGGAACATGTGAAAGAATTTGTGTACTTAGTACTTGGGATCAAAAGTTGCAAGAGATGGAAAGTGTGACTATGATGTTAAACGGAGTGCTTTGACCGAAAACTTATTTATATAAATTTTATGCACAAAGAAAGTACATTGGCGGACTTAATGCCTAAGGCATTCTCTACCAGTCAACCATTGGGTGTTGCAGAGCTAATTACGAGGTAGGCGCATTTATGTATAAACAATACTATTTGAAGTTTATTAATTAGTGTTAACGAAGTACAAAATATACACAAAATATTATGACCTAAGTATATATACTTATAATACGTAATAAAAATTCATATATATTATATATTATTATAAATACATACATTTTTAAAAAATAATATTTACACACTTACATAGAAAGACATACATACCTATATAAGAGTCAGGTAGAATTTCGAACAGTTATTTGTTTATCTTACCTATCTTCCTCCGAAAAGAGTAATTGCCGCACTCTAGCCTTAAATATATTGCGGCTATTTAACAGTCTGACCTCGGTGGGAAACGCGTTCCAAAGGAGAACAGATTGGACATAAAAAGACGAAACCAAGAAAGTAGTAGTATGTGAAGGAAATAGGAGGAGCTAATTATTTGAAGAACAAAGACTTCTTTCGTGGTTCGACGACAAGAATTGGAAAGATGAAGTCAAGTAAGTAGGAGAAGTAGGAGAATTAAGAATGTTATAAAGAGTAGTAAGTGAGCTCAACTTACGGCGATGACGGATTTGCAACCACTTAAGTTTGGAACGGAATGAAGATACATGATCATATTTTCGAAGATTAAAAACGAATCGAATGCAGTTATTAAGAAGGCGGTCATATTTATTGAGAAGGTCTGCATTCAGGTCGTAGTAATACACATCACCATAGTCGATCAGAGGAAAGATTAAGGTTTGGGCCAAGGTGACCTTTGTATTAGTAGGAAGGAAGTTCTTAAATCCATACAGCGCACGAAGTGTTCCAGTAACTTTCTGAACCGAACCTATACGACCAATCACTCAGATAGTCCAAATCTGCATTTACACGACGAATTGCTGTAGTTATATCACCTGCTGGAGCATGAGTGTAAAGCTGCAAGTCATCAGCGTACAGATGATACGAACATTGAAAATTATAGGTGACGAGATTAATAAAAATAGAAAATAATAAGGAAAAGAGAATACCGCCTTGAGGAACCCCAGAACATTGCGGCATTTCAGAAGATATAATGTCTAAGATAAAGGGATGCTTGGTTTGTACACGTGGAAAGAATGGATATAAAGAGATTGAAAAAACAGACTTATGAGGGGAGTATGACATTCATACTCCCCTCATAAGTCTGTTTTGGCATACACATTATGTCAGAATGTCAATTGAAAAAATGGCGAGCATGTATGAAAACATACAAGTAGTATAAGTGAAACGTGTAAGCCAGAATCGTAGCAAGTGAAAAATTATAGTTCTGCCTAACCCGATGGGAGACAGGCGTTACGTTATTGAGTGAGGAGACGAGCGAAGCGAGCCGATGAAAGTCTCCGTATTAAGTCCTCTGGTACGGGAAAAATGCTATCGATGTCCGACCGTTCGTCCGTCCATTCAGTCTACAGGTCGCAATTTTCATCGGTTTGCATGCAATTTGGCGTGGACTTGATATACTCAAAAACTTTTAGCGAGGGGTTTTCGATCGGGAGCGAAATGGAGGCAGGGGATGGGAAATGGTCCCGTAGTAGTTGGCAAGAGCGCTCAAAACGGTATGGGGTGATATAGACTTGAAGTTAAGGCTGCTGAGCCAAGTGTCCCAGTGGCGTAATGGTCTGCAGACTTTACTTCGCAGTCTACGGTTCACAGAACCACTAGTGTATAATATTAATATAGACTAAATTTGGGTGTCCCAAACTTAATGGTTCTCATGTTGGATGTACCGCTTTCTTATCCTGTTATTATGAGACGAGAATTCGAAATAAAACAGATTCTCTAGCTATGCGTAAAGATGAATATCAGAGATAGAAGTGTGTATTGAAATGGTTAATAACTTAAATATAGCTGGTATTTATCTATAACACGATAAAAGTCGCGAGCAGGCGATAGACACATCTGTTTAACACTCTTGATAAAATATGACCTGGCATGGTACTCGATTAATATCGCTAATTACCACACAAAAACAATGTAATAAATTACTAATATTTAAGTTTTTGTTGATAAGTTAAAGTAAGATGATAAATATGTTATGTTAAGAATTATTTGAAAAGAAACTATCTTCTTTTCACTTTTGACAACATTTTTGACTAGGGTCACTTTCATTTAGTTAGTATTAAAAGCGCACAAACAAGTAGATCATCTTGGTTGTCAGTGATATTACTGTAGAGGCTTGAAATTTTCTCATCATAATATAGCCTATGTTACTCACGAAAAATGCAGCTTTCAAATGGTGAAAGAAATTTAAAAATCGGACCATTTGTTTCTGAGCCTATTCATTACAAAGTTATTAAAAAAAATCTCTTTATAATATAAATCTTGAATAGGTAGGAAACAAAACAAAACCAACATTTGGGGTCACACGCATATTTGTTCCGACCCAGGTTTCGAACCCGACACATCAGCGAGATACACTTCTACTAACTCCACCGAGCCAGTCAAATTTATTGGTAAATGCGTAACACGTGCTCCCCGTCCATGACAAAACAAACCAATAAAAAGTTATTTCGTAGAATTTGCTCTATTACACATTTAATAGTTGATCATCTCAACCTACTAGTATTATAAACGCGAAAGTTTGTAAGTATGGATGGATGTTTGTTACTCTTTCACGCAAAATCTACTGAATGGATCTGATGAAACTTTACAATAATATAGCTAACACATCAGAATAACACATAGGCTACTTTTTATGCCGGGAACAAGTTCCTGTGGGATACGGGAACGGGAAAACTTACCAAGAGTGGCGCGACGCCCGCGGCTCCGGGCGTCAGCTAGCAAATTATAAAATACGCCAAAAGTATTTCAAACAATGTTTTCGCATTGCGTGGTTTTAACCTCTTTATGTATTTACGATTTTTTCGGAAATTGTGATTGTGCGTCATTAATACAATTTCAAAGCTAAATAACTTCTGATGACAACACGGCACTTTTCGTGGTTCCTATATTAACTAGGTGCACTTACCGTCCCTGGTAAGTCTAAATGGAGCGTTTTGCTATTTTTCGAGTTCTTTTGTCGATGTATATTTTCCTTTCGGTGATTATTCCTCCACGGTATGTCCGATTTTATTTTTTCAAAACATCCATGGCTAGATATAGTATTATAGGCCAAATTTGATCAAAAAGTGTTGAGTGGTTTGGAAATTAATAGTCTAAGCCAAGCGCTCGTAGCCCTGCTGACTCAGTGTTCTGTAAACGATTACGAAGTTAAGCACTTGGCACGTTGGTTACGGATGGGTGATAACTTTGTAGTATTTCCTTTTTACGGGCGTTCCGTGCTTCGGAAAACACGTTAAGCCGTTGGTCCCGATTGCCAGTAACATGGCAGTTAAGTCATTTTGAAAGCCTTATGATAGGGCGGCTTGAAAATTTTCAACAGTAGGTAGCCACAACCTACGTCTGTCTATTTCAGCACGACAATGGGCTCTCCAACTAATACATGCGACAGGAATGCACAGGGTGAAATGTGAGGGTATATTATGCCACTATGCCATATGGCGTGATTATTGACAAACTATGCCAATCAGACCACGTCACTTTAATATTACGGTCCCGTCTTCGGCCAAATTGTTATAGTGGAAACTCCACGGTATTATTATTATAGATAGGTACACTAATTGCAAGAATTTGTCTCTTTGCATGGAATTTCCACGCTTCATGCAAAGTGAACACCCCGGCTCCTCACCTTATAATATGTTTCATCAAAATCCATTCAGTAGATTTTGCGTGAAAGAGTAACAAACATCCATCTATACTTACAAAATTCGCGTTTATAATATTAGTAGGATTTGTTTATTACTTTTTGACCCGAAATAAAACAACGTTTACGGTTAAATATTCTAGTGAGCAGTAAAATTATAAAAGTAGCCTATGACCTCTCAGGCCTACTAAATTTACACAAAAAAATATAAAAATCGGTCATGCCCATTTCGGAGTAATGAAATAACAATCACCGTGACACGACATTTTATTTATTAGACTATGTTTATAAATAATTACGACTACAATTATATGTTATAGAATGCAAAACAAGTACCTAATATTACTTTACTGGACTGGATTATATTTTTTTTAAATATTTCTATTAAGTTGGGCAGAGTCTGCTATTTCAGTCGTGTCGAAATAGAATCGAAGTCGGCGCTCAATAGAAAGCCACCACTATCTATAATTTTAACAGTTTTTCGTAGTCTACTGTTACAATCGTACTCCAATAGACTTCTATCGGTAGGCTGATAGAATTTTACTAACATCTACCGCCAGTGGCCGCTAGTCAGTTGCATTTTTGATAGTCTACTAACATTTTGACAACTAAAAACAGCAATTCTGGTTCTATTCTACGGCTTGTCAATAGTACACCCCCTGATATTTCACGTCAGCGGAATTTGTTCTACGTAGGCAGAGCTGCATGCATATGCTAACTCTTACTAACTACACACGTTGTTTTTATGTAATACTAGTTGACGCCTGCTACTACTTCTACCTCGGAATGAAAGTGAATGTTAACAAGTCGAAAGTAATGGATTTTGAAAGAGAGGTAAGTACGACGGATTGCTCAATTCTTGTGGAAGGAGAAAGAGTAGAACAAGTGAAATGGTTTGTATATCTGGGTACAAAATTTACGAGAGATGGAAAGCGTGACTATGACATTGAGCGAAGAGTTTTGGCAGGAAATAAAGTGAATGGAGCCATGTACGCCTTTATGAGCAGTCAGAACGTGTCTAAAAAGGCAAGACTGGCTGTACATAGAGGAGTGCTGGTCCCCACACTTATGTATGGCAGTGAAAGTTGGGTATGGCAGAAGACGCATTAAAGTAAAATTAATGCCGTGGAAATGAGAAGTCTGCGAAGTATAGCTGGAGTGAAGTTGATGGATAAAGAAAGGAACAGCGTGATAAGGGAACATTGCGGTATGACAGAAGAGGTAGTGACTAAGATAGAAAAAGGGATGCTTAGATGGTTCGGACACGTGGAGAGGATGGATGAAAATAGACTGACGAAGCAGATATATGTGGCGAGAGTGAATGGGCAAACTGGTAGAGGTCGACCTCGGCGCACGTATGTCAATCAAATCGACGATCTTTTGGAAAAAGGCCAGGTCAAGAGTACCCTTAACCGGCGAGCGTGTATGAAAACACTCATGAAAGTAGAAGAAGCGAAAGCTGTATGTCAGGATCGTAGCAAGTGGAAAGCCATAGTCTCTGCCTACCCCGATGGGAAACAGGCGTGATAATATGTATGTATGTATGTACTACTTCTACTAGTTGACTTCACCTAGCGTGCGGAGCCCGCACACGTGGTGAAGTTTTCTCGTTTTCCACAGGAACTTGTTCCCGGGATAAAAAGTGGCCTATGTGTTTTTCTGATGTGCAAGCTATATTATTGTAAAGTTTCATCAAAATCCATTCAGTAGATTTTGTGTGAAAAGTAACAAACATCCATTATTACAAACTTTCGCGTTTATAATATTAGTAGGATATGTAAATATCGTGTGTAGTTAGTACCTACATATTGTATACAAATATCTGATACGTTGGTAGGTATAAGTTAATCTTAAAACAAAGCTGAGAGGTTACGACAACGCCAGGGTTGACCTATCATTAACACGGACTGTATAATATCAAGAAAAAAAAACTTCTTTAACGGTATAAGTACCTAATTAATGATTATAAGTTGCGGTTAAACCGAACGTCTATAAATGCAAAGCATTAACTGATCGATCAACGCACAACTGAAACCGCTTTGTCTAAAATACTCTAGAACCGTGAAATTTGGCACCACTATTCCTTAAGTGACGTAGGTGCTGCAGATAGGGAGTATTTTTGAAAATTCAACCCCTATGCAATATTTGTTTGGAACAGTGCATTTTTGTGAAATTGTTTCAATTTGTTATGAAAGTAGCTGACACACTGGATTAACCTACTTTTTATTATGGGATCAAGATCCTGTGGAAAACGGGGACAAGATACCTTAAACACGCGGGCGGAGCCGCGAACGTCACCTAGTCATTCATAAGTCCCTATCAACGAGTAGAATAAAATACAACTTTTGTAGTTAAGATTCGCGCTGCTTAGCCTCCGTGGTGAAATATTTATATACCCACAAAAACCTGTTTCCGGGATAAAAAGTAGCCTTTGTTTACACATAGGCTACTTTTCATAATACCAAATTTTATCTAAATTGTTCTAGCCGTTTGTTAGCCGAACTAGAAGTGCAATAAGCAAGCTATACTCCATTTTTTGTGATCAGCCCACAACCGGGTTCAATAGCTTGCAATGGAACACGAAAGTCAATATATTACAGTTAGCATATGGGATTTCTCAGAGTCGTAATTCAATATTATCATCAGATAGCGAGTAATTTCCGCATAATGTGTATAATAAATTTCATAGCAATCAGTATTCCGAGTACTAATACTCCTTTACTCGTCTGAGATAAAGCTGTGGAATTAGGGGATTCACACAAGTGTGACAAGATGTGACGCGTATATTACCTACTTTCTGTCTTCAACGTCACGAGTGTATATATTTTTAGGGTAAGGATGTACACACGTGAAAATAGCGTCAGATGTTTGTCGTCTACGGCAAAATTCAAATCATAATTGGAACAATATGTAGGTAACTCTGGAGAACCTCGACCTTAGCCTCAAAAGTTAACTGAATTACCCTCCTTACATATCATTACCAATCGCTGATTGTTGATTGACCCACTTTTCTGATCGATTTAAATATGTCACCGATTTACATTAATCATACTTCCTAATACAGTCTGGAGATACCTACCTACCTGACCTGCCCACATAACAAGCATGAATCATAACAATGGAAAGACCTTAGATGTAGCTAAAAATAGAAGTGCAACGTAAAAATTGTTTTTTACATACATACGTACACATAATATGCCTGTTTATAATATAGACAGGCAAATATAAGCCCACATTTAACTTGAAAATTTTCAAACCGCTCTTGACGCCTCCCTCCAAATTTCCTTAACGACTACTACGTTACTAGCAGCCCGGATTAATAGCTTAATATTAACGTACCTTCCGAAACACTTAAACACTTGTTAATAAAAATATCTAAATGATCACCATTTTAAGCCTGACCATAGCGTAGGATGCTTAACGCATTTTTAACAGAACACGGGGCTACGAGTATTTCTTTTATTTTAGGCGTAAATAATACTTGCATAACGCACGAAATTTACTTTTTTAAATTCATTTATAAGGTCATTGAACTATTCACATTATAATCACCATTTCCACCCGCATGTATGGCGTCATGTATGTAGGTACCTACAGCAAGATACACCCGATACATGCATGTTATCATTACTTTGAGGTTCAATACGCATCGCATCTCAAATTACTCAATGACTTTAAGGACAGAGTTATATGATACTGAACTCTGATTGCGTAATGTAATTGCAACTTATGCTTGTTTATATTCTCTTTCTCTATGTATTATCGGTGCCCATTGGTCATAATTCGATCATCTATACTTAATATTATAAAGCTGAAGAGTTTGTTTGTTTGTTCGGTTGAATGCGCTAATCCCAGGAACCGGTCGGATTTGCAAAATTATTTTTGTGTTAGATAGCCCATTTATCGAGGAAGGCTATAGGCTATATATCATTACGCTACTACACTGGGGAGCAGAGCAATTATGATAAATGTCGACAAATCGATCAAATATTTATGCATCATTGTAGAATTTATAAGCGACGGGATTAAATAGGTGCGACGGGAGGTCGAAATATTCCACGGGCGAAGCTGTGGGGGTTATCTAGTAATAAATATTGTTTAAGTTAGAACTAACGTGTTTAATATTAGTTTAGAGAAGCGCTCGTAGCCCCGCGAACTCAAGTGTTCTGTTAACGATCACTGCATTAAGCAATTTTTACTATGGCTGGCCCTCGGATGGGTGACCACTTTGTGGCATTTACATTTGCGATCGTTTCCGTGCTTCGGAAGGCACGTTGGCAGTCGTTAAGCCAGTTAAGCAGTTTAAGGCCTTATGGGCAGTTTGAAAAATTTCAACAGCAGGTAGCCACAATCTTCGTCTGTCTATTTCAACACGGCAATGGGCTCACCACCTATTACGTGGGACAGGAATACACATTGTGAAAAGTGGGCATATAATATGCCTCTGCCACCGCTTCGGGGATAAGGCGTAAGAGATAAATAAATAATATTTATTAAAAAATAAACTAAACTATGTACACATCTTGTTTGTATAAACTTTAACTCTGTCTTTCAAGTTTATCCGTTCGCGCAATTTTCAGAGGTACAATATTTTTACTAGATTTTGTTGTTTTTTTAGAAAAACAAGTATCGCGCCCCACTATCGGAAAGAATCAGATGACTTTGACGACGTATCAAACCAGTTTCAAAATCGGAAGTTGTGGCACCTTCAAAATCGCCTAATAAACGTATTCATGGTGTCCTGAATCGAATTCTGCAAACCGTTTGTCTCTATCTCTTATGGTTCCTGAGAAATAAATGCGTACAAACGGACGGGCATACAGACTTTTTTATAAGAATATTCGAAACTTTTGGGTTTAAAAGTCTAAAACGAGATAAATTTTAGGCTAATGACATAATTTAGTGTAACTCCTATGGAAATATTTTAGTGAAATTGCGGTGACGCAAAGATAAAAAAAAATTAAGAATTATATAATTTGACTTTCAGGAAGTAGTCTTAGTGCTATTGGCTGCCTGCGGATTCGCTCTCTCAGCGACACCATGCTGTCCAAACAACCAGCTTTTGAAGAAGTTCGGCTTTTGTGGCGATGACAACGAACCAATGATAGCAATGAACTGCACGAATGGCAGAATGGTACTCAGAGACGTTGTTTTGAATGGTGACAAAGTATCCACGCTAGACTCCCCAGGCTTCGTCTTCGTAGAAGATCCGAATCTGTTAGTATACCTAACCTATTATTTGTTTAGTAGGTACACAATTTCCAGTACATATTAACTATCAAATATTTATGTGGAGCGTTCACTGAATTGTTATGAAGTTAGGCATTGGATTTATTATGATACTCTAAACTCAAGCCTATTCGACATAATATAAGGCAACATACTCATCATCGCAGTCGAAAATATGGTTGTTCTTCAAGAAAAGTTCTAGCAAAAGACTGTATCGAAATGGCCTGCTGAGGCATAACTACGACGGTGGTAAGGGATGAGGCTACGTAATATGGAAACTATGTATCATATAGAGCAAATGCCCTGGGGGCTGAGTCTACTATTACAAGCCGTAGAATAGAACCAGAATCGCTGTTTTTAGCTGTAAAAATGTTAGTAGACTATCAAAACTGGAACTTACTAGCGGCCTAGAATTCTATCGGCTGACCGATAGAAGTCTTGGAGTACGATTGTAATAGTAGACTACGAAAAACTGTCAAAATTGTACCGGTGGCTTTCTATTAAGCGCCGATTTCGATTTTATTTCGACACGATTGAAATATCAGGCTCGGCCCCCTGGTATTCTTGTAAACTACTACAGCACTGATTGTAAAGGAACTTAAGGAATTTATTGAGGCAATTATTTGTGTGGCAGCGTTTTTATGACTAACAGAAAGAAACATTTTAAACTTCTGTTTTTTTTTTAGATACTGTCTCGGCAATATGTACCGCAATTCCTCTGATTTGGATCAAGGTACAGTGCCGGTAGCTGTGGTGTGTTTTGAACAAATAACGAAAACCAATGATATAGAAACGAGTGGTATTCTGACACTAATATCTGTGATCTTCCTCGTCGCTACCACCGCTTTTTATGCTTACTTGCCACAGTTAAGGTAAATTACTATTCTATTTTTATTGTTTTATCTATCTATCTTCACGCTGTATCCCTGACGGGCTAGTCAGAGAGGACAGATCGCCAGGCTTCGCGATCCATGCATACTTCTTTCGCTTCTTCGAGATTCATCAATCGTTTCATACACGCACGTCTGGGTATCCGAGTACTTTAGACCTTTCCGTTTTTGAGCAATCTGCTCACGTGGTCTTTATTGTTTTAAGTGTCTTAATACATACAAATCAAAAAAATCAAATCAATCAAAATCCGAGACCTAATTCCTTGCATTATATTAATGCGATAGAAACACTTCATAGCCAAACTTGAAAACTTTGATAACTTCAACCCAAGAACTTCAACCAGGAAAGGTTTTCTTCTTATCATGTGATTGTACAACAAATTTCGGTTTCTCAGACGCTGATCTGATTACCGATATGTAAAAAGATGCTTTTGCCACAAAATATGTACCATAATACGTATAATAAACACTTCAAAATGGTACAAAAATTAGAGGAAGACAACCAGCTTTCGACATTAAAATTGTTCAATTTAATAGCCTGTACGATAGAATCATTTCACATAAATAAACATATTCCACATAATACTCTCACGCACTCGAGTTAAGTTGCGAGTAAACACTAAAAAGATCCAACACATTAGTAAAGCATGGTAATTATGTATGCTAAATAAATCTTTGCAAATATTTGTTATTTGAAATAATTATTTTGAGAATTTGTGTCAATATAACCGTGTTACGTCATCGGCAATCTTTATAATATATCGCGGAGATATTTACTTACTGACTTCTTGGTTTCTTAGAAAACGTCAACGTCAAAGGGAATCGGAAAAAGATTGTTTATGAGTGACGCCTTCATCCTCAAAGAGGTGGCAGAAGCATATATTATACCACGTAACAGACGATAAGCTCAATGCTGTGATGAAATGGACAAGCGCAGGTTGTAGCTACATGGTGTCGGAATTTCTCATGCCGTCCATAAGGCTTTCTACTTGGCTTAACGACTGCCATGCTACTGGCAACCGGGAGCAACGGCTTGAACAGGAGCAACGGCCGAAGCACGGATAAGCTCGTAAACGCAAATGCCACAAAGCATCCTTCCATAACGACATTACTTAACGCTGTGATGGTTTACAGAACACCGAGTTAGCAGGGCTACGAGCAAAAATAATAAACCTTAACAATACAACTATCAAGTAATAAAAATAAACAAATGATAAAAATCTGCCTACACGGCCAGCCGGGAGCACTGGTACATCTTTCCGAGTAGTTACTCGGGGCGTCCGGCAAAAGACAGATAGGCAGGGACCGAGTGGTTTTAGTCGGTTCGAGTCCGGCATGACATCCGAGGGGATTTCCATACGTAAAAAAAGGGCTTACACGGCCACTGCTGGACGAAGGCCTCTTCCAATTCTCGCTTTTCATATCGGGAGGGTGTTTGACCTTACTATAGGTACCTCGCTGGTCTGGTCTGGCAGTCTTCCGGTTTGGTATGATTTGGTTAGGCTATTTTAGATTTATATTTAAGCGATCATGAATTATTATATATTCACTCTGGGGGCCGTATTTCAGAACGTTACTCAATACTAAAGAAACACTTGAGAGTATAGTAGTATTTTAAGGAAAAAACTAGCCTCAAGCGTTTCTTGAGTATTGAGTAACGTTCTAAAATACGGCCCTATGTATCACCTTATCAAGTTTCAAAGATTGTATAGGCCCAATAAAGATAAATCTTAAGTGTAATGGGCAGTAGGACTAAAAAGTCATACCTTATATGTTATTAACCTGAAGTTTTATTTATTACAGGGACCTACAAGGAAAATGTTACATGTGTATGTGTATCAGCATGGCTCTAGGATTCCTCTCCTTGGGAATACTGCAATTGAGTCCTGGCTTTAGAGGAGAGATGTGTACTATTGCAGGTAATACTTTTGTAAAAGATATTTACAAATTTAAAAATTTTCATATCGGTTTTTAAAGATATATATTGCCATAAATATTTGAATAGACAGTCAACTCGTGACCATGCGGATATTTGATATCTTTGACATAGTTATTACACACACCGTACTAGTCAACTAACAATGCTGGATTTGTAAACATGGTCTAATTACTACCCTAACTGAAAACGTGCTCTGACACTGTCGCATCTCATTCAAAGAAAAAAACAGTATCTTGTACTTCACGTTTTTTACCGGAGCTAACGGTGGGCTCAGTA
The DNA here is from genome assembly GCA_948477245.1 of Thumatha senex. Lineage (NCBI taxonomy): Eukaryota > Metazoa > Arthropoda > Insecta > Lepidoptera > Erebidae > Thumatha > Thumatha senex. The sequence goes on from OX419743.1 coordinate 12,909,617, forward strand.
ATGGTTTCTCTACTAGGGACTGTACGAAGTGTAGGAGAAGTAGGAAAAGCTAAAACATAACTCCGGGCGCCATGAGACACAACAATATCAGACGCTCAGATGATAATGATGAACAGTGAACTTCAGTGCAGTCGCTAGGGACGTAGCAGCAACAGTTCCCTTTCGATACATTTCATTTAGCTAGAACATTGCTCTGGTTAGGCAAAGCTCACGGGTTTAATCCACGTCTCGAACCAAGTTGTCTTTTTTCACTTTAATAAAAATTTAATTTAAAATCCAATCGATTGGCCTTTATCCAAAAAAAAAATTATCACGCTAAAACTCAAAAGCCAAAAACTAAAAAGCAAAAGCAATAAACTTTGTATCGAACGAAAATGAACCATAACGTCGAAGATATCTATGAATACTCGTACATATAAAAACCAACAGCAGAATTTGAAAACGTCTTTTTCATAGTCTTTCCAATTGCAAACTTCTACTTAGAGCTTCGGGTTCGCTTTGGATACGTAGATTCGGCTTTTGAAATTTGGTTGTATTCTCGACCAGATTTCAGTTACCTACGTGTGCACTCATCTGTTCCTTGATCTTCTTTTCAGGCTTTACCGTTTACACTTGGATGATGGCAACATTCTTTTGGATGAATGTTATCAGTATCAACGTATATCGCACAATTTCGTAAGTAATATTTTTTGAATTTACAAATAAAATAGCTGACCGACGCGGCTTCGCCCGTGGCATATTTCGAATAGCCGTGGCACCCATTTATTCCCGTCGCCGTCGTTTATTCATTGTTGCCAGATTTGTTGACATTTATGATTACTGCTCGGCTGTCCTGATTAGTAGCCTAATGATATATACGCTATAACCTTCCTCGATAAATGGGCTTTCGAAAATAAAAACTCGCAGACGTCTAGTGTGATCTACGATCGAGTCCTTTAAAAATTGGCCTACTACGAATTGCATTTTTTCATCTTCCAGAGATGCCAGCCATATGAAAAAGACCGAAAGGAAACAATACCTATGGTATAGTTGTTATGCTTGGGGACTCACGCTATTGTTCCTCATGGTGTGTGTTATTACTAACGCTGTCGAAGGTGATCACTGGAAGCCTGGCTTTGGAGAAGGCAGCTGCTGGTTCAGTGGTATGTTATTACAAGCATTTACTTTATACTAAATTACAACCATTATAGTTGTAAATAATTCTGGCCGTGAAAAAAGCAGGTTCCATTACAATAACATGCGACGCACAGAGAGATGCCTAGAAAAACTCAGTTTTTTTGTACTCTCCCGCCTACTTATTAAAAAGTAGAAGTTACAATTTATGTTGCCCAGTACGTTGAATGCCGGATACTCGTTTACAGTGCCCGAAAGGGTTCAGAATGATAACAGAATAACACTGAAGTAAGCACTGAGCTCGGAAATCAAATATTAAGTATTAATTTCTTGCTTTCAGGTCGTAGTGAAACATGGATCTTCTTCTATGGGCCCATCGCAGTTCTGGTCACATCCAATGTAGTTCTATTTGGTCTTTCTTCCTACAACCTTCTCAAGGAGACCCGAAAATATGAGTTAAATAACCTCAACATTCTCAAACACAAGTACGTATTTTTAAATTAATATATATAACAATATAGTACAAATAAAGTAAAATGTGGGCGTATAGTATGCCTACCAATTCGGGGATAAAGGCGTGAAAATAAATATGTATTTACGTATTCTTATCTGACAGAGCAGTCATGTTTTTATTGTTTACTTACATTTGGTGAGCTTTTGTGAGCGACCACCTAAGTTAGAAATTTCATAGTATTTAAGAAGTCAAATACCAGTTATCTAACGAGGACCTCTTAAAATCTTCAAAGTCTTCTATCTTCACGCTATATCTAACTTCTTAAAATATTTTATAAATTTCAGATTCCTTCTTTCGCTAAAGCTGTTCCTTGTCATGGGAATTTCTTGGATATTCGAAATTGCTAGCTTTGCCCATGGCGAAGCTCATATCATTTGGTAAGTATATACACCTACTTAGTGTATACTATTTAGATTGTGATATGTAATGTATTTAGATTGATGAAAATGAGCAATAAAGGGAGGCAATAAGTAATTATTATTTGTTTCTAGGAAAATAATGGACATATTCAACTGTTTACAAGGAGTTGTCATATTTGTGCTGTTGGTAGTTTTGAGAAGACGTGCAATTAGAGGCCTGGTAGGCGAAAACTGTTGTCTGATGATTACTCAACCTCTCGCCGATAGACTCAGCCCCCACGATGAATCAGATGACGAGCACATACTGCCCGACGACACCGTGGAAGTTCGACTACAGTGAGATTACTCAAATCTAGTCGGATGTGCCGAACTAGAATTTTATTCACAGGTTTTGGTACTAAACCAGAAAATTGAGTGGCTTAAGTACATGGAAAAGTACAAACTCAAAAGAAATTGTAGTAGAATAATTTGTCCTATTTTATTCAATTGCCGAAGTAAGCTTATCTCACATTACAGTTAACAAAACACAATAAAATCATACATTCCAAGCATTGGATTTTAGAGAACTGATCACAGTAGCCATTACGATTCTAAGGATTTTAATTTAGAATATTAGAAAATGGCGGTGTGCTGTGTTGCTCTCTTCACATTCAAGCTCAGTAGGAGTTTGGTTTTCTTATCACAGAACGTTCCAAAAGTTATAAGATTTCAGCAGTCTTTAATAAAAATGAGAGATTGTATGAATCTTTATTTTTATCGATAAGCTATTTTGTTTTGGCAAAGATTTTCTCGTCTAATACCTATCTGTCCATGATCGTTTTTGTATACCGAGAGTATGACTTGATCTTGCCACTTTACATTACAGGGAATAATTATCCCACGAGGTTTTTGGCCAGACCTGATATAAATTTAATAAGATTTAAATACAATAATAAAATATAAGATTACAATAATATAATACTAAAATAATATAACATACAAATTATATATTTTCTGTGTCAAATATTTCTACAAAATGAATAACTAGTCAACAGTTAGGATTATATAACTGAAATTACTAGTTTATCATTAAAATTTTAAACTAATTTGTAATTAATTTTTAATTGTTCTTTTTTTTTTCAAATTTTGTATGTTTATTTTCAATTGGGATGTTGTAAACTACTTGCGGATTCGGCAATCTGCGATTATTTAGCTTTTCCGAAGCCCAATTCGGTGTACTAAAGCTAATAAAGCGATTTTCATATCTAACACGTTATTCCGGACCATAGACAACCCCCCCTTTAATTCGGACTAACTGCATACTAAATATTACCTTGCCTGCTGAATATTACCTTGATGGCCTAGTTCTTTCGGCTCAATATTGGATGCAAATGAGTACCAAATGTCTCAAAGTTTAAATTCGATGCAGTTGCAAAATTTCTGGTTGCCGATACTTCAAATAGCATGTGTGATATGAGCAAGAGCAAAATGTCAAGTATGCTCTCATACTAAAAACATATCTATACTTATATATAAAGCTGAAGAGTTTGTTTGTATGTTTGGTTGAACGCGCTAATCTCAGGAACTACTTGTCCGAATTAAAAAATCTTTTTGAGTCGGATAGTCCATTTTTGTCGAGGTAGGCTATAGGCCTACTACTCAGTAGAGCGGAGCAGTAATCAAAAAAAAATGTCAACAAATCGGGCAAATTTTCATACATTTCTGTAAAAGTAAAAGCGACAGGATAAAATGAATGCGACAGGGGTTCAAAATAGGTAACGGGCGAAGCCGCGGGGGTGAGCTAGTTAGTTATAAGAGTCAATGTCACACTCGAATATTGTGTGTAGTTTGTAGAGTAGGTAGTAAACCTATGAAAAAAGTTTTTGCGTAGCCTGAATCCCATAACCTATTGAAATTGTTGGTTTTGTCAATCTATAGTATACGCCGAATAGGTATACTCATTCTAAACATATTAATGCTTTTAGCAAAGTATATGTAATTTTTACCTAAATTAAGTACACAGATATAGTTGTAGTGTGAATTAAAATTTAATTCAATGTCAACTTGGGTGATCTCTTATGGTATACAGATATTATGAAACCGATAACAACAGTTAATACTTGTTATCCTGGTTATATGGTTAATAAGAGACACGAGACCGACCCGGATAGTAGATAATACTATTCAGACGGATACGCTAGAATAGACTAATAGATAATATTTTAATGTAATTTATGAGTTATACTTATTTCAAATTCATGTGAATACTTTAATGTCATAAAAATGTTTTAATTATATGATACATTTTAAGCTCATTGAATTATCTTATTGTAAATAATAAATTTTGGAGGTATTGGTTCCTAATATATGTAGATATTATACCTCTAATTACTGTTTTTAAGAATGCATGCAATATAAATGTTATTATCATATTTGTGTATTATTTCTATAACAAAATTATGAGCTTAGACCACCTTTATGGTCTCAATAGATACTCTGCTTTCGTGTCCTGTACCCGCACTGGTTAAAGAAGGTGCAACCTTGGCGGAAACCAGTGTTGTCCAGTGAGGAACAGTGACCAAGTTTCAAGTGGCATTTACGTTAAATACAGTTCAATTTGATTTCATTGGTGCTACGCTGACCTACGGTGGCGAGACGTGAACACTTACGGTGGAGCTAGTTCATGCCATTAAAGTTGCACAATGAGCTATACTCTAAAATCTTTAATCCGAAACGATTACCCGTCTGAGAACCAGGGTGGACGACATAGCTTGCAGAGTAAGTGCGTTAAACTGGCAATTGGTTGGCCACATTTGTAGATGGAGCAATCGAGTCCTGGAGTGGAAACCACGATTCGGCAAACCTACGGTAGGATGACCCCCCGCCGTATGGACCGACGATGGAAATAGCCACTTGGAATTATTGGATGCGGAAGGCGCAGGATCGCGTGTTGTGGCATGCAAGGCAAAAATGAAAAACAGCAATGAATTACCATAGCCTAATTTGAGTGATTGATTTCATTAGACAGTAATGCAACTGTTTGCTTTAGTACCTTTTTAGATATTGCACAGCATAAGGTAAGAGTCAATACTCTAGTGCTACTCCTGCCAGGACTGTTCCAAGGACACTTTGATCCACACCGTAGAGGATCAACCAGAATGTAGGCGCAATCCTTAGTAACGAAGTAGGTAAAAAAAAGAAAGAAAGAAAAGTCTGACGCTGTGTATTATGGAAGTGCTTAGAAATGTGCCACCATGGTTCACGAATATGTTAAGTGTGACGCATAGAAATCTCTATTGCGCAAAAGACGCAAAGGAGGCCGGAGAGCAATCTGTGACTTCTTAGATGAGCGCGGGCCTGGGCTAAGCCTCATGATCATGACGCGTCGTATCAAATTACGTGTCGAAGTACACGGCGTAGGCGACCAGAGCTTACGGGGTTTCCAGGATTTTTCTTTCTAAATACAAGTACCTGTTTCCTCAATGAGCGCTGGCCTGTGGGCGCATCGGGCTAAATACCGATGTAGCCCTAGACACAACAATAATGTACACAAGTAAGAGTTTTGGCAGTTCCTTTTGCAGTTCTGGAAAAACTGTCAACAGGTCTCTTATTTCTTTAATAAAAATTGATTCAAGTATGTGACTATTCACTTCGAAACGTTTTTTATACCAATGACAGACAAGCATACGGCCCACCTGATCCATAGTAGTGACCTTAGCCTATGGATGTTTGCAAAACCAGCGGGTAATGTGATAAGTATACTAGCGCTGCCAACCCTAAAACATTTTATTTAATGACCAAGAAGGCATATTACCTAATCTCCAATACTTATCTTATACATACTCGTATCGAAAGGAACTAATATTATATGTCTATGTCCAATCAAAATTAAACGATTCGACCCCGCGGGTACCTTACTAAACTTCTGCCAAAACGTAATTTATATTAAACATACGAAAAAAACAATAAATTTTTGGAATAAAATTCTATCGATTTGCTATATAATCAGCACAGTGACACTTCCATTGTCATTCGTTTACCTAGCTGTGTGAAAAAAAAACGTATATTAAACTCGAATATATATTGTCAATCCCGTACAAGTTACTGAAATTGTTCACTTCTTAAAATGTGTTGTTAATTAAAAACAATTCCAGGAATAAGGTTACTGGTCACTACTAACTTAGAAATGGAAAAATAATGAAAGATTATTGTCATTTCAAATAAAATGTGAACAAACTTAATCTAACCTTAAGATGACGTTATCGTTGGCATGGCGGCAATAATGCCTTTGCCTAATAACGAAAATAAAGCCCAAAAAGCACAATGTCATTTAATTTTTTAAGTATTTTTATAAAGGCCAAACGATTTTATGCCACTGATGACGTCTATGTGAATAAACTATTTTATCAATAATATTCAAAAATAGTTTTTTGCACGCCTCATAAGCGAAGCGTTGAGGTGGGTACTACTGTCACTTCGCGCAAAACATCTGATTTTTCAAACTTAAAATGTCTCTATTTATCATATATTGCATTTGTAAAATAATATATACACACACATATCAAGAAAAAAACACTATTTTTAACACTCATGATATTTTTGATGCCATTTTTGTTATTTAAACTAGTTAAAAAACTGTTTAAAAAAGTTTTGTCTTGGACGTAGGTGTGTCTGTATGTGCGTCTGAATATTTTCTTGTTAACACGATAAGGACCGAAATACTTTACTAATCAAGTCTTTTTTTTCTCTTATGCTTCAGTATAATTAGGAATAGAACCCTTTCACTTTTCACGGTCTGATTCGATGTGGTTTAATTGTTATTATCTTTACTTTATTTATTTCATAACCCCTACGCGATAATTCATAGAAAAGTTTGTAAGCTTGTAATTCTATTTTTTTTTATAATACAATTATAGCGTGTGAGGCGTGCACTTTTGGGTTTTCTAGTTTCAAAACTCAAAATAAAAAATAAGAGTAACACATTTTGGTCCATCCCCATATTTTCCTAATACAAATTATTAGCGAAATAAAGCAATGCGTGCCACATGAAAAAGTAAGTATAACGTGAGATTATACGTTAAATGTGAAGAATGGCGAAAACTTGCTGTATATTGTTTCTAAAACTAGTGAGTTTACCTTATTTTATATGCAAAATGATGGGTTCTTAGACATGAAAGTTGTGTGATTTAGTGATTTATCGTAGTAAAATGGGTGTAAGCGGCCCCACACAGATCTCCGGGGCCCAAACCACCTCACCAGCTAGCAAAGCACCTACTGACTTTCGGGACGATACAACGACGCAGGCGTCCTTGGGAGGTCAGACGGCAGTCGTTTCTAACAATGCCATAACATAAAAGTCAAACGATACCTTGTGGTGATATGCGATTTATAAAATAAAAGTATAACACGCGTTAAAAGTTTTAAGGGTTTAAAGAACACAGTACACATTGTGTAAGTGTGAATTCTTAGACATAAAGTGTTCGAAGATGTACACAAACTTAGGAAAGTGATATGTTGTTAACAGCTGTGTTCAATTTATTTATTTCTGTTCAGAAAGATTTGACTAAGACAAAGGACTTAGAACTGGACAAATACAAATACCAAAGTTAGTAGTATGGGTTTTAATATCTTCGCCAGTCGTTTAACCAAATTAAAAAACAACAACTACGTTTGACGTTTATAAACGTCACGGTCAAACTGCCATTCGCCGCAACTTCGCGAGGCAAGCGGACGGAGTCCAAATACAACAAACAAACCAAGCAAGAAAAGCAAGTTTTTCATAAAATCTATATGAGCAAAACCATCGACGTTGCTCTAATGTTGGAAATGTATTGATTAAGTATTATTCCCTTGATTTTACACGGTAACTTTACAAGATTAATAATTGATTAAGGTTGTATTAAGTGCCTCAGAGTACCATTATAATAGTAAACGATTACGACAAATTACAATTGGATTTAAATTGTAATGAGAAGTAATAAAAAGCCAATAACAAGATGTATGCCGTACTCATAACACTGTCTTTGTTGAGTTTAAGTCATGTATTACACGCGGAAGTCGGTGACACCGATCTCAATGAAACTTCTGAGAAACAATATGCGGTGAAAATAAACAAATGTTGCTTTGAAAATGAACTTATGGTGGATGGAGTATGTAGACTTCTGAAAGAATATAACCAAAGTAAGTAAATAAAGATCTAAGGTCCAGAATAACAAAAAACAAAACATAAAAAAAATTATTGAACTTTTGTGTGCTATTGCATGATTGAAAACATACTTTATGTGCTGTACTCTCAAAACAATGAAAAAATTCTTGGTGGTTTGGTTAAGTTAGCTACAAATGAAATGAACCACCAATAGACATACCTTGCTGACCTCGTCAAAGATACAGCATGAAAATAGTTTGTAAGTTTATTTATAAATCTAAACATACATTGCACAAATATGAGCACCTTAAAATGCATTCTTAGGGTTAGCAGTTAACCTCAAATACATTCAGTAATAATTTTGTTCTTGTTAGTTTTAATTCTGTTTATTGCTTGGCAAACTTGGAACATTTTTAAAAAAAATACATAGCTAGTAATAATTCACTATGTCTGTATTATTCTAGCTGCTTGGATACCAGAATTTAAGACTGAAGATGGAAAGAATGCCAAAGTGAAATACCATAGCTTCGTACCTGGATTTCCTGATTGTGTTACCACACAACACACACCAATATTCGACATTGAGAGATCTCCAGATGAGTATGTCTTTATTGTTTAATCTGTACTAATATTATGTATATGATTATATTGTTTGTTTTCCATGCAATGACAGTAGTCTATACTAGAGACACACTATGATGGCAGTTTTATATAATAAAAATAGTGATGATATTTTACTTGTTTTACAAAAGTACTCTATTTGCTACCGTAGTATAAACACCCTCTAATGTGGTCGACTATTCTCATATTTCTACAAATAAAATGTAATTAAAATTAATACAAAACTTCATGAAAGGGCAAACGTCAAACCGGCCATCATAGAGTGCTGCTAGTATAGTCATACTTTATGAAATTAATAAATAAATTATAGAGAGACAGTCATTGTTTGCACTAATTACAGCAACCACTAATTTTATTAGTAGATATCTTTTTGCATTCAATACCCAGTTGGAGATGGCCATGTTATTTATCATGATGCTAAAACCACACATTACTAACTTTCAAATACAATTTACAATGAGTAAAATCTGTTATGGTTTCCCTGAAGCGCTCGTGGCTCCGCGGTCTCAGTGTTCTGTACACGATCACTAAGTTACGCAACTTTCACTATGGCTGGTACTCGGATGGGTGACCACTTTGTGGCATTTACATTTGCGAGCGTTTCCGTGCTTCGGAAGGCACGTTAAGCCGTTGGTCCTGGTTGCCAGTAAAATAGCAGTCGTTAAGCCTGGTTGAAGGCCTTATGGGCGGCTTAAAAATTTCAACAGCAGGTAGCCACAACCTGCGTCTGTCTATTTCAACACGGCAATGGGCTCACCACCTATTACGTGGGACAGGAATCCACACGGTGAAAAGTGGGCATATAATATGCCTCTGCCACCCCTTCGGGGATAAGGCGTGATGGATATTTATTTATTTGTTATGGTTTATTGTGTTACAACGGGGGAAGCAATATGTCATGAAACCATCTAGTAAAATTATTCAAAAACTTGCCATCTAAGCTTAAATAACTTCCAATACTAGCCAATTTAAGTGACTAAACACCAATTCATATGCTTTAAAGTTATTTCACTGTTGAGAATGTGTTCTTGACATCTATTTGTTTTGTAAAGTTCTTTGACTAGTACCAGTATAGACTCGAGATTAGTCTACTGGGTACACTGGTAGTAGTAAATTTAATAAAATACCAAAATTTTAATTACAGACTTAATTTATTATCTGATGGACGTCTACGTCACATTATCCATAGTGAAATTGGTTCAGTTAATGAAGAATCAGCGAGTAATGTGATAAGTATACATGACAGCATTCTTATACCAGTGATTAAAGAACCGACTTCATACATACACAATCAGAATAAATATTGCATGGATAAGGTTAGTTTGCATTTCATTTACTCTTTAGGTTCTGATATATAGAATACTAGTTGACACTTCTGATGTATAATCTATATTATTGTAAATTTTTATTAAAATCCATTCAGTAGTTTTTACGTGAAAGAGAAACAAACATCCATACAAATTTTCACATTTATAATATTATTAAGATTGTTAATTCAATCAATTCAAAAGAGACCGGAAGAAATGTAAATTTAGTGTTGTAAGCATAAATTACCATTTTTTGTCCTTCAAACTATTTCAGATTTGAGAAGATAATCTCTATAATCTATGTATAAGTATAGAGATGATTTTCTCAAATCAGAAATTGTCGAAAAAATCCTTGTTTATTATACTTATTTTATACAAAGCTAGAAAGCTAGTTTATGATTTTTACTGCAAATAATGTATTTTAAATTTAATAACTGCATCAAAAAGGTGATAACAATAGTTGACTAATACACCTTAATTTATGCAAATTAAAGTCAATAGCAATATGCATACAACCCATTTTTAGATGTACCTGCTTGATATTCAAGTGTAATAGTGTTATATTATTTAATAGTGGAACAGTCAACATTTAAAGTGGTCATACAACAATCATTATTATGTGAATACAAACTGACCATTGTCACTCTTTGTCAGTGCTATCAGCAAAGCATACCTTTCACAAATCCTTTTGTCCAAATTCCTATGAGTCAGTAATGAATGATTCATTTGAAATTTGGCAAAAAATACTAACAATAGCTTTATTATTTGTTTAAAATGTTAATAATCCATCCCTATGAAACATTTTCAGGTTATAATGAAAAACACTAATATAACAGGGTTATATGCAATAGTATGTATACCAGAAGTAAAAATCAATTGGAGTGATATGAAATTCCTAATGAAGAAGGTTTTAAACCCAATATTTCATGCAATATCAATGTTACTATTCTTGCTGATTGCTGTGATATACTTTGTGTTGCCAACATTAAGGGATTTGGCAGGAAATATAATAACCACAATCAGTATGTGCCTGATTGTCAGCCAGGCAGCTGACTTAGTGAGGATATTCACAGAGTTTAGGAATCATGTTAGCTTCATGATAACTGGTATGATCTTTTTTAATACTACAATGTAAATGTTATGGATTCTACATTACTCTGAACACTTAGTTCAAAGTTGGTTTGGTGTGAAGAAAACAGAAGGCACTAATGGTCTCCATCACCGACTAACAGATAATGTAGGTGACTCCTATAGAAGGGTTGATAAATCGAACAGCAGTCGGCCCTAAGTTGCAAAGTCACGCCATACCAACTTCCCCTAGCTAACACTGCAGATCCTGGGCTCGGAGCTTATCATTTTGGAAGCAACCTTGACTATTAGGTCTAATGTATATTATGTAGGGTCACCTTGTCTCTTCATCTGGATTTCATACATAGATAGTTGCTGATATTATATGTATTATTTTTACTGTGTGTATACAGACACCAATACTCTTATATATTTTATTTACGCCTTGGTGGCAGAGGCATATTATATGCATTCACCATGTGTATTCCTGACCCACGTAATAGGTGGTGAGCCCATTGCCGTGTTGAAGAAGACAGACGCAGGTTGTGGCTACCTGCTGTTGAAATTTTGGAAGCCGCTCATAATGTCTTCAACTTGACTTAACGACTGCTATGTTACTGGCAACGGGGACCAACGGCTTGACGTGCCTTCTGTGACCCGCCATAGCGAAAGTTGCTTATGTATGAAATCCAGATGAAGAGACAATCTTCATCTGGATTTCATACATAGATAGTTGCTGATATTATATGTATTATTTTTACTGTGTGTATACAGACACCAATACTCTTATATATTTTATTTACGCCTTGGTGGCAGAGGCATATTATATGCATTCACCATGTGTATTCCTGACCCACGTAATAGGTGGTGAGCCCATTGCCGTGTTGAAGAAGACAGACGCAGGTTGTGGCTACCTGCTGTTGAAATTTTGGAAGCCGCTCATAATGTCTTCAACTTGACTTAACGACTGCTATGTTACTGGCAACGGGGACCAACGGCTTGACGTGCCTTCTGTGACCCGCCATAGCGAAAGTTGCTTAACGCAGTGATCGTTTACAGAACACCGCGGGACCACGAGCGCTTCAACTCTTATATACTTTTCTTTAATATACTATCTAGCTAGAATTACACTCGCTTTGGACTTAGTACCCTCCTTAGTATCTTGTATAGAAAATGTTTAATAGACCCTTTCTGATTAATCTTTTTATTTTCAGATATAATTTTGTATGTCAGCCTCTTAGCTGCTTTCTTTTGGTTAAATAGTTTTGGATTTTATGTGTGGAAAACATTCAAGTAAGTATACACTCATTATTCTAACTAGTAATTTAATTGTTGAAATATTATGATATATTAAATATTGGAAAATGATTAATATACTAATGCCACTGGTCATTCAAAAATATTTAAGGAATAATTTAAAAAATGTCTACATCTTACTCCCTATTACAGATCCCGTAACGTATTTCTACGCGTAACAGACGTACGCAAGTATTGTTACTACTCAAGCGTGGTGTGGACTAGTGTTACTATCATGGCCGCTATGGCTATTAGCGCCCATTTCTTGTTAGATACTGGCAATAACCTTAGCAGTAAAACTAGGAATGAATCTCCAACATATGATGAAGAACAAGAAACTATTGGTACGACCTTATTAGATATCTTTGCTTGCACTTAATATTAATACGTAAGCCCACAGTGTTTTGAACATAACATAAACTGTTTCACTTAGAAGTAATCAAAGGGTAGAACATCAATGTATTATGAGTATATGAGGTGGTCGCTTTAAATATTTTAAATAGTGTATGACATTTTGTAAGCGCCGTTAAAATGGTCTATGCAAAATAAAGATTTTTTTTTTTATAGTCGTCGCCAAATATTTTTGTCCCTCATGAGTTGTACCTAGTCAGCTGCGCAGAACTTAATAATTAAGTGTCGAAGGGAACGAGAGCAGGGAGAGCGGGGTGGGGCTCTCGCTACGTAAGCACCCGAACGTTGCCGACGGCGAAAGAGAAGTTGAATGAAACGTAGCATGCTATCCTGCTTATCCGTTCTTAAAGTACAGTCGAGATTTTTTTTTTTAATTTTCTTTGTTATTGTTTACTTTCCGTATTTGTTGATTATTGTTGTTTTTAGTATTAATTATTTTAGCGCTGGGTGGGCCGAATCACATTCATCAAAATGCGATTGCGATGGATTTTAGGAATTTTTACTAAAGTAATTCTTATGAAATCTTGTACCTATCTTAAGTTACCGTAATAATACAATAGTATAATATAAATAGCTTTCTACTGTGGTTAAAATAGTGGAATTAAGTATTTTATCAATTCATTTAATTAATATAGGTTGTTTCTCCAATTTCAGGTCTGTTAGGTACCGCTATATTTTTCACGCCAGTTGCTTTCACAATAATATTTAACGTTTTCTTCTATGTCACAACTTTAAAGATTATAAAAAGAATCAACATATACGGGCGAATACATCACAAACTCAAAGGATGGTAAGATATTTTTGAAACTATAGATGTTTACAATATAACTATAGATTGGTTGTGTGTTCCAAAAATACATTTTTTTTCGATCATGTAGAAATCCCCATGGATGTCATGCCGGACTTAAACAGATTAAAACCATATGATCCCTATTTGTTGAGCATCGGGGACCCCAGAAGCATGTATTACATAGTATAATTGTCATTAATTACTAATAAAAACTATTTGTTATTTGAAACAATCTACAATTACAGTTTAATATTCTAAAACAATAATTCTAAACTAACTAAAAATAACTAAAAACCAAAGACCTAACATGCGTCATAAAATTTCTCCGCATCGCAGTCCTCACGTGGTAGCGTTCCGAGAAGACTGGCAGCATTGCCACGTTGAATGGTAATGCTTAGCCTTTGTGCGAAAAAGAAACCAGCCTTCTGGTCACGAGTAGTTTTAGTAGTTAGGCACTTTACAATCTCTTGAAATAGATTATGAGCGCTTGGACCCCATGACCCTAACGTCTCGACCCCAAACGGCTCAAAAACGGAAACTAATAGGATTAATGAATCTGCAGGAAGCTAAAGAAGTATGCATGGATCATGAAGCCTGACGATCTGTCCTCTCTGACTTCCCCATCAGGGATATAAGATAGACTAATAGGATTTATTTAGCTTTAACCCATGTAATATATGCTTCAAATGTTACGACAGGATTTTCACTCTACCTAGTTTTGTTTATTACGCGTTTATCACCACTATAGGTTGGCCACCTATCACGTGGGATAAAATACAAATGGTGTAGTGTGGACTTATAGTATACCTCTTCCTATCCCCTTGGAGATAAAGTATATGTGTGTATGTGTTCATTACAATAATAAGAATACCAAATGAACTTTTGTTACAGTTTCAACTTGTTCGTCCAGTTATTCCTGATAATGACAACAGCGTGGCTGTTTCTTTTGCTGTCTTGGCTCAATATTGATGAACTGCTCTACGCACATATATTTGTGAACCTACTACAAGCAATATTAATATTCTACGTGTGTGTGCCACGACAGTCGCATGTCACGTTTTTACTGCGCAAGAGTTGTTGTTATGCAGAGCCGGTGCCTACAGGTGAATGGGGTGATGAGATGACTCATATGAATGGAGGGAGGTAATTACTGAGAAATACTACTTGAATCTCAGTTAGATACCAATAGCGCTGATTCTCACCAGCTTTTACAGTAGAGGCACAGATGTAGTCATATTTATACATGGTTGAATAGATTATAAGTATATTTTTTTCTGTGATGTTGAAGTTTCATAAATACAAAATGACACTATGAAACTCTCCATAGGTAAGGTTAGTGTTAAGATAATACAGTCCTTGTTATTCTATATTATGCTCGAATAAGGACACATTCATTGAATAAATATATATGTGCCTTGTTAAAGTGCCTCAAACTTATAAGTATCGAACAAAAGCATTGGTGACAACATATTTTGCCTTATCTATACTTATATATTAAGATGTATATAATATTCGAAAGTGCTTTTCATAATTTTCGGCCGTTTCTCGTATATACTATATAAAATAACACATTAAACATTTAATATACTCATTAAATTAAACATTTAATGAGTGTTATTTTATATTTAGGAATTTACAAACAATGACATTTATTATATTCTGAATTTAACCTTATAATATGCTTATTAATATTTCAACGTTTCTATACGAGAATTATTGAAAATAGGGTTTAAATGAAAGAATTTCCTATATAGCGTTAAATTTAACATTTGGACGTCATGCCAATATTTTGGTAAAATCTCTCAAATTGTAATTATTTGCTCACAAAAGATACTTAAAATTATTATAGGGACTAACCAAATGAATCTTAGGTTCACTAACATGACATTAAACGTAAGACGAGAATAGTGATCAAATATATTTGAACACGTGTATCGTGTGTCGGCGACATCTTTATATAGTCTGATTCCACCTTTAGGGACACCGCAGGCCAGTTAATATTAGCAACGGCGAATTTGCGACTATACCGTTCTCATCCTGCATACTGATAGGGCATCGGACTCCCGCGCTCTGGCGATTCCAGTAGCCGCGACTGGCGTTTTAACTGTGCGGAGAGCTCAATCGCTGTATTTACATAA
Organism: Thumatha senex; assembly: GCA_948477245.1. NCBI lineage: Eukaryota > Metazoa > Arthropoda > Insecta > Lepidoptera > Erebidae > Thumatha > Thumatha senex. The sequence continues at coordinate 12,925,358 of OX419743.1, forward strand.
CATACTGTCAAGCCTTTATCCCCAAAGGTGTAGGCAGAGGCGTACTATACGCCCACGTTTCACCGTATGCTTTGCTTTTTGTCCCACGTAACAGGTGCAGGTTGTGGTGACCTGCTGTTGAAATATTTCAAGCCGCCCATAGGGCCTTCAACTAACGACTGCCATGTTACTGGCAATCGGGACCAACGGCTTAACGTGCCTTCCGAAGCACGGAAACGCTCGCAAATATAAATGCCACAAAGTGGTCACCCATCCGAGGACCAGCCATAGTGAAAGTTGCTTAATGCAGTGATCGTTTACAGAACACTACGTCCGCGGGGCCACGAGAGCTTCACACAGCTAAATGCTTTAAAAAATTATTAAAATTGCCGGTCGCCGATGCTGAAAGTAACTAGTCTGCGGTATTCTTTATGACGACTTTGAACATCGATCACGTGTCTATCGCGATCGCGATACACAAATGGATCGCTAAAAAAATCCACAACTAGCAAGGACACAACGATCGTGAGGGGATTTTGGAGAATAGAGACTTGTATTATTAACTCGAAATATGTCGGGCATATGTATACCATTCTAAAAATGCTTTCGAGCAGCCATAAATTGTAAACGCACTGATCTCCACGATGTCAGTGTGTGAACCCGTATATACTCTTTGACGCCCTACACCGCCAAATCGATTACTATAACTATAATAATAGTTTAATTAAAATTGATCGTAAAATAAAAACGAATTACATTATTAACATTCGCTTAGAGTAGGGGTATCTGTATTATGATTCTGTATTATCTGTTATTATAACATGTTATATATTAATAACTGTCATATTATGTATAGCACCTACTATCGACAAAACTGATTCTAGAGCCAATTTGCTAATAAATTATATTTGTAGTGATCTTGAATGCCAAAATTGCCACTCAAGACCACTTGAGCCGGTTTGTTAGATTGCTGCATTTGTGATTTCTTTTGTCTGCCGTCTGATGAACGTCTCAATGGGCGCCTAAGCTAGCGGATGAGGTTGAGTTGAGCTTGACTTTGATTAGCTATATAACTCATGAATCAATTTGACAAATTTTTGTCCTCGTTGACATCTCAAAGATGATTTCTTAGCCATTTAAGATATAGTATAATGAGTTATTTTACTTCAAAAAACAAGGAATAAATTTAAATAAACAGTTTTTATTTTGAGAACTGCAAATATTTTGTATATTGAATAACATAAAACTTATTACAGTTATTTTTTTGAATTTCATTTTATTGCTTTTGCTATACACTGTAGATAGTTTTTATTCAATGTAGGTATGAATGGTGTTACCATAGATATCTCAACTAAAAATATATAAAATAAGTGCTCGGCACTGTCTCCTTTTCCAGAACGAACGTTCATAATTTCGATTGCAATTTAATTTATTCGCTCAGCTAGTTACCCTTCAAGATATCATTTTCAAATCAAAAACGCAATGGAATGCGAAGCCTGCAATAAACAGTAATTTTATTGCGATGTCTAGGTGCGTCCACATGTCGCGGAGGGCCGATAAAGTTGACGACACATGTTCGCATAATATAATTATGCTGCGTTCGCCATTATCTCTTTGGTTAAGATATCAATGGGTGTTACATATTGTGCAAAACTGTATGGAATGCGCCTTATTTCCGTCCCTATTCTATCTTAAGCAGCTCTTAGCTATTATAGAATTACATTTTTGTGTATTGCTTTCGTACACTAACAATCTAATTATAAGCGTCTTTTTATTTTTATACGTTTATTTGTACGAAACTGTATTATGACACAACGCATTTATGTTTGTATTTAATGTTGGATTTACTGTAATAAATGTAATGCAACATAATGTTAATGTTTATTTTATGTAATTGGATAATAATAAAATAATGGGACGGCATTTCCTATCCGCTCAGTGAATATCAGCATGATACTAAGGGTACATTTGACTGCCTCTGTGGCGCGGTGGGAGTGTATCCGACTGTTACGCAAGAGTTCGTGGGTTCGATTCCTACCCAGGATAATGTGTGATGTGATGAGCACGATGGTTTATTCTGTGACTGGGTCTTATTTATCTATAATATGTATGTATTTAGAAATATATATAAGTATGTTTATCAGTTATCTGGTTACCCATAGTACAAGCTCTGCTTAGTTTGGAATCAGATGGCGTTGTGTGTTCATAAGATCCTAACGTACAGTAAGGGGGTGCGATGGCGTCCCACCGAGACCTTCCAGGGTAAATCCAAGCTCACCTGCACGTTGTGTACTTTATTACAGTTGCTAACGAACGAGTCCACGACGAATAGATATTGCACTAATCTGACACGAACTTTAATTTTATACCTATTTTCTAGAAATCTTTTTTTTTATTCTCGAAATGCAATAAAAACTAAAACAAAGCGAAAGAGGTTGTCCCTAGACAAGCAATATTAGCTATAAATGTCTTCTAAAAATTTTAGGGTAATGTGGTCTCATCATCCGAGATTTTGTCTTATTAAGATTGAAGAAATATGATATAAAAAATAAGATTTGATTAAAAGGTCTTCGTAACCTGGCCATAAAAAATTATAAAAAAAAAATATCTACATTACGCCCGACAACATGCATCGCATCGCATTTACATGTCTCGCCGCGCTGATTCAAATCAAATTGTATTTACATATAATTCATATAACACGTGGTCAGAACAAACCAGCGTAATTCTTATTCCTATAAAATACATCAACTACTTACCCAAATAACTAAGGTAGGATAAAATTTACGGACTAAAATTTGACAAGAGGTATGAAATATTATATAATTATTATTTATATGAAACGTTTTTGGCATTTAGAATTACGGTTAATGTGAAAAATATATCGAGAAAATATCCTGTAAAATCACACGAATAAATGTCATCATTATTTATGCTCCACTTACTTGGTCAAATAGCTGTCCCTCTGGTCGCTTGGTAAGTGGCGCCATCTGACATCGCACCACAAGATGAGAGTCGTCCATGACCGTGTTGAAAAAACGTCTCGTCGGCAGCAAGGCTTCCAGGTCTATCATCAATTCCAGAAAGCGCTCGCAATATCTGTGCCAAGTGAAAATTGAATCAAATTAGGTGTGTTATTCAAATTAAGGTATACTGGTGAAAGAGGCCTCACCGAGATCTTGAGGGTGTACCTGCTTCCTAACGGACGAGACAACTCTTGATTTACTTTTCTTGCCTGCTTCGGTGGCGCAGTGATAGTGTATGCGACTGCCGCGACTGAGGTCCCGGGTCGGAACAAATATTTGTGTGTCACATGTGTTTGTTTCGGAGTTTGAGTATTTCCTATGTATAATACGTATGTATTTATAAATATATAAGTATGTATATCAGTTGTCTAGATCCCATAACACATGCTTATATTAGCTTACTTTGGGCTTGACGGTGCTGTGTAAAAGAAAATTGTCCTACAATGTATTGAATAAGTATATAGGCGCCCTTACGGGTTGGGAAGTATGACGAGACAGTCAATGCCGAATGAAAAACCCAAACCATAGCTACTCTTAGCACCTAAAGAAAAGTGAACTCCAGACGCCAAATCCAGGCAGGATTTGGAAGCAACTGGGAATACACTAAGATAAAGAAAAGACAAATCCTAGACAAAGTTGGCCTGCGAGGCATGATCACATTATTTATACCGCTAAAGTGGTAGACAAGCTTAAGGCCCACCTGGGGGCCGAGTCTACTATTGACAAGACGTGGAATAGAACTAGAATCGCTGTTTTGGCTGTCAAAATGCTCGTGGCCTCGCGGTCTCAGTGTTCTGTAAACGATCACTGAGTTACGCAACTTTCACTATGGCTGGTCCTCGGATGGGTGACCACTTTGTGGCATTTACATTTGCGAGCGTTTCCGTGCTTCGGAAGGCACGTTAAGCCGTTGGTCCCGGTTGCCAGTAAAATGGCAGTCGTTAAGCCTGGTTGAAGGCCTTATGGGCGGCTTGAAAATTTCAACAGCAGGTAGCCACAACCTGCGTCTGTCTATTTCAACACGGCAATGGGATCCATACGGTGAAAAGTGGGCATATAATATGCCTCTGCCACCCCTTCGGGGATAAGGCGTGATGGATATTTATTTTATTTTACAAGCTTAAGGCCCACCTGGGGGCCGAGTCTACTATTGACAAGACGTGGAATAGAACTAGAATCGCTGTTTTGGCTGTCAAAATGTTAGTAGACTATCAAAAATGCACTGGCGCAGTACGTGTTAGTCGATTTCTATCGGCCGACCGATAGAAGTTTTTTGGAATACGATAGTAGACTACGAAAAACTGTCAAAATTCTACCGGTGGCTCTCTATTGAGCGAAGTATTTTATTCTCTTCTGACGCGATTGAATTGGTAGACTTGGCCCCCTGATCGAAAGTGGTCACCATAGCCTACGGACGTTTGCAACACCAGAGGTAAATGGGTTCTGATTCGTGGTCCCACAATATGCGCACGTGAGCAGATTGCTCAAAAACGGAAAATTCGAAAGTACTTGTATACCCAGACGTGCATGTATGAGCTAACTAAAAACCCAAAACCTAACATGCGTCATAAAATTTCTACGCATCGCAGTTATCATGTGGTATGAGCAGATTGCTCAAAAACGGAAATGTCGAAAGTACTTGTATACCCAGACGTGCATGTATGATATCATACATGCACGTCTGGGTATACAAGTGTCTTACTTAGATTTTTATTTTTAGATTGCTCAAAAACGGAAAATGTCGAAAGTACTTGTATACCCAGACGTGCATGTTTGATATCATACATGCACGTCTGGGTATACAGGTAAGACCACGTGAGCAGATTGCTCAAAAACGGAAAAGTAGAGGGTAGAAGCAGTCAGGGTAGGCCGAGACTTACATGTTAAGACCACGTGAGCAGATTGCTCAAAAACGGAAAAGTCGAAAATACTTATGATATCATACATGCACGTCTGGGTTTACAAGTACTTTCGAATTTTCCGTTTTTGAGCAATCTGCTCACGTGGTCTTAACATGTAAGTCTCGGCCTACCCTGACTCCTTCTACCCTCTACTTTCGCACAATATAATATTCTTCGTCAATCGTTCCTCACTCATTCGTTGGACGTGTCCAAACCAACGGAGCACGCCCTTTTACAGCTTAACGTTATCTACTCATTCTGGTAAAAGGGGAGAAGCGACAGTAAATACGTAAGAGTGTATGTATACCTTACGGAATGTGAGTTTACTTCTCCAGTCTCCGGGATACTCTCCAATATTCGCATGAATTTAATCATAAGCCGTTGTAGATATCGCCGTTCCCAGTTCAATTTCTCTAACAATTCTGGTTTATCCTTCTTTTGGATTGCGCGCCAATACTTCCTCCATTTCGGTACAGCTTTGAACTCTTGGTTTCTTCGACCTATAACAATATAATGTAGAAATTAGGGTGCAATAAGGCCATACCGAGATTTTTTGGGCCCAAGTCAATCTCTCCTGGAAGTGGTTCACCAGCTGACTAATTCAACAAGGTCACGGTGAAGAGAAGGAAACCTCGAAACAAACCCATTTGACCAGCGTATTGTCTGGAACAACAGGCCAACCACCCTCCCAAAATGGTGTCTGTGGATTATGGCCAAAATTGGGGAAGCAAACGTTCAGCAATAAAAGTCGCTGATATTTTTCTTTTTATCTTTGGGACACCGCAGATTAGGTACTTTTAGCAACTGCGACCGATGATTTTGCGACTGCACCGATGCCGTATCACGATTTGCGGCTTCTCGCTGTGTGTGTGTGTGTGTGCGCATTTAACTTCTTAAAAGAGACTAAATCGCCGGTCATCGATGCCAAAAGTAGCCAGTCTGCGGTGTCTATTAGTGAATTCCCAAACGCTTGCAAACCCACCTGGAATTGGTCTGGGGTTCACTTTTAATTGACTAATAAGGCCGCCTGCGTTGGTGCCTCATCCGTTAGTCAGATGAGGTTACACCGCTAGCATGTAAGGTTACTTGAGCCCGAGATATCTAGGAGGAGTCCCTTGCACCCAAAGGTGTGACGGGCTGATCTGATTGATAGAAAATAAGTCTCTCTAATAGGCCTCGGTTTGGAGGGGAACCATTGAAAAATTTGCCATCCATCAAGAATCTACAACGTTAGCATCAGAGACACTTTCAGGTACGCGCCTTTTTGCTCGACCCAGGTGTACCGTTACCTATACAACCAGGTAATAGTGACAGAAAGAACACATACACAGAACCAATATAACAACATACCTTCCTGCAGACTGATCCACATGCTCAGCGACACCAGCCGTTTGACTTGGTCACGACACAGCTGCACCTCCATACTGCCGAAGCAATGGTTCAGGAACAATAACAAGGCTGTTTGTTCACGCATATTGGTACAAGTTTGGTCCTCAGCCACACTAGCGCGTAGTACTTGCTCGAAGAATCCTGGGAAGTGATCTGGCTTTTTCAAGAACGCCTGAAATAGGTTATAAAGAATAATAAGATTATTATAGTAAGGTATAAAATTTTTATGTCACTCGAGTTAACGGAAACTAGCCCGTGTAGGTACAAACAGGAGCTGTGCAGCAACAGTGTAGTGTGTAGCTCTCATAGCGACCCGCCTGACGGAAAGCCGTCAAGCTTATTGAAAGTCACTTTATAAGTACACAAGACTTTTAATAGTGTCCCTTAAGTTGCGGGCCCTTTTCTTGTTCAAGAACGGGTTCGACCAACACCCTCTATAACCTCGGGAGGTTGTAGAGGGTGGGAAATACATGAGTTAGCACGTTCCAAGTTTCTATCGGTTGTTCGACGGAGACATCTTTTGAATTGTTCGTCTTGGCGTATTAAGAGACAGGCCCTGTTAGGCTCAGACAGGCTTATACTGGATAGTTTATTCGACTGTAATAGACCAGAGAGGCCTAATAGTGTCACCCTAGCAGAGACACGGTCGCGTCGCCCTATGGCTCACGTTATATAGGACGGAGAGCGTTCTGAGATCTCCATCCATGCATCTCCTGTGGTACGGAAGAGTGCTATTACACGCCCATTCATTTGCGTTTCTATCGTTTCCTTATTTTATACTACAGAGATGGCATACAAGCACGGCCCATCTGATTGAAAGTGGTTACTGTAATCTATGGACAATTACAACACCAGATGTATTACATTCGCGCTGCTGACCCTATTGCCGTGTAGTAATGGACAGAAACAGGCTGTGACTACCTACTAGATCGTTCAATAAGTCCCGAGACTAACTTGGAAATGGCGTATATATTAAACACTCTTTTGATTTTTAAAAAGTACTGGCCTTCAATAAAAGATATGTGTAATTTTTTTTTAAATGGGTCATTAAAATATTGATTTTGCAGATATTTAAGTGACGCTACGTTTGTAGTTTCGATATAATGGAAAGAAAAACGAGTTTCACGTGTTGATAAAACATTGTTTTTTAATGAGAAAAAATATCGTTGAAGCACAGCAATGGCTTATAAAATGTTATGTGGGATCAGCTCCCTCTAAAGCAACCATTTGTCGGTGGTATGCCGACTTCAAACGCGGTCGCATGGCCACAAATGATGGGGAACGCTCAGGTCGTCCAAATGAAGCAGTGACTCAACAAAATATTAACCAAGTCCTCAAAATCGTAATGGAAGATCGGAAGATAAAAGTGCGCGAGATAGCCGAGATAGTGAAGATTTCAGCTGGTAGTGTTTTCACTATTTTACATAAAAATTTGGCCATGAAAAAGCTTTTTTCCACGTGGGTGCCGCGTTTGCTTACAACTGATCAAAAGGAACAACGTATCAATGATTCAGAGCGAAGTTTGGCGCTGATGAATCGTAATAAAAAGGATTTTTTACGTCGGTATGTGACAATGGATGAAACACACAATTAAAACACCATTTTACTCCGGAATCCAATCGGCAGTCAGCGGAGTGGAGAGCGGCTGGTGAAAGCCGCCCGAAGCGGCCAAAGACTCTGAAATCGGCCGGTAAGGTTATGGCGTCTATATTTTGAGATACGCATGGAATACTTTTCATGGACTACCTTGAAAAGGGGCAAAATATAAATAGTGACTATTACATGTGCTTATTGGAGCGATTGATGTACGAAATTGCGGATAAACGGCCTCAAATGAACAAAAAGAAAGTGGTGTTTCACCAGGACAACGCGCCTTGTCACAAGTCTGTGAGAACGATGGCCAAAATTAATGAATTGGGCTTTAAATTGCTTCCTCATCCCCCTTATTCGCCAGACTTGGCCACCATCGATTACTGGCTGTTTGCAGATCTCAAAAAATGCTCCAGGGTAAGAAATTTGACTCAAATAGTGAAGTTATCACAGCAACGGAGGCTTATTTTGTAGCCAATAAATCGTTCTACACGCATGGGATAGAAAAGTTAGAAAAGCGTTGGAGGGGCTGTATCGCTCTTGGAGGAGACTACGTTAATGAATAAAAAATAAATATATAAAAAATGCTTGTCTGCCTCTTGCCTGCCTCATGTCTTGTCAGTGGTCTAAAAAAACCCGTAACAAATCAAAGTGACAGAATTCTAGTCGATTTGTACCTTTTGTGGACCTAAATTGGTTTAAATTGTACAGAAAGCAATAAAATTATACCAACCTGCCAAGCAGGCACTCGTTCGCGGAATTTCTCATTGATCATGACGATGATGGACATCATGTGGGCAGGCGTCGCTTTTCCCGTTTCGTAGTGCGGCCATAAATAGTTCTCCAAGTACTGTGAGAACTCTAGCATCATGATGCGACGCACAGAGAAACTGGAAATTGAAGAATAACAACTGTTTAATCACCAATCAATTAATCGTGTTGCCTCGCCTGCTCAGCATTTAGTACAATTTATTAAAAATATTGTAGAATATTTTTACACAGCGCCATCTAGCCCAAATTAAGCGAATATAAGCTTGTGGTATGGAATCTAAACCACTGATAAACATACTTATGTATTTTATAAATATATATATATATATATTATACATAGGAATTATCGAAACTTTGAAACAAACATTTGCGAATCACACAAATATTTGTTCCGACCCGGGAATCATACACGAGACCATAATGCGGATTGCATACACAACCATGAGGCAGTTTGATCGCAATTTCTTCTTTCTTTCTTTCTTTCTAGTTTTAACAGAGGCGGTTCAAAAATTTTTAACAATAGGAGCCACAACCTGCATCCATTAATTCTGTGATTAATTCGCACTATATTAGCGTGGTGGTCCTAAATACCTTTTAAGTAATTTGTGAGAGAAGACCCTGGTCCAGGAAAGAGACATTTACGGGCCTTTGGGTTATGTTTAATTAATGAGATCAGTCTAATTAATTAACGCGCTCTAAGCCCTGCTTGCTCAGTGTTCTGTAAACGTTTACTGCATTAAGCATCTTACGCTATGGTCAGTCCTGAAGTGGGTTACCGTTTGAGGCATTTTCATTTAAGTCCATTTCCTTGCTTTCGAAAACGCACTAAGTGACGAGACCAACGGGTTTCGGTCAGGCAGTTGAAAACAAGTTGAAGGCCTTATAAAATAGCCGGTCGCCATGCTCAAAGGCGCCTCAGAATAAGACGTGTGTTCAATGGACACGGAAGACGTGTGCTCAGAAACTGAGAGATCTGGGGCTGGGACAGATGCCAGCATCCTCGGTTTCTCATTATGTACCTTAAGTCTGGCACTACCTTAAGTAGGCGGAAATTACGTAGCAGCCCGCAGCTACTCACGAGGCTGCCTGTGGTGGAGAATGGAGATCCACTAATTCGTGACTGACTTATTTTTGTATTGCTATGGCAATATCCTATTATATGATACCGTTTGATCTACTGAAAGTCACCAGGTGCAACAGCAAAGTGTAGTTGGTTTTGGTAATGTCGATTACTCATCGGCGAACGGAAAAGGATAGGGACCTTGCTATCTACAGTTGGAGTATTTCAAATCGCCCATAAAGCCTTGAAATTGTTTTAACGGCTACCATGTTACTGACACCCTAGACGTGCTTAACGTGCCTTCCGGACCTTGGTGTACGTCGCTTAACACAGTGATCGTTTACAAAATACTGACCCTGTGAGACCACGAGTAAGACACGAGAACGGACTTCTAACGATTTTTAAATTAACAAAATATTGTATCTGATATAGAACACGATTGTATGCGCTCATGTTATATCAGTAAGAATTTAGCATAGAAAGGTAGGTAGTAGGTAAGGCATTCAGATATTTTAACCAAAATGTGCCTAGTTTATATTGATTGCACCATAAACAATATAATATACCTAATTATACTACAAAACTGGCATTACACTAGTTAACATTATCATGTAGTATAAAATAATAATTACTAGTATAAAAAAAGCTATACTACAAACTTCTAAATAAATGTTAGATAAACATAAGCATGCCATTCAAAATCAATTAATAAATATCATTTAAAAAATTGTGTTGACACATTACACTATTCATCTCAAAAATTATTACTGGTGAAATTTCAAAAAATAAATGGGTCATTGCACTTGATTCCATGAGGCTATTGACCTTATTTTTAATTCATTTGTTAAAATCAGTTAGGCTCAGAACTGCCTTGCAAGTACATGTCTTTATAAGTGCTAAGAAGAAAAAAAAATAGATTACTCACTTAGATCCAAGTATTTCAGCCTGGTATATGGATTCCACAATAGAAGCATCATAAGGTAAGTGGCTTTCCTTGGTTTGCGGTGACCAGTACTGGTTTGCGAGCTGTAAATATCAACCATGTTGATTTCATATACAATTCAATGTGGAGTGTTATATAGATTTGTGTATTGGCTCATGCACATATAGAAATACCAGTAGGCTCCTCAGTAATTTATAATAAACCTGACTGTCTAGATATTTCAATAATTCATAACATTATGTAAATACATGTTTTATCAATGGGTGCTATAGATAGGCCAAGGTCATGCTTGCCTTTCATATATTATATAATACATTAATCAAGTTGGCATACATCAAACTCAAATCATGGACCTATTATATGAGTATCATGTTACAATTGTTTAAACAGGACCTCAAGTTATCAAAACTCATAGTAATGACTATGAGTTACAGGGCAGTTTTCAGTTTCGAGGCAGTCGGACTATTTTCGGCTGCCTCGGTGGCGAAGTGGTAGTGAATGCGACTGCCGCTACTGAGGTCCCGGTTTGATTCCCGGGTCAAAAGAAATATTTGTGTGATCTGCAAATGTTTGTTTCGAAGTTTGGGTTTTTCCTATGTATAAAATGTATGTTTTTAGAAATATATAAGTATGTTTATCAGTTCTCAAGGTCCTATAACGCAAGCGTATATTAGTTCACTTTGGGCAAAACGCCACATTGTAAACAATGTCTCTCAATATTTGTTTAAAAAACCAGATGTATTTTATAAATATATAATATATATAAAGTTTAAAAAACCAGATGTATTATTTGGGTGTAAGGGGCCCCACCAAGTCAACCTCCCGTGCTAGTGCTTGCACCTGCTGATTAACGGACGAGGCTCTGGCGCTGGCTTTCCCCTCTGGGGTTGGGAGGTCTGAGGGCGTCGCTCCCATAAAAGCCACCCGCCGAAACAAAATGGAAATGTACAATCGGAATGTAGCTAGGGATAGGGCGCCGCCGCAAAACGGCGCGCAGGAGCCCCGCCCGACTCCTGTGGCAAGTGGGCTAGGGCTGCCGTGTGTCGGGCCAGCACGGCTAAAGAAGTTAGCCCCAACCCGAATCCGCTTCGCATCTTGGAACATTGGCACGCTGACTGGGCGTGCGGTAGAGTTGGCCGAAGTACTCTCCAAGCGGAGGGTGGACGTGGCGTTCCTGCAGGAGACTCGGTGGAAGGGCAACAGAGCCCGGCCCTTGCAGAACGGCTACAAGCTGTATTACACGGGTGCGCCTGGTGGGGAGAACGGGGTGGCCGTTGTGCTCTCCGAGGGGCTGCAGAGTGGCATCTTGGAGGTGAAACGCTGTAGCGACCGGCTTATGATCGTGAGGGTGCTTATCGATGGGATTATTACCCACCTGATAAGTGCCTACGCGCCACAGGCCGGTTGTAGCGACGCCGATAAGATGTCGTTTTGGGGTCAACTCGAGGGAGTGCTTCGGAGCATTCCGTTGTCACAGGGTATCGTTTTGGGCGGCAACCTAAACGGTCATGTGGGTGAGAGGTGTGAGGAGTTTGAGCGTGTTCATGGTGGTTTTGGATACGGCACCCGCAACGCTGAAGTAGAAACTATCCTCAGAACGTGTGCGGCTGCCGATCTGGCCATTGTGAACACGTATTTCAAAAAGAAATCCGAACATCTCATCACCTACAAGAGCGGGAGGCGTACAACTCAGATCGATTTCCTACTCACTAGGCGACACAGCATCGGCAAGGTGGCCAACTGCAAGGTCATACCCGGTGAGAGTCTTACTGCACAACACCGTCTCCTTGTCATGGACCTCTGCGTGAAGCCCAAAGGCAAACGCATCGAGCGGTGCCAGCGCCGCATCAGATGGTGGCTGCTTGATGAAACTAGGTCCCAGGAGTTCGTCTCAGCTGTCGGTGACAAGTGCACTGACACTGAAGGCGAACCAGTTCAAGATTACTGGGACAAAGTTCAGGCGGCCATCCTTGGAGCGGCGAAGGTGGTGCTCGGTGAGTCTAAGGGTGGACGCAAATGTGACAAGGAAACTTGGTGGTGGAACGACGCAGTCCAGAGGGAGACTAGGGAGAAGAAAACCCTCTTTAAAAAGTGGCAAGCGACCGGATCTCCTGAAGACCGCGACGCGTACAGGGCTGCCAAGCGCGCCACAAAGAGAGCTGTAGCCAGAGCCAGACGTGACCACTTACAACCTCTGTATGATAAGCTGGAATCGTCTGAGGGGCAGAAGCTCATCTATAAGCTGGCGCGCTCCAGGGTCAAAGCGGCACAGGATATATCCAAGTGCCGCTGTGTAAAAGACCTTGAGGGCAACCTGTTAAGCGAAGACCTCGCGATAAAGGAGAGATGGCGCTCGTACTTCCACGAGCTGCTTAATAAACAGCACAAAGAGGTGCAGCCTCCGGACCTCCCTCCGAATCAGGGACTAGTGCCACCGGTAACGCCTGGAAAAGTCCTGACTGCGCTTCGCCGCATGAAGAATCGGAAAGCTGTCGGACCCGATTGAGTCCCCATCGAAGCCTGGAAGGCGATGGGTCCTCGCGGTGTGGGCATCTTAGAAAACCTTTTTAACCGCATACTCCTCAGCGGGCAGATCCCAAACCAATGGAGACTGAGTATTATTACTCCAGTCTTCAAAGGTAAGGGGTCAGTGCAGGAGTGCGGGAGCTACCGCGGTATTGAGGTGATGTCCCACACCATGAAGATCTTCGAGAGGATTATAGACTCTCGGATCCGGCAGGAGTGCACTCTCTCGGGGTGTCAATATGGGTTTCGCCCTGGTTATGGGACCACGGACCCTGTTTTTGCCCTGAGGGTTGTCGCAGTGAAATACAGGTCGAAGAACACGCCTCTGCACTGTTTGTTTCTAGACATGCAGAAGGCCTTCGACTGTGTTCCTCGTGCGATGATCTGGTGGGCACTGCGGTCCAAAGGGGTTCCAGAGGTCTATATTGACACTATCCGGGACATGTACTGTGACTCCGATTCAATGGTTCGGACTGCTGTTGGCGACATGAAACCCTTCCCCATCACCGTCGGGGTACACCAGGGTTCGGTCCTTAGTCCGCTTCTGTTCAGTGTAATATTAGACGAATTGTCGGACAGCATCAGAAACCCACATGAGCAGCCTCCATGGTTGCTCATGTATGCTGACGATATTGCGCTGGCAGACGCGGACAGGGGCAGATTGGTGCGACGTGTAAAGGCGTGGAAGGAAACGCTTGAGAACGGCGGTCTGAAACTAAATGTGGCGAAGACCGAGTACTTGGCACTAAACTCGACAGATCCCACATCCGTCCGCATAGGCGGTGATTTGGTCGAGCGCACGGACCAGGTTAAATACCTGAGATCTGTTTTTCACACGTCCAGTGACATCGATTGCGATGTCAAGTCACGCATTGCTGCCGCGTGGGCCAAATGGCGGGAGATGACCGGTGTCATTTGTGACCCTAAAATGCCGATCCGGTTGAAGGGACAGGTCTACAAAACCATTATTAGACCTGTCCTTTTACATGGCAGTGAGACGTGGCCGATATTGGAGCGACACAAGCAGGAGCTGCGTGTCACGGAAATGAAGATGCTGCGGTGGATGTGTGAGGTCACGCGGATGGACCGCGTGAGAAACTCTCGCATCCGCGGCAGCCTTCACATCCGTGACATTGCAGACAAGTTGCAAGAGTGTCGCCTTCGTTGGTATGGTCACGTCTTGCGGCAACCGCCGGGCTACGTAGGTAACAAATGTCTGGCCATGTCAGCCCCGCCGGGTCCCGGTAAGAGGGTAAGACCCAAGAAGTGCTGGCTTGACGTCGTAAGGGATGACATGCATGCCAATGGTCTCACTACAGGGGATGCCGAAGACCGTGCGAAGTGGAGGAGAAAATGTAGGAAAGCGGACCCCGGGCGTCGCGAGACGCAACTGGGACAGACGCTCGGATGATGATGATGATGTTGACTGACTCATCAACGCCAAAGCTACTATAGATAGGAATATAAAATATGGACATTAGGTTTCTTTTGTGGGCTTCCAAATCGCAACCTTGCCTGCTAGCAGTGTACCTGATGGCTAACGTACGAGGCAACAACGCCATCGCCCTAAAAGTCAGACAGCACTCAATCCCAACAATGTCGAAAATCAAATGATAAATATACTACTCTTAGACACTTTATGCACAGTTTAATTTTAAAGTGGAAAAAATTTTCAGTCACGAGCTGGACTCAAACCAGCGTCTTCTGGTTCAACGCACCAGACGCGTCAGTTTTAAACAGGTCACGGTGGTGTAGTTGGTGAGTTGAACCAGAAGACGCTAGTTCGAGTCTAGCTCGTGACTGAAAAATATTTCCACTATAAAATTTAAATTTAGAAAAAGTTAGTATTCTAATTGCTTTTCAAATTTTTTTTTATATCCATCACGCCTTATCCCCGAAGGGGTGGCAGAGGCATATTATATGCCCACTTTTCACCGTGTGGATTCCTGTCCCACGTAATAGGTGGTGAGCGCATTGCCGTGTTGAAATAGACAGACGCAGTTTGTGGCTACCTGCTGTTGAAATTTTTCATGCCGCCCATAAGGCATTCAACCAGGCTTAACGACTGCCATTTTACTGGCAACCGGGACCAACGGCTTAACGTGCCTTCCGAAGCACGGAAACGCTCGCAAAATGTAAATGCCACAAAGTAGTCACCCATCCGAGGACCAGCCATAGTGAAAGTTGCGTAACTCAGTGATCGTTTACAGAACACTGAGACCGCAGGGCCACGAGCGCTTCTTTTATTTTTATATATAATTTTTTTATAAATTCTTTATTCTTTAGGGGTTTATATTCTAAACAGAACATGTCAACTCCAGCTTTTCAAAATTGTTTCTAATACTTTATGCAAATTTCGAACATGGTGAAGTGACTGTGTTATTGCAGTTGTGAGTAGGTATAAAGATAAATAATACATACATACATACACCTCCAAAATAAAAAAAATAAATGATTGCAGCTCCAAGCCGCAAAAATAAGTGGTCTCTTTAATTTAAACTACAGGGTTTGGAAGCAAACGGGAATACACTAAGATGAAGAAGATGAGGATTAGTTTTTTTTTTGATGCAGATATCTACTAAGAAAATCTCTAAATTTATCCCCAAAAGGAGTGAAATGAAATGGCAAATTATGTATGTAAGAAAAAAAAGGTTGTTGCTATTGTTTTAAAGTATGTCTCGGCCAAAGCTGCTAGTCACAGACGTCATCAGTATTTCTATTATTGAGTATGTGTTGGATGGCATCTTGTTATAAAGCTATGACGTAAGAAATGCCTTGCACCAACTCATCTTGCAGTGTGGTACATTAAAGTCATATACCACCCCACAGCAACAATAATTGGGAGAGATCGAAGTCTAACAGTGCACTTCGATATTAAAATTAACATACCAGTGTTGCAGTATCTTATTAATGGTTCAATGAATATAGTAAAAGACACCTGTCATTATTTTTTCATACCCATAGAAATCATAAATGTTGGAATAATCGGACATAATGTAGGAAAATACAATCTCTGACTTCACATGTCCTCATGTTTCAGAATAATATGCATTAGAGTTGAGATATATGTTTATCTTTCTCTGCGACAAATACTGATTATAGCTATTTAGAGACTACTTTATAAGATAACTAAATTTTGCAGCACTAAGCTGTGCTCCCATAGTATTTTTGGGGTGAAATATTACTATTACCCAACTGTATAGAAATACAACCTATTTGCAATTAGAAGTTGCAAGATTATATTATTTTACTTATTTAAACCCTTTTTAATAAAACAAACAAAGCTGATAAATTAATTGGAGAAGTTAAAAGGAATAGAAAAAATAAAACTTGGTTCATTAACAAAGCTTTATGGTATAAATAAATGTCGTAAATATTGTTGGGAAAACTCACACAACGCCATCTGATTCCAAACTAAGCAGAGCTTGTACTATGTGGACCAGAAAACTAATAAACATACTTGTATATTTCTAAATACATACATATTATAGATAAATAACACCCAAACAAAGAATAAACCATCATGCTCATCACACAAAGTTTTATTCTGGGTGGGAATCAAACCCACGACCTCTTGCGTAGCAGTTGCATGCACTCCCACCGCGCAGAAACAGTCATACTATGCTTAAAACCTCATTAGATTAAATTTATAATGTAAGGAAAGCCTTCATTTCTGAGGCCAGTGCACAACAAATCACAATATAGAACATGTCAGTCTCAGAATAAATAGGATACCATCAGATATATTAATTATTTAAACAATTATGTTTCACATCATTATAACATAATAAAATTTACTAAACATATTCATATTCTTCAAACATATTATGGTCATATAGAAATTTTTGTCATAATTTTGTTGGTACTTGTTATAATTGTTTGTTAATATTTTGATGATTTAGGTAACTAGCTATTTTATTGACTGCCTCAGTGGCGCGGTGGGAGTGTATCCGACTGCTACGCTAGAGGTCGTAGGTTTCATTCTTACGCCAGATAAAACTTTGTGTGATGAGCATGATGGTATATTCTGTCTGTGTCTGTCTATCATTTATCTACAATATATATGTATTTAGAAATATATAAGTATGTATTCAGTTATTTGGTTACCATAGTACAAGATCTGCTTAGTTTGCAATCAGATGGCGTTGTGTGAGTTAGCCCAACGATATATTTATATATTTTGTATTAAAAGATAAAGTCATAAGTACAAATAGATAAACAACATTAAATGTGTTTTTACTAATATATAAGCCCGTTTAATGTAAATAAACTATTTATATTATAAAGATCTATTCAAAAGTAAACCGATATTAATCCTTTATTTAATTAAAACATTTACAATTGCATTCATAATCCCAATGTTATGAAATAGATAACCTCACTCACCTGAGTTATTCTATCCGCATTGATTTGTGAGAGTGTTGGTAAAGGTATTTTAGGTTTATCACTATCCGATGATGAAGTAGCGTCGACTTTCATCTTGAACACTATAAATTATATTCTAAACTAAGAATGTAACGAATTTAACAAATAATTTAATCCGGCACAATTTGCAAACAAACACAAGTTGTCAAGTTTACAAACGTCAAAATTAACATTTTTTTGTTATTGTTGGTTTCATTTATCATGGGCAGGTAAAGTTAACTCAGTCCATACAGCTTTGTCTTATTCAATGGAAACCTTATTTTTTGTTGTAACCTAATGTGGTCATAATAATAACGCAAAACAATATTTTCCTTTTTTTGCACTTATCTGCCGTTTAACGTATGTTTGGTTTATCATAAACATATGTTTTTGAAAAAGTCGATTCACCGTTCAGCATTCTACAACAATTTCAGAGACTAGAAGCACAAAATTCCATCGGTGTTTGGTAAAAAGGTGCAATCTTAGCATTATGCTTTTTCTAGCAGATTCCGTTAGGTAGCGCTGATTTTCAGATGACGCCTTCTTATGGACCTCACGAAATTCACTATTTGTTACTGTGTGTTTAGATGCAACTGGTGAGACGGTAGGATGACGTAGGAGAATGAGTATAATGTCTTTCATCACCTTAAATATTTGCATACGAAATTATTCTTATTATAATATAATACTATGACATTGTTTCAGCAATACTATGATGTTTGATCCACCAGATTATCCTTATAAAGAATTATCTGAAACCTATGATTTACTTTTCAACAATGATTCAGAAAACACACAGCATTCTAGCCTTAGTAAAAATGTTACTAATGTATCACTCAGAGCAAATAATGTAGAAACTCAATCAACTTTCCATTCTAATGATTCTGGTAGATTTTTTAATAGTGAAAATACTTGTTCTTATCAAGAAACGAATCAAAATGGGCAGAATACTGAACTTCACATCATCCAGTCAGATAATTTATTTAACTTTGAACCTATTCTGCTCGATGAAAATACTGTAAACCAGTTTCTGCTACCACCTCAAGATGCTACTGAAAAGCCTAAGGTTTTTGGCAAATTATATTTTAGTAGTTAGTTTAACTTGCGTAACGTAATCGTTACATACTTACTCTAGAATTCTGCCCTAGTTAAATTAGTAATATATATTTACAGAATATCGACACCATGGGTCCTGATTTAGCCTTACACTCCTGCATGATTTGCCATGAAATATTTACCATGGAGGCTGATCTGTTAGACCATACTATTTTACTGCATACTTTCACGCCAGAGAACTCGTTAAAGAACACACCTACCACTTACTTACCACCCAGTGAAAATGACAAAAGAGCACCTAAACTCGCAGCTGGTAGGTTGAATGAATTTAGAGTATAGACATTAATGGCACTTCGCCTCTTGTAACTTTTAGTCTTTTTAATAAATTAAAAACACGTTAATTACTCGACTTAGTGATATTTTAACTTGATTCTTAACTTATTACAGAACCTGCTAATAGTAATAGCGTAAACTTTGAAACTGAGTGGCTCGTGTGCAAAATGTGTGAGCGCGTATTATCAACCGCTCTGGAAGTCGAACCTACAGGTAACTTATACAACAGCTATATTACTTGTGTTGTAATATGATATTACACGATATTACTAATATCGTAAAGTAACGACAATATGTTTTATTTTAGAACAATTGTGTTGTATAGACACTAACGGTAAAAGCAGTATATCGGCACGCAAATTAAATACTATGTATGTATGCGATTTTTGTAGTGGCTTATTTGCCGATGGTGATGCATTGGATAAACATCGGCTAACGTGTTTTATAGAAGATGACAATAATTTTTTTGGGAACCAAAACGTATGTTTTACATTAGTTATTTTTATATCAAGTATATTTCTCTTTTTCATATAATTGACTAATAGTATTAGTAAATTGTAGGATGGTTGCAGTTTAAGCAGTAATTCGTCACATTGTTCAGAAATATGTAGTACATGTAATGTTTGTGGTAAGCAATGCTCATCTACAGAAGAATTGGGCATTCATACAATGGAGTTTCATAGACCCTTACCTCCAAGAAATACGAGGCGAGCATATACAAATACAACGAATAATAAAATGTGGAATTGTGGATCTTGTAATCAATTATTTGCAACGGCCAGGTACAAATTTGTTACAAATTTTACACTATTTATTTTACACTATTGTAGACCTGTATAAAAATATGTCTATTTTTATGTGATAGAGTAAGGGCATACAGTATCTACATAACATAAAACAGTATTTTTGAACCGTCTAGTTTTATAAACAAATTAAACTTTGTTCAATTAATCCTTCCTAACATATCCGTTTAGCACCATGCAGTAATTTCCTTTTATTTAATTATATTTTAGGGTAGTTAGCATACTTGTATCTGGCAACTTACAAACAGTGTCTCAATTGTTCATTCATAAGTAGTTCCTTGTTACTTACTAGATGGCGCGGATTTAAAATTACAGAAGTAATATCATAAAATTATAACAGTCTTTCAATTTAATTTGAGAATAATGTAGAGCAAATCAGTTACAATAGTACCGGCGCGGCGTTTTATTAAAATTATATCTATCTATCTATCTTCAAACTGTAGGTATCCCTGACGGGGTAGTCAGACACGACTGATCGCAACGCTTCGATAAAATTTTAAAAGTCTTTCTTATTATGTATTACATAGATGGCGTTAGTTTTTTACCCCATCAAAGCAATTTAAATCAAATTCTTTTTCTCAGGGAGTTATATCGTCATAAGCGAGGTGAGGATCGCCCTGAAGGGGCTCCGCTAATGGCTTACGTCTGCGAAGAATGTGACAAAGTACTGGGAAGTATGTGTGCACTGCACACGCACAAGAAAATGCACAAAGTTACCAAACCTGTAAGTTATGCCTACGCAGCTTCTTACCTTACCTACTGACTTTAATATGAGTGCGTAAGTAGATAACGATAATTTTATGCTTCTTCATGAGAACGTAAAGTCAGGAATCTCAACCTTGGAGCACTGCGTACGCTTTTATTAGCTACTTGGAGGAGCTGTAACTGGGTTAATTGTTTGCGACTGCTGTTGCCTTTCTGAAGCTCGAATGGGCTCCTAAGATTTTCACCTTGCATCTCACGTAATTTCATAAAGGATATACGGCCGAATATTGTTTTCAGTTAGTAAAGTACAGAGCACAAAGGAAATAATGCAGACCGGTTATCTACTATGTTTTTTATCCCTATATGTTTTAGTCCTCAAAATGAGAGAGATGAAATGATTTATCATCAAAATTTGTGATTGATGTTGAAGATCATGATGTTCTTTCTGTTCTGTGCTGTATGTATATTTAATAAGGTACTTACCGAGAAGTGAACGCGTGTTCCCACCCTAGCCGCTAATTCATTCCTAGAGCTCCACTTCTCTGCTAAGAAAAGCTGCCTAGAGCTACGGGATTTAGTGGATAGATATATAGGGTAGCCCTAGAATCCCCACACAAGCTCTCCTTTTCTCCAGTAGAGAGTGTGGTGCATAATAGCAATCTCCGCGTAAATAAGGTAAGTATGTATTACTAAATCACAATTCTGTTATAGGGTTACCCGTGTCGCGTCTGTGGGCGTCGGTTCAATCAGTCGGGTCATCTGGCAATCCACATGCGAATGCACACCGGCGAACGACCTTACCCTTGCGATCTGTGTTCTAAAGCTTTCAAAGTCAAGGTACGGTTAACGATTACCAACAATCTATATGTAACTACTACGTACATACACACTCGATTACCTACACTGATATGAAACATCACATTCGAGCTTCAAAATACTTTTTTTTATAGTTTTTTACAGTTTTTGAAGTGAAAACTTATTTTAAAGAAGAAGCGCTCGTGGCCCCGCGGTCTCAGTGTTCTGTAAACGATCACTGAGTTACGTAACTTTCACTATGCCTGGTCCTCGGGTGGGTGACCACTTTGTGGCATTTACATTTGCGGGCGTTTCCTTGCTTCGGTTGGCACGCGGCAGATGAGATAAATTTTCTGGAATCGCGACACCGTTACGAGACGCAGCTATAGTGTGTGCATATATGCATGTATATATAGCAGAACGCGAACGAGTCTAGATAAATTAAAAAAATGTTAACGATGATTCATAAAAGAATATTAAATGTATTTTAAAGTTTCTAACAATGAATAAACCAATAACACTAATACTCATCTAAAAAAAATCTAGCACGCTAAAATAAGTTTTCACTTGTATCGGCACTCCCGGAGTGCAACCCGTAATATATTTTTTTAATCTGTGACGGAAATAAGAAGAAATTGTGAATGAAGACAAATCCTGCATTTGGATGTCACATCAAATTAGGAGTACATTTATTGGGTATTGTTTGAGGTTGTACCAAGCAATATAGTACATTCTGAAGACATAATGGATATACAGTAACTGTGCCCTTGGAAGAGAAAAATGTACAAAATATGTCATTGAACTCTAGTATGTGTTGGTAGACTTGGTTAAAGTATTTTCCAAATTGAACAACGTAAACTAATAGAATTTGTTTTACTAATACTAATAGAATTAGTGAGTTGGCCTACGTATATTTCAATAAATGGTATGTATAATATACATTACCTAAACGTAATTATGGTACGGATAGGTAGGTAATGTATCTACCTAAGTCCTTTTTTATTTGCCTGACCAAGAGATAGGGGACAATAATACGGCGCAGGTGTTGCGCAGATAGCATGACCTACCTAGTTATATAGTCGTATCACCTGCAGCTTGAAGTCTAAGAAAAACAGGAACTAGAAATTAATCAAGGCTTTCCCTGCTTCCTCCCAACTAACCTCTGCGTTGAACGAATAGAAGACAGTACCTATCCTATTAGTTTCTGTAATAGAAATAGTTGAATTGTTTTTAGTCTAACGTGAACCCCTTCTTATTTTACCTATAGACTGTATATCTTTATGTTTGAGAATTTAATTGTTTTAAATAACGACCCTCGACGGTGTAAGCTCTGTAATTGCAAAAAAACGCGAACGTCAAATGCAAAAAAAGTTGCACGCGCTATTTAATATAGGATGGACTCAGATAGTTCCCAGTATTTTTTCCGTATGATAATGTATGTGAAATGGTTGTACGTGACAGGTGGAGCGCGACGATCATCGCCGAACACATACTGGGGAGCGGCCCTTTGCGTGCACTGCTTGCCCCAAGACGTTTACAGCCGCGGCACGGTTGCGTGAACACGCACGCATTCACACAGACCAAAGGTTATGATACAATCCTTTTGTTTTAAACTCAAAGCCTAACGTATTTTCTTCATAATATTTAGTCTTTCGTAAGTAGTTCATTTTTAAAATACATTAGTGCCTTACAGCGCCTCTGACGAAGCTATTGCGAAACACTATCGTTTGCAACGCTACGTCATAGATGGCGCTACTGTATTCAAAACTATATTTCACGAGTAATTTTAGCGCGCTAAATAATACAAAAGTTAACTGAAGATTGCTTTTTCCTTTGCAATGATTCATGATGTCAATGTCAAAAATAATTCTATTTAAAGCCACCAATTACCACAATAGTAAAGAATACCCTATCTAAATAAAATGACCTTTAGCAGTGGAGAAGAAAACTTCGATGATTATGAGCTGGTTTTCATCTAATCTTCTGTACCTTTAGGTATGACCTACTAACAGTTATAACATAATAGTAGTCAAATCTACTACGAGGCATGCCTTTTAAGTTTTGTCGTTTGAAGAAAAAAAACACAACTAGAACCATATAGTACTTTTTATTGTTTTTCAAAGTACGCCACGTAGCTTAATACACTTTTCCATTCGCTCAAACCATTTGTGATAACACTAGATGACCCCCACGGCTTTGCCCGTGGAATATTTCGACCTCCCGTTGCACCTATTTAATCTCGTCGCTTATAAATTCTACAATGATGCATAACTATTTGCCCGATTTGTCGACATTTATGACTACTGCCCTGCTCCCCAGTGTAGTATCGTAATGATATATAGCCTATAGCCTTCCTCGATAAATGGGCTATATAACACAATTTTTTTTTTTAAATCCGACCAGTAGTTCCTGAGATTAGCGCGTTCAACCAAACCAACAAACAAACTCGTCAGCAATATTAGTATAGATTTATTCCAATCTAAAGTGGGGGTGTTCAAAATGGCTGACTTGAAAGCTTCGACTGCTTTTTCACCGGACTGGTTCCTTAGACTACGAAGACTTTTCTTAATTTTAGGAAATTTATAGAAATCGTTAGGGCTTAGGTCAGGACTGTATGGAGGATGGTCAAGAAATTCTTTTTTTTCCTGCTTTAAGTACTCAATCTTTTGACGATCGCTGTGTGAGCTTGCGTTGTCGTGGTGCAGGATGATGCATCGCTTTGAGTTAGATTTTCAAAGTTCGGCGATGACTTGCGGTAAACAAACTGTGGTATACCACTCTGCGTAAACCGTTCTACGATCTTCAAGTGCAATAGTCGCAACATGGCTAGGTTTTCCAACGAACGTGGCCACCATCTTCTTTGAAGTGCTTCGAGAACGAACAACTTTAGTCGGCTTTAGCTCGTCTTGAAAGACCCAGATTGTAGATTGTTGTTTGGAATCAGGATCGTAGGCATAGATCCAAGATTCGTCACCACTGATGATGTCGTAGACGTGATTTGACTCTCCTCGATTGAACCTTTGCAGAGTTTTCTTACACCATCTGACGCGGGCCGCCTTGTGATCGTCGGAAAGCAGATGCGGTATCCAACGGCTAACTAGCTTTCTCACACCAAGCGCTTCATGCAAGATCTTCTGAATAGTTGTCCACCAATTGTAAATGTGTCGTACATCACATGACGATCTGCGAGAATTAATTGTTTCACAGCAATGATCGTCAGTGAAGGTGGATTTTGGGCGTCCTTCGCGAGATTCATCACTAACACTAGTATGTCCACGCTGGAATTCTAAATACCAGCGTTCGACAGTTCGCAGACATGGGACTACATCACTAAACACAGATTTTAGCTCTTCAAAACACTGGAGCCGTGTCAGGCCTCTTCTAAAGTTGAAGAAAATTATTGCATAAACATTTTCCTTAGAGAGATTCATTGTGTCGCACGTAACCTGACAGATTCCAGTCGACGCTGTGACTAAACAAAGTAAACAATAGCATTAATCCTAAATAATTCAAAATTGTAACACATTCGAATATAGAACAGTTCCAAATTCAAAATTGCCGGGAAATATGGTAACGACAGTCATGCCTAGAATACAAACTATAACAATTTAGAAAGTCCATATTTTTTTAAGCCTCCCTCCGATATACTTATGGTTAAGGGCTTATGGTATAACTATTATGGTTGAGGGCTTTATGATTGATGTCAAAGGCCAGATTAAATATCTGGGTCTAATTGTTAGGTGCACTCGGTGGCAGTTTAGGCCCCACTTTTTTGGGCTATGTTATACGTGTCTTGTTCTCAATGTCGTGTCGTGTATCATGGTCGCATGATCTTTCCCCCACACACCTGGCTGTAACGTGAGGATGCCTGGGAGGCAGATACCGCCTTATCTGAAGCCATAATGTTACTTATGTAGACAGCAGAGCGAGAGTGAGAGGTTACTCCTTCCGTACCTCCATAAGGCAGACGTAAAAGCAGATCGTAGGGACGATTGTCTTATCCTACCAGGTAGAGAGGAGGAGGAGGTGGGTGTGGGGCGCCACCTCCAGCATTACCTTTGTGGAATGGGGTTGACTCCGCGTCCATTGCCAACCCTGGCGGTTTATCCTGCCAGGGTTGGCAATTGAACTCTAGCTAACTGAACCTCTAGCTAGATGGTCAAAGTCTTTGCCGAATTCCCATGGCAACACTACTTCAAAGACTGAATACAACAAACTCTTTTAGGCCCAAGGTTCACCTGCAACTAGTGCACACGCTGATTAATGAACGGCTTACACGCAGGCGTCTGTCAAGGACTCCAGAAGTCAGAATCGAGTCTAGAAGAGCTTTTCAACTTATTCTTTCACTTTCTGCATTCCGATACCCAAAAACGCGTGCCGAGCAGAGGTGTCACTGTCATACAGTGGAGAGGATCTTCTCCAGAACCGAGCAAATCAAAAGATCGTTTTTCTGTCGAACCATGGTTATAGTATATAGACGGCGCGTTCCACTTATTACCCACAACGCCCACGACCCCGCGCTGAAATAGCCGTTCCACTAACGTAAATGGGCCGCGGGCTTCGTGGTCGAAATACATAAGTGGAACGCACATCTTGAGCGCTGTAAGCCCACTTGGACCCACCTTTTATTTTGTGGGCGAAGTGGGCGTCATGCGGTAGCAATCTGTGACCACGAGCCTTAGGTGGCACGATACTTTGGGTGTTACGGTTGTTGCGGGCGTTTAGTGGAATATAGCCAGTGTCTACACTGAAACACTCAGCCAGCGCACCTGTTCCTCTTCTCTAACCACCTAGGTTGTTCAGACGGGGTATGACAATGCACCTCATTAGGCCATCAACTTGAGGATCCTATGAATACTGTAAGAGTGGCCTTCAATTCGCGCGACGTCGTCATAACTTTTCATTTACGCTATTTTGAAGAAATCATAATAAAAATGTGATTGGGACTAATCCCACCCGCATTCCCATTACTGTGACTTCTGTAAACCAGGATCTACAGCAATGACCAGAACACCAGAAAAGTTACACCGACCTCGATCTCGGTGAAGTACCAGAAGAAGTTAGCATGTCTTGGAACCCGCAACGAAATTAATCAGAAGATAATTTGAGAAAGTAGGAAAAGAACGTAATGCCTCTTCCCTCCTTTGCAAAGCGGGAGACCTGGAAAGCAACTAGGTGTAAATCCTATAGAAATAGGGAAGCACCACGGTAATAGTATATTACGGGTCCTATGTGAGCTATGTTTGATTCCAGTAATATGTATGGCAGAAACGTTTGAAAGCATAAATATTCACCCTCGATGCCTCGAGATTCGCATAGTAAACTACTCCCGATGTTACTTGTAAACAATTAGGCATATTATATCGCTCATTTTGCCAAATGCTACACTCCCAAAGTATATGACGGGCGGTCTGATCATATTTGGCAGCAGCAGTTGAACACTGACAAAATGGTGACTCCACCAGCTTAAACGAATGTAATTTGCTCCTAAAGTTACCTTGCCCCGTAAGAAATTAAGCAACACCGTGATCAACCTTCAGCCAGACAGGCGTTCACGAACGTCTGTGAAAAACTGGTAGAGGTGGCGCCCTTTGATGGAAGTGTTGCAGCTGCCATTCGTCTAAAAGTTCTTTACGTACATTATCACGATACAGTCTGGCAATTCTATGGTGATCTCTTTCTAACAAAAACCTATCATCTATGCCATCCTTAGCCGAATAGTATAAAGCCGCGCGTCTCTGAATTCCGAGGTCAACCGGGAGGACACCTGCCATCACCGGCAGAGCCTCCGTGCTAACCGTCCTTTAGGCCTTGCATAAAAATATCAAGGCAAGGCGTTGACTTTGCAGTAACTTTAACCGTGCAGCCTCAATAGTAGCCTTATCGGCCCATACCGGCTAGTAACCAGTCTCCATTTTTTTGAACGGAGCCGGGATTTAATATTGTGATAATTAGTGTTAATTCTAATATGTTCCCAAGTTAACTTGGCGTTCCGTTTCGTAGTATCGAAGTAAAGGCTCAACAATTTTAAAGCTTTCTCTTTAAGTTAGGTCCTGTGTAAGGGTTGCATTGAAGTTATGCCATAATTTTATAAGTACAGATTTTGATTGTATGTTTCCATTTCTAGACCGTATCGCTGTGACATTTGTGGAGCTGCATTCAGAAGACCATACGCTCGCACTGTCCACACTCTCATACACACTGGCGAGAAACCCCATGAATGTGATATATGCGGTACAGCCTTCAGGTAAGACAAACAAAATTAAGTCACAGCCACAATCTATATCTATACTTTCAAATATATAAAAGTTAAAGAGTTTGTTTGTTAAATTGGTTGAACGCGCCAATCTCTAGCCCATTTATCGAGACAGGGCTATAGGCTATTATTATCACGCTACTACCCTGGACAGCGGAGCAGTTATAATAAATGTCGACAAATCAGACAATACTTAGGCATTATTGTAGAATTTATAAGCGACGGGATTAAATAGGTGCAACGGGAATTCAAAGTATGTCACGGGCAAAGCCGCGGGAGTCACTTAATGTGTAATAAGACATATCACAATCCACGGCTCAAGTTGTCGCTTCTAATTGAAAGACCTTACTTGATTTAACACACATTATGTATGACATTTATTATGAGATGACCCCCAACGACTACAACTACTATAGTAGCAAGCGCAGGTGCACCTGCTAACTATCCGACGAAGCAAGGACACGGGTACGCAGGTTCTGATAAAAAACCAAAAGCTAGACGATAGTGTTAGCGAGTTGGTGAAGGAAGGAAGGATCTCTAGTCTGGATTTCGTTACACGTAAGCTTATGTTAGCTAGTGTTTGTGACCACCCAATCATCCCACAATCCACAATATCCTATTTTCAGATTTCTGTAACTCAAAAGGAAAATAACGGAACCCCCACAGAATCACATTGTTGTCTGTCCGTCCGTCCGTCAAGAGCCTTTTTGAATTGAAAACTTTTTTGGCGCACCGCACAGATTTTTCCGTATGTAGTAAGTTAGGCTGATTCGTCACGCTCTGAGGTGAAAGACTCGATCGGATAAACTCGGGAACGCCGAGTGTACACAAGCGGGAAAGATACAGTCAGCTGCTCTTCGCTGTTGTGTCGCTGTGTTTAGTATAATTCAATTCATACGTAATAATTGATTGCGATTGCCAATGAAACTTTTAAATTCTGCCGTGCCTCTGCCGGCCCTTCTCTTACCCGCTTACCCTCTCGGGAATGTGTGGAAGTATTAAGTTGAAATTAAACCTTTATAGCCAAGTTCTTGAAGCTCTAAAAAATCAAACTTTTAAGTTAATGTAAAAAAGTGTGTGTGTACTTATTTATGTACACGCGTTAGAAGTTATACGGCTTTAGTCTAATAATATTTCATCACATATACCACTACTCTTTTTTTATGTAACAGGAATGATAAATTAGTAAGAAAAAAAACCATCAAAAGGATGAAAACTACTTTGAATGTAGTTATAAGTTGTCATGGTAACACTTATAAGCTAACTTCATGGTGCCGGTTTTTCGTGACGGTCTGCGCGCACATCAAAAAAATATACTCTGATCATTTTTCCCTAACGCGCCAAAAGCAGTATACTCGTAACTTCATAAAAGGGTATAGCGGTCGGTCGGTGGGCAAATTCAAATCGTAGGTGCTTGACTGGTTTTTTTTTAAGTATCTTCCATTTATAAGCCCATATTAACTAAATACATACTTCGCTTTAGTCCAAATGTGTATTTGGACTAAAGCGAAGTATGTATGTATTTAGTTCTGGCAGTCGTATCATGCTTCCTCTTTATCTGGTACGCTAATGATGTGTATTCTTGATTACGTTAATAATAGATTTAATATTGGTTACTTTTTCAAATTATGTTAGGTTCATTAGAGCATCGATTTCATTAGTAAATGTAATTTGACTAATTATTCAGTGTCTTTTATTTACCAAGTAATTAGCCTTGAGTTTGGCAAAATACTAAAATCGAGAAAGCCTAAGAAGAAAGTAAAATAGTAATTAGCCGTAGGTGACATTTTGTAAGCGGCGTTAAAATGATCTATACAAAAAAAGGATTTTGTTTAAATTGACCAGTGCCAATTTTTATGACTGTTGGGATACACTTGTCTATTTACATTTTGCAATTTTGCAGGCGATCTGGTGATATGTGGAAACATAAACGAACTTTGCATGGTGTGCAAGCTGTCGCAATGGAAATAGAACCGAAGAAATAAATCCGACAACATAAAAGAACATTTAAAACAGCCTCCACAAACACAATAGTTTTATAAACTTCACAGATGGTTCCAACTTACAATAACAGATGGCGTTAGTAGTATCTATTTATGAAGTAACTTGTAACGAATATAGATAGTGTCATGTATGTAACTAGAATATTTTAATAAATTAACGTTTTACTACTTCGTCGCTGTGATGTTTTTTAATTCTTTGTGTATATTTTGCACATTTAGTGAACATGCTTGCTTGTCTATGGGTGGTGTGAAGTCATAACAAGGAAGAATAAGAATTAGGTACTTTGACAAAGTTTATCCTTATCTTGCAAAGAGGGAAAAATTCTTGATAGACATTGCTTGTAATAATTGACACAATCGGACCGAGAACTTCTAGTAGGTAAATCCTTTCATTTATAAAGATGCCAAATGTGTTATTAGATCCACTATAAACTTTTCCAATTTGACGTTTCTGGAACAATTTTTCACTTTTGTTGTTTAAAATCGAAGAACTGGGATTGTACCTATACGGCGTCACTGCGCAATTGTAGATAGCTGTAATCAGATGGGCTTTACGTTTGTTTGACACCTACTGCGTTTGTTTGCCACCTTACTGCTATAAAAGTCTTCTGAATCATTTTGTACCAGTTTGTCGATAAGACTCGACTATTGGCGAAGTGGAACGCTACAGTAATTTTAAACGACTACTTATTATGAACCTTAAAATTCTACAAATAGAGTTGAATTTCCAAGAGCGTTATATTGAGTCGAATGGGGCCAATCGCTGAGCATTTCCAACCGATGATTCATATTATGCTTCAATAACACTCTGGTAGAGTTGAAAGTTCAAAGACATTGTTTAGACTTACAAAGGTTTTAAAAATGTATGTCTACAAGCCGTACATACCATTTAGAATAGTGACAGCTTTGTAGTCTTCATTAAGGTCGCAAATAAGGTATAGTGGTTTTTTTATAGCTTTAGTTGCATCTACTCTCTCATATTAGCGTAAAGGCACAATCAATGAAATAAGTATCGTATCCACTTCTGGACGTAGGCCTTGGTCTCTCCCAATAATAAAGGCAGTGTTTGGCGGGCATGTTGCCCACACGGGCTGGTTCTAGATTTCAAAATTGCCTTCTATTCCCCAAAACCTCGTCCGATAATATTCAGTTTAGTAGGTGATTTGATTTGGGCCCTTAAGAAATCGCAAGGTTCCCATGACAACTTAATTGTGAAGGCCCAGTTGCATCCAAAAGTTCACCATGAATTCTAAGGTTTCCTGTTCAACTTTTTATTGTAGTTGTTAAACTGCTGACATCTGCTATCTGCCATTCAAAATCAAAATCAAAAATGCCTCATCAGTCAGGAGGTATCCCACTTTGATGAGCGGTTGATTTGGTTCGATGTCTAACAAAACTGCTAGATTGAACAATTTCTTCATCGATAGGTACCATTAGGTAACAAACTTCTGTTTCGTAGACAGCCTAAGCCTAAGGTACCTACTAGACCTTGTACAACCTGGATAAAGATAAGATGTGGATGTCTCTCTCTTCAACTTAGTGTTTTCCTAGTTGCTTCAAAACCCTACCCGGATTTTAATTTTCCATTTTTATTTGACTGCTAGAAGCAGCTATCATTTGGCATACTCGACAGTATAAAGGCCTGTGTCGTTGCCTTGTTCGTTAATGCAGATGCATCGCTAGCTGGTGAGGTTACTTTGGTTCCGAAGATTTTGCCCTTACATAAATATTTATGAAGATACGACGTAAAGGCTTAAAAGAAAACGCGATTCTCTTTTAAAGCGCTTGCTGTAAGAATTAGTGTATAGGACAACAAAATATTCCATGACATCAACACCGAGTTGACGGAGTGAAAGTCAATGTTAGAATTATTTTTTTAAATTTTTCAATAGATGGCGCTGAATCATTATTGTGGAATTATTTTTACCCGAACACAACTACGGCAAAGGTAAGTGCAAATAAAACTCACATATTATTGAATACATTTAATGAAAAATCTGAAACATCAATACTGAAAATACAATAACATTTTCTTTTTATTGTCTTCCCAGTTTCTTCCAAGCCATACGATTTGTCATTTGAGAACGTTAGTATTATCACAGATAATATAATATAATTCTGTACTATTAATCTATATAAAAATGAATCCCTATTTCCCTTGATGGCGTGCATCACGCGTGAACGGCTTTCCCGATTTGAAAAATTCTTTTTGTATTGGATAGCCCATTTATTGAGGAAGGTTCTAAGCTATATATCATCACGACACTACACAGGAGAGCGGAGCAGAAATCATAAATGTCAACAAATCGGGGGATCTTTCATACATTTTTGGTAAAGTAATAAGCGACGGGATTAAATGGGTGCCACGGGGTTCGAAGTAACTCACGGGCGAAACCGGGCGGGTCAGCTAGTTATAAATATAAATATTGAGGGACATTTGTTTTTACACAGCGCCGTCTATCCCAAAATAAGCTACTTAATATAAACTTGTGTTATGCGATCTAGACGACTGATAGACATACTTATATAGTTTTAAATACAAACATATTATACATAGGAAACACCCAAACTCCGAAACAAACATTTATAGATCACACTAATATTTTTTCCGACCCGGGAATCAAACCCGGGACCTCAGTCGTGGCAGTCGCATACACTACCACTGCGCCCGGGTGTTCCCGGGGTCTACTTTTATGGACACAGCAACTATGACTTCCCTATTCATTTTTTTAGCTTTGTTCTTGTCTGACCTAGAAACTTTAATAAGCGTACTTACGTCATGATATGATGTCGTTTGAGCCCTGGATATTTTGAATCACCATACAACCATATTTGGTTGTAGGATTTCACAAAATCTCCATCCTATTTGCATAATTGTATCCTAGTTGCAGTTTTTCATAAGTATATTCACTTCTTATTCGCTGAGGCATCTTTCCAAGGACTTACCCGGGGTGCTCGGTGCTAGACGGTAGGTACCGTGTGATTCAGTAAGTTGGAGAGTGAGTTCGGTCAGACCATGGCGTTTTTCCATGCATTGAACAAATTCAGGAAAGTATAATATAATAATCACGGTTCCAACAAAAAATCCACTTTTAAACCGCTAGCACACATTTAGCTTGACATGTTTTGAACAACTATCGTCTGGTCACAACAGAGGTTGATTTGGACCCTTATATTGGTGGAATCCTTTGAAGTCCTTTGAGTTATCTACGATTGAAGGTGTGTAAAAAAAAGAAAATACTTTCAACTGAATCATTGTCTGAACTCAGTAAACCAAAACCTATGTTTTTTAAGTTTATCGAGTTCAGACAACATACGCTGCAAAGGGAATATATTTTATAATTTGTTTGATTAATTGAAAAATAAGGGTTTTCTATTGTAAGAATTTTAAGTAGTTTAAATAATCTCTTGTTTTCATTTAGGTATCTTTCACACAATTTAGAAAGAGTGAAGAACATTGAACATTGTGAATCAGTTGCAAAGACTATTAAGAATTAAATTATAACGGGCGCCGTTAATAGTTTTAATCCTCTGCAATTTGTAATTATAGAGAGTTATAGAGAACGGGACTTTACCGTATAAGTATTTATTATTTAATAGATTCCTGATTGCCTGAGATTTCGACACGCATTAGGTATATAGTTCGTTAGTGGTAAGAACGCAGTGAGAAGCAGTAACTACACATTTTTTTAAAATCTTAGTGATGAAGTCACCGTACTTTTGAAGCATACAATAAACACAATCCTTCAAAAATTAGCTTTTGACTGGTCACTGTGACCTCAAGATAGTATAAGTATACATACATAGGCCACGAGAGCTTCTAAGTACTTTTTCCACTTGTAGGTGAAGTCAAATAACTCGTTAGGGCTCCATGGCAGTCAAACACCAAGTTTTCAAACTTTATACTTATTTAAAGCGCTCGTGGCCCCGCTAACTCGGTGTTCTGTAAATGATCACTGCGTTAAGCAACTTTTGCTATAGGTGGTCCTTGGATGGGTGACCACTTTGTGGCATTTACATTTGCGAGCGTTTCCGTGCTTCGAAAGGCACCTTGAGCTTGGTTGAAGGCCTTATGGGCGGCATGAAAAATTTACACAGCAGGTCGCCACAGCCTGTGCCTGTCCATTTCAACACGGCAATGGGCTCACCACCTGTTACGTGGCACAAAAATGCATACAGTGAAATGTGGGCGTATAGTAGGCCTCTGCCTACTCCTTCGGGGATAAAGGCGAGACAAAATGTATGTATGTACCTACATACAAGTGGTGAACATCACACAAATATTTATTCCGAACCGAAATCGAGACCTCTGCCTCCCAGTCGCAAACACCACCACAGTCACCGAAGCATTCTAGACGCAGATATACGTTTATAGTTGAATATTGCTTTCATCTTTTACTCTAAAGATACTTACTATACAGGGTCATTTGTAAAACACCAGCAACCTGCTAGGAGTAGATAGCCAAGGTCATAACCAACAACGTTTGTTCTACCACTTTTGGCAATTCGTTACACGAAACTTCGAGCTTCGTCATAGGCTTTCGCTCTTGGATTCGCTTAAAAGAACTCCTGGGTCTCTTTTTCGTCACGTACTGCATGCTTCGATGAACGATGGATGCGCGCGCATCAATGCGGTTGAAAAAGATCAAGGTCAAAGGAGTTATGACCGGTCCACCCCATCCCCTGTGATTTTCACGAGTTGTGTGTTACTGTAATTCAATCAGTACATTAAATAAAAGTTAAATTCGAAAAAAAAAATTTTCAAAAAATTCAAAAGAAAAATTTCGTAGAACATGTTTTTATGAAGTTAGTTACCTAGTCCTAGACGTTTGCGACATTGCGTGCCAATGGTCTCCCTACAGGCGATGCCGACGACCGTGCGAAGTGGAGGAGAAAATGTAGGAAAGCGGACCCCGGGCGACGCTCGGATGATGATGATGTGCTACCTAGTCCTAGAAGGTTGCTGGTGTTTTACAAATGACCCTGTATATGGTCTTGACAAATTGCAGCGGTACTGCTGCCCTGGATGACCCTCCAATCTTGTATTTAGTTATTTACATACAGAAACTTTTGTAATGGACTGTATGTTTTAATTTTAAGTTCATCCTTCTTGACGGTTATTTTATTACACTATATTTTGATTAAAATTAACTCGTGATAAATACAAGCCTTGTGAGCCAGAGTGGTCTTAGATGGTGGCCGTAAGGTCCTTGAGTGGCGATTGCATATCGGGCAACATAGCATGGGTCTTCCCGCAAAGTGGACATCGTACTTAGTCTTCATACTTTGTGGAATAATTCATTGGTTTCGAGCGTGGTTCGGTTCGGAAGTTTTGCGGACTAAAATGGTGCTCCAGGATTGAGCAAGGACGCGGGTTCAAATTCCGCTACACCACTTGAAATTTTTCTCACATTGAATTACTACTTAGGTTGTTAATTTTCGTGAAGCTTCATAGCTTAAATAAAGAATAATATGCGCAGAATGTGATGATGACTTGTTTCTACTTTATAAAAGTCAGGGATACAGTAAAGATGGTTAGATAGTTTAAATATTTATTAAACTAGCAGCACGCTATGATGGCCGTTTTGACGTTTGTCCTTTCATGAAGTTTCGTATTAATTTTAATTACATTTTAATTGAAGAAATACGTGAATATTCGACCACATTAGAGGGCATTTATACTACGGTAGAAAACAGAGTACTTATGTAAAACAAGTAAAATATCATCAATATTGTAATATGTCAAAACGGCCATTATATCGTGCCGCTAGTATAGTGCCTCCTTGGTGCAGTAGTGCGCTTGTCGCTACGTTTTATAGTTCGAATGAATCAGCGATGACGAAGTATCGATAGACTATCTTTACGCTGTGTCCCTGACGGGGTAGTCAGAGAGGACAGATCATCAGGCTGATCTATAAATCAGTTAGGATATAGACTATCGATACAGTATCTGTAGTATAAAATGTGATAATACTATTGGTGATTTGCAATAGTATCGTTACTATCGATATTTATGTACTATTTTAATTTTTAATCCGTAGGTAAGTGTTGGAGTGATTACTATATTTATGTATAATATGTATATGTTTAGAAATATATATGTCCGTTTATCTGTTGTATATATTTAATTGCCATGGAACATGCAGTCTTGTTAGTTACTCTATTTATAACTCGAGAACGGGAATGCCACTTTTTATGATCCTTGCTTTGTTGGATGTATCTTTTGCATTTGCATTTCGGTGAAGACCATACTTGCCCATTGTACTTACTTTACTGTTAATGCTCCGATGAGACGACTAATCGTGTAGTCTCTTACACCTGCCTACATCAGACTCTATAACAAGTTTGTACCTACAAAGATGGGTCTCCTTCTGCCATTTTAGCGCAAGCCATTGTCATTCTACTGTCAGTCTTAACAAATGCCAATTTCATTTAGATTAAACGGATTTTTTTTTCGACATTTTTTTACCGCTTATAGAGTAAATATCATATTTTGTGGAAAAATGTGACTTCCATATGTATAAGGTAGGTAAGTTCAGGACTGAAGTCCACTCTCCACAATGAGTTTTGACAGAAGTTTCTGTAGAGCTGTACAGAATTTAGGATAAGTCTTGTAGTTCTTGTAGATAAAATAAAAAACTGTGTTTCATCAACAGTAAATATTTATTATAAAAATTGGTTTTATAGCCACATTTCTGTTTCTATAATATATATAATATTTATGTTCATTCTTTGTGCCATTGTATTACAAAATTATTCCTGTTCTTGTTATTTTCGATACAACGGCTTAAACAAAAATATATTACAATAATATATCTTACATTAGAGAAATCGAGAAACGACTTTGAGAAACTCTAACATAATGAGGAACGTCTTAACAATTCGATGTGCAATATGAGCCCCTTCAAAATGGTTTTCTCAATTCACTAACGAGAGTATTTTTTCCCTAAAATATATTCACAATAGTTTCAATAGATCCTGTCATTTTTGGTAACCAAACGGAGAACGTCGAGGAAATTACGCTTATACAAAGTTGAGTTACGTATGGAAACGTTGCAAGAGCCTTGGAAGCTCTCGCAACAGCTGAGACGGATATGACAATGTATACCTATCATCAGTTATTGCTGAAGGACACAAGTCACAACACATTGGGTTTTTTCGTCAGATCCGACGCCGATGCGTGAGCATAGCCCAAACTATAATATTTACAAACCGATCATAGTGTTTAAGTCTAATTTATAAAAATCCAAATTAAATACCCCTTAAAAAAAGATTTTTATTGCTTTGTCTTTCATTCAGGAGGGTGCTTTCACACAAGGCGTTCGAGTCGCGCGTTTGCAACACTTCATTCGAAGAACCATGGCTGGATATCCATACATTTCTATTGCCCAGTTGTTACTTGTCGCGCAAGAGCCGTGAGCGTAACAACTGGCCAACAGAAACTTTTACCTTCACCGTAAACATCTAAATTTTTTTTTATTAGTTACCGAAACTAAAATTCTATCCGCTTGCAGTGATATCATAGCGCGACTACAACGCCTATATGTGATAGTGCCCTTAGAGATGATGGGGCTATTATATAAAAAAATCTTTATTACGGTGTTTCTTTAAGAACTGTTTAAAACAGTGTGTAAAACAGTATAATAAAGTATAAAATGGTTCATGCAAGAAGTGTCCTTTCCTATTTACACGAAAGAAACTGGAGCTTAGTTTAAACAAGAAAATATGTAATATTTACATACGTCTTTTTGCATGAACTGAGCTCCACAAAATTATAATTACAATAGATGAAAAAAAGTTATAGTAGGCCCACAACAATTTTTGATCATGGTAACACATGGCTAAATAGATTACAAGAGCACTCAATCAATCATTAGTTTTGTGCGAATATATTTCTAGCTTCAGTAACTTCGCTAATGATTTACTTTGAACCCTTATAGCACCCCTTTTGTCTATGTACCTGTAACTTGCTAATGTTACAATATTGAATGGAAGTCTGACCAATTACTTGATAGCTTTAAATTTTCTGAAAATTTTAAATTTTTCAATATTTCCTGAGATTTGCGGGTTCAAATGAACCAGTCATTCTCTTGAAAGTATAGACACAAATTCGTCATCGGAATTTGTACGGTCTCATCTTTTTCAGTCTACGCATTCTAGTTGTGCAAATCGTACACATATTTATGATTTGTGTGCTCTGGTAAGCTAACTTTTGTCCAATGTGTAAATATATATTTAATTCTGGTGTAAAAACAGTATAATAACTGCACTATTTTATGAAAATGACAGGATAAAAGTAATCTCGTGCCTACACTATAATTTACTGAAAATAATCATTTAGAGTTCAAACTCTCTGACATAAACAAACTGACTATAATTTAAGAAGTTTGACTTAGGTTTTGATTAATCTTTATCTATATTAAGTACTTTGCAGTGTTCCCTTCTTGGGTTACGCTCAAGAAGGAAAAATGTACCAGTCTCTGAAAAAAGTAGCAGTTAGATAGGTAGGCACGAGAGAAGAGGGCAATATGCCGAAGAATCACTAACTTACTTAAGTAAACCATCACAACCAACCCATACGGACTTCTTCAACAGAATAACCACAAGAAACAATAACCCGAAAAACAAAAATTGAGCTGATTTATTCATTTAATCAGTGCATCACTTATGAGTTTAGAACCCAAAATTATAACTAAACATTGTTCATGTACATTGGTCTGTACTGGCGATAAAATTTTGTGATATCTTATATTTTATATTTATAATGCTTTAATATGTAACTTGTAAATCTGTACTTGTTGAGTGTATTGGACAGAATAATAGGTCATTTATACAAGAGGGTGACGTCACCAACCGGAGCGGAGCGGTGTGAGCTGCTACCCAACAATCGACATCAATAAAATTTTACTTTACATAATATATTTACAACGGACGTGTTACAACACGCCATAATGCCCATCTCCGTATATAATATGTACACTAAATTTAAGAACATAGTTTTCTCTCTTTAGCTACCGAATCACAATTCATATATGGAGTAATTGACAACGGTGGACAAACATGAGCCGGAGCACAAAATGCATCTTAATATTGAAATTTGTACTTTGCTCTATATAAAGTCGTGCTAGGTATGTTTGGTCCAAGCAGTCACTATATGCGGTTGGCGCACACCACATCTCACGAGGATTGATCGATTATCGAAAGATCACTCGATATCAATAATAGAATCGAATAAAATTTATTTTAAAATACTTGTTTTGGAACATAAAATTACCATTTATTTTTATTTTTTGGATACAAATGAGTGAAAAATAATACAATAATAGTTATAAAAAATAAGTTTCACTCATTCTATTGAAAACATTAACAATATAGTTTCCTTGAAGCGACGCGTGTCTTAATATTTTTAAAAAACTAAATTATTTATATACTTGATGGATAAATAAGATTTTGAGCTTTAATAAATATGATATATTTGATGGATTCTATTATTGATCCCGAATCATCAAATAAATTCAGACGGTAGAAGTCTTACTTAAAGAAGAGTCGATTATGTATCCTCTATGAGACTACAAGGACCTCAATTCTGCTATTTAATGCTAGCGGAAACCACCATTCCACTGTCCCTCTAAAAATGTCGTTTACTCATAAATTCTAAAAGTAAATGGCATTTTTAATCAGTTTCACTATAAAAATTACATTTATTCTAAGAATTTATTGGTATTTTTGCTGTAAATACAATATTTTTAGAGTGACAGTGGCATTTCAGTGACTTTAGTCAAATTAAAATAACAGAATTAAG
This sequence comes from Thumatha senex, assembly GCA_948477245.1. Classification (NCBI taxonomy): domain Eukaryota; kingdom Metazoa; phylum Arthropoda; class Insecta; order Lepidoptera; family Erebidae; genus Thumatha; species Thumatha senex. Next base: position 12,964,700 of record OX419743.1, read on the forward strand.
TCACAAGTTGAATGCGCGCCACAACCCGATATTTCTACAGAGAGATCGTAGGAAACTGTTGTTTGTACATATCTCTATTTAGAAACGACGGGCTGTCTGTAATTTTGCTTTTGTAACAATTTATCAAATCTCAGTGCATATTTAGATTCCAACTAAATACAATACTTTGTTCCTGATAAACTTTAACTGAGTAAGTATATTCGGATGCTCACTCACGAAGCCATACTTCAGTACAAAACTCTCGTAGTGGTCTAAAATAAAGCCACTGTAATAATTATATACGTAAGTATTAGGAACTGCATATTATTATTCTGTTAATTGTAGTAAAATAAACTATTCGATGAGATAAATTACAGCAAAAGTAAAGTTTGAGCATCATTAGAAAGCATCCGAATCAGTGGACAGAAGTGTTCAATTCCGAATTATGGATAATTTAAGTACCTACAGCCACGGATCAGTCGTGTGTTACAAATTCCAATTAGTCAAATGTTTGATTCCTGTAATCATGAAACTTTCATAGTCACAGTTGGTAAGGCTTGTTTGTTTAATTGACATCCAGTTAGGAGCGGCGCCACAAGGGCGTTTGTGGAGTGGTGGATGCGGAACTATTGAAAGTTCATCAGTTACGTTAAGTACTAAATATTTGTTCGTCCTTATTCGTATCAATCATCACTCGTACTGCAGTAGCTTTACACATTCACGCACAGATAACGACACGTGTCCACATATTCAAAGACTCGCTGAAGTCTCTCCCTCGTTACCGCGCGCTCCTGCTGCCGGGCCCACTAGTGGCGACTAGATTTAACGGAGAGGACAGTCCCGGCCCAGGGAGCCAGTAACGAGGGAGTTCTCCTCGCGACATCATAATCCAAAATATAAATCACGCTCGTTGTTCAGATACAATGCAATGAAAATATCCAAGACAGAAATAATTTCAAATTGTCACATTTTCTGGTCAACGTAATAAATATACCTAGTTATATTTTACCTAATTAATTACATAATAATTTCAACAAAATTTCAAACACCTGAGTTTTAATTTAAACGATAATAACGTCATTAGCTAAGTCACTTTCATTCTGTTTGGAATTCACTTAAAGAAAATAAAACTATCAAAAATAACTCGGCTCGCATTAAAGTCCTGCGTCACGTCCGAAGCTAGCACCTTCCCTTTAGCAATTACATAATACTAACTAGTGAGTGCGCGGTGCGTCGCGGCGCGGCGCGACTAGAGGGCGCGGCGCGGGCCGCTATCACAGGCTCAGCGCGGAGCGGGCGCGGAACACGCCGGCCCGCGCGCGCTGCACTAACTCGTGGGCACCAGCAGGCGCACGAAGCTGTCGTCGCTCCAGCCCCAGTCGTCGGGCCACGCGTCCTCGGGCGGGTCCAGCGCGGACCGCGACGACAGGCTCAGCACCGAGCCCCAGTCGATGGTGCGCGGCTCCTCGTCGCCGTAGCCCGAGTCGCGGTCGGGCGGCGGCGGCGCGGGGAAGGGCGTGGCGCGCCCGGCCGCCGGCTCGCGCGCCGCCAGCAGCTCGTAGCGCGGCGCGTACGCGGCCGGCGGCTCCAGCGGCGCCTCCTCGGCGCTCTCGCGCTCCATCTCCTTCTCGATGGTGCGCAGCGTGTTGCACACGAGCACGGAGCGGCGCAGCGAGGGGTCGGCGGTCTGTCGCAGGCGTGCCAGCTTGAGCGCGCACAGGTTCATCATCTTGAAGCGGCGCTCGCGGTAGCAGCGGCGCGAGGCGCAGCGGTGCGCGGCGCGCGGGTCGCAGCAGGCGCGCGGCGCGGCGCCGCCCAGCTCCAGGTAGGACTTGCCGTTCTCGGCGCGGATGGTGTCGTGCGCGCCGCACCACGCGCCGCACCAGCGCCGCCGCGCCGCGCGCCGCTCCTCCTCGTCGCGCCAGTCGCCGCCGCCCGCGCCCGCCGCCACCGCCTCCAGCCGCGCGATCGAGTCCTCCCAGCGCGCGACCTTGCCGCCGCCCTCGCACGGGGAGCCGGCGCGCCGCTTGCCGCCGCAACCGCCGCCCGAGCCCTGCAACACCGAACAAACACCCTTTAATGACACCCATCTATCTACTCCGGTGCTCATCAACACAATTCACAGTAAAATCACCATTGTAAACATTCGACTCGTTCATAATGACACTGACGTTTACTCTGTATACCTACTATTCTGATCAAAAAGTTTCTAATGTCTTATAATAATAAAAAAATACACAACATAGTCAATTCATGGGTGTAGGTTGTCTTAATCATCTACCCTAATCTCTTCCTGATATAATTTTGTACTTACTATTTATTAGCTATTCTGCGAAGATATTACTAACTAAATCGTATAAAAGATAGAAGAATACACATTGCGTGGGCAGTGGTTGCCCCACGCATCACGCTCGGCTGTGCACTCGGTCGTGGAAGAGGACGGTGGGAGCCGCTCTCTCACTACGTCAAGTACCGTAAGCTACGCGGCGGCGGTCTGGCTCTATGGAAAATTTATACAAGTAACACAAAATTTTGGATGTTTACAGCGAATCCAAAGCTATTTCTGTCATTTGTTTTTGTCGTTGTCCATGCCGTCACTGACTGGGCTGGTGTGTAGAGTCATGTAGAGTAGTTAATGTCAATACGAATGAACAATGATATTCTCTCTTAATAGTTTATTTAATTTCGTATTGCATACAAACGGATGCAGCGTTCCAAATAATCTACGACGAGCCGAGCGAACATAGCATACGAGTGGCATATAAAGGTACCTGATGGGGTGCTCTGCGCTCCGCTATTGTGCGCGCTCCGACCCTACTCAATTTTTTTCCCAACAATGCGCTCCGGGAACTGGGCCCTTAGGGCCGGGATCGATGGGTGTTCAGGTAAAGAGCCCTACGATTTACACACCCGTCGGATATAAACTACCCTTCTGTCCTGCTACATTCTTTAAACAAAAATGTATGTACCCATGTACATTTGATAAATGAAATATTTCAGATGATTTGTAATTAGTGTTCCACAGGTGTTATTTTATAATATATCTTCACTTTGAACCTGAATAACTAGCTATCGCGTAGCAGCTGCAGACGGACTCTAGTACCCAGTATATAAATTACGAACGAGCAATCGACGAGGGCGTGTGACTTTAACGTAGCGATGTCTATTCGTGGAACAACCATTCACTTTTACATCGCTTGTTCAGTTAGTAGTCACCGAGTTTATTTTATAATGTACCGAGCTATGGAATATCATCTATACTTCTATAGCAAAGTAATCGGTGTGTGGTAGTAACTGACACAGTCCAGGAGGCGGGCAGATGCCTCTACACCTGCCTCTACAAATTAGATGGGATACGCGTGTTCGCAAACCTGCCCTCACCTTTTATATAACGATTATCTATATTGAATCCTTATTTCATAGATGTAAGTAACTACCTATTTAGATAATTGTTTTTATTGTACATACATATTATATTTTGTCTGTGTAAAACATAATTGAGTACAGATTACAATTTTCCAAGTTGAAATTCTGACAAATAATTCCTAGGAAAAAAGTTAGGTTTAAAGTATAAGTATGTATTAAGTGACGCTTAAATATTTTTTTTACATTAAGTCCTACTTACAAGTTTACTAAGTATTTTGAAATCAATAATATAGCAAAATAAATTTTGACAAGAATACTTTCAAAGTGCTTTGTATATAGTTAAGGCATTAAAAATCAACTGCATAATGTATGGAAATGTCCTAAATTGTATAGACTCCTATGGCTAGGTACATAAAGAATATTTTCCAACCGAAGACAAAGTTTTAAAGCTAAACAATTTATGATCGGTTAGTAGGTTGCAGCCGCTAGTCAGCATTGCGAGCGAAGGGCCGTGGTCCGTCGCCTCCGAGCCATTGCGTTGACTCAGCGACCGACCACTCATCGCAACGCTGCAAATAATCATTTTGCGTCACTCTTTATCGCTCCGCGGAAAACATGCCACCTCACTGTCCTCTACCATAACAGTATGCTTTCAAATCATTACCAATCTTCTACCTATCCTATCTACCGTTTATTAAAAGAATATCATAAACAAGACAGGTTTCAATATGCAGCAATACCTAGATAATATCTAGCGTGAGGCAAGTATCATGCGAAGCGCAATATGTATGTAGCGGTGTCGTCGCCAGCGCTGGCGCTCATGAAAATAAATTTAGTAAATGACGTTCACGCTCCGCGTTGCCGTTCCGTGCCTCTGGAACGCGGCTGCGCGACGTTGCCGCTCCGCTAGCTCTTTCTAATCTTGTCGTAAAGTTCTTTTTCTGATGCGCAGCGCGTCGTTCATTCTCTCCGCTCGAAACTTGGGAACGTCAGACGTTTATTTTATCGCTAGTCTCGGATATGCGGCATTTTATAACCATTCTGCGCTCTATAGTCGAGGCTAGGAGTTAGTGCTTATTCAAAATACAGCCATAAAGAATCCTAGCGTATGCGTTAAGAACATATTCGTCGGCGATGATATTGCGGCGCCTCTCGCTCGTGGAGGTAGGAAAAGTTCGGTCGGCGAGGCGAGTCGAACGGAGACTTTCTATAGCATTGTGGAGACCAAATAGACGGCGGCAACGGCATTGCTTCACAGTGAGGTACAGCCATGTCGAGCGCCGGGTCGCCGGGGAGGCGCGGGGTGCGCGGGACGAAGCTCGCCTGTGTGTGTGCATCTCACGCACACAGGCGCGCACATAACGTCATCACGTAGCGGCCGCGCTACCTACGCTAGCCGCGCGGCGACTTGCCGACGAACTCTATATTTTATTATACACCCAACTAAAGAGGCAGGGTAGATAGCGCTAGTCATACAGTACCACGTTATGGGGCAACATTATCCCCATATCAAAATCTGATTATTATTTAAAGCATCTATATCACGGTTACATTGGAGATATAATGTATTTTTTGTTTAAAATAACAATTTATAATATTTCTACAAAATGAGATAACTTTATACAAAAGAAGTAACAGGTAGAGTAGTAAATAAAATAAGTATTTGTAAAGAAACGAGACGGCTCCACAATTAAATGGCAAAGACAATTCCAACACTAGACAGAGCTATTTCAACGCGTCTATTTTTGTTTCTGTAGATGACAATTTGGATTCACGGTAGGCATCACGCAAGCTTCGTGTTTGTGTGGAATACATCGATGGCTGTAGAAATAATAACGATTGTTTACGACGCCACGGTCATAACGGTTATTTTTTTGTCGTTCATTCATAAACAACGCGAAGAGGCTGCACTATCGGTGAGATTGAATGAACGATTAAAACATTTAAGTGGCGTTTGAGTACAATAGTGCACGTGACCGCAAAGGCGATAATTCATTCAAGTTGAAAGGATTTATAAGGAACGGTATGTTGTCTCCGAGAATAAGACTTTTTTGTTTGTTGTTCGGAATTCATGTGGCGTTGGAATTTACAAATGTTTCCTAAAAAGTAGCACAAGCCAATAGACGCAGAAAGAAACTATTCATAGAGTAAAATTCTAACCGTTTTCCCTTTTTAAAGTTTTCGTTTATACTCTTCAGAATGATTTCTAAGATAATTAATTATTGTCAAAAAGATAGAAGCTAGCGAGCGAGCTCGATGAGAATCCAGTCGGGGCTTCGACGTGGCACCAACAGGGCTGCCCGATACACCTGCCGAATATTTACTGCCACAGCCTAATAAAATAACATTCTCTAAACCACATGCCGTAACCCTGTTGTACGTTATTTTTTTATTCTAATAACATTCAAGTGGGTTTAGTACACAGGAAAATACTGTTTCTTTTTTACTATCATCGTAAACTTGCGAATATTCACCGGGCGGTATGTGGAGGGAATGATAAAAATAAAATATGTTAAGAATATGGTCGTGCAAACGAACGAGCATTTGGCGCGGCCAGCCCTGGCGCACGCATATTTCCGTGAGTGGCGAACGGAGAGCGGCGAGGCCGCGCGGTTCTGTGTGCGTTATTTTCGTGTGCTTACATATGGTGCGTCTGTGTGTGTGCCAACCAGTCCCACATCCTGTTTGGTGGGCCGTCGCTCGCGCAGCTTCGTGCCGTGCTTCTGTCGAGCTTTTTATTTCACGCCTCTGGCTACTGCTCACCCGTATACGATTGATTTTAACAGTAGTTGTGTAATCCATTTTTTTTGCCAAACATTATCGTATCGAATCAAGCTACTTTCGTGTCTTGTTTGTGTAAGGATAAATTTGTAAAAATAAGAAAGCGCAGTAAGCGCAATAAGAAGCGCTCGTGGCCCCGCGGTCTCAGTGATCTGTAAACGATCACTGAGTTACGCAACTTTCACTATGGCTGGTCCGCGGATGGGTGACCACTTTGTGGCAATTACATTTGCGAGCGTTTCCGTGCATCGGAAGGCACGTTAAGCCGTTGGTCCCGGTTGCCAGTAAAATGGCAGTCGTTAAGCCTGGTTGAAGGCCTTATGGGCGGCTTGAAAATTTCAACAGCAGGTAGCCACAACCTGCGTCTGTCTATTTCAACACGGCAATGAGTTCACCACCTATTACGTGGGACAGGAATCCACACGGTGAAAAGTGGGCATATAATATGCCGCTGTCACCCCTTCGGGGATAAGGCGTGATGGATATTTTTTTATTTGTAAAAATAAATGCGTGATCACTCTGTTGCACAATTTAAAATTATACATAAACTTTCGTTTATCTACTATTAGATATTGAAGTCAAATTTACTGGATAGTGGAATATAATTTGTAATAATTGAATTGAAAAAATCCAAAAACCACTTTCCATGGGTATTTCCAAATACCTTTATAATGAATAACTATAAACGATAAAGAGGAAAAGATTCTGTTACCGCATTGATTTGAGCTCGGTATCGGTATACCAAAGTCGAACGAAGTAAAACTCCAACCAGTTCTTCTCGAACGCAGCACATTATGAATTTTTATTGGTACTCGCTTTACTTCCGCAAGAAACAAGACTTGTAACGTGAAATTTTATAAAACCTACGTATATTCAATATTTTGTGGTCTTCGTATCATCTTAATCCAGTTGAAACTTGAAAACCCTGATTAGATTCATTAGAACTAGTTTTATACAGAAGCTCTATAGGAATGTAGAGCTCTAACGTAGAGCTTTAATACCAGTTTGCATTAATTTTACCGTCAAGAAATGTATTAAAATAGACATGTGTTATAGTCAGTGTCCAATTGCTTAAATACCAGCCTTGGTATATAGAGGTTGCAAGTTCAACCCATTGCTATATTATAATGAATGTTGATATCGCCAAGTTATGTTATTTTTTAAATTTAATGGTTCGATATGAACATTTGGAAGGTTAATTTTAATGCAATTAAATGTAATAAAAAAATTAATAAATAAGGGTTTAGAGATCTTTTATTATTTGTCATTAAAGTAATTAAGTGATAATGGGTGCTACTACATTTTATATGTGGCGTTTGAATTCCTATTGTCACTTTTATTTGATGATAGATTGTTATGGTCACTACAAGAGCCCATAAATAAAAAAAAAGCTCAAATAGCTATGCTTTCCGTTATGCAAGTGTCAATAGAGTTAATCTCAAGGTGACGACGAAAAAAACCATATAACAGTTGAAAAGTAAACAAAAGGAATCCCTTAGGAATGTGATCCCGCTTCAAAGGAGGGAATTCCCAAAAAGTATTGTTTACAATGGGCAGGCGTGCGAGTCGATGCACATTATGCGTTTATTATGATGAGCGTGGCTGACGCGACCACTCGATGCAATGAAAGGGAAAATTTGTAGTTTTTGTCGGTAGAACACGAGATGACGCATGGTTCCCAGAACGCAGCCGCCGGCTGAATGATCGGAATGTCGGCAGGAGAGGTGTTCTTCTAAGAACATAAGAGTATAAGGACTGTGTATGTAGTATACATTGATACAGCGCACACACAGCCTGCACTGTGTGTCGCCTAACTGTTCTATTATGACCGATTAGCGTTTTGTAGGCGTTTATTGCTTGATTTATTTACCTTTTTTCAGTAAGTTTCAAGTTTTTGTTGACTTACTCTGAAACTTTCGTCGTAACCCTTAGTATTCTGTAAACTCAGTCCTTGCTGGCAACTATTTGTGGCAATTCCAGTTAGGTACGAGCCTTTTTGTGCTTCGAAGACACGTTAAGCTCTTGGTTCCGCGGCTGTTAGTAACCAAGTAAACCAATTTGAAGGCCTTATGGGCGGGCGGCTTGAAATGTTTCAACAGCAGGTCATAACCCGCCTCTATCCATTTCAATACGGTAATACGCTAACTACCTATTACGCACTAAATACTATAAATGGGTATGGCATAGAATCTTTCGTTGGTAGAACTTTAGAACAGTAGAGCCGTTGCTTTATAGATATTTGTTTACTGTCTGATTTGCACACTACCTTAACTAACTGTACTGTATAGAAACTTACTGACGCATTATCGTTTTGAAGGCTTTCAGATGCATTAGATGCAGACCACGGCCACGCGTAACGGCACTTTTTTTCATTATTCAGTAAGAAACGTGATAAAGGCTATATATAGTATAGTCTGTATTTTTATAAGTATTTCAGAAAAGTAGCCGTTTGACCAACAAGTGTTTTCAAAGACTATTTATTACCTGCTTTATTTTATCGAGTATGTTAGGTTAGTAAAGTCATTGCTCTATCCGGTACAAATCGTGATACGAGTAGATAGACGTCAGGGCCTTATTAAGTACTTTATAGAAATTTTGCTATTATCAGTTAAAGACAAACCTTGAGCTTCACTTTGGTACATATTTTAAAGCTAGACTATATTAAGAAGACGTATAAGGGTAGGCAAGTGAGCAAAATGAAAAGTGCAATTGACGTAAATTGATACAGTTGCTATGCTACACACGGGAACCGGTTCAAGGTACTACAACAAGCTCAACACTGACACTGTTAGACGGCACTGTGCATATTGCACGTCGGTATAAATCACGCCGATTCGCAGGGGTGGAGTTATCTCGCGTTTAAGATAATAAATCAGGTGGCGGCGGCGCACGCGGGCAGATAATGACGTCACTGGCACGTATCTCGGAGAATCCCCGGAAGAGAGCGAATAAAATAAAAATGTCACGTAGCGATCAGCTGTTTGGCGGCGAGCGAGCGTGACGGGTGGGCCCGCACCTCGCCGCAGCGATACGCATAACGACGCCGCAATAAAACTTATTTTTATGTTTTTCGCTCACAATGGCCGCGCGAAGGTCGAGCTATCTAAATGGGTCAATACACTCGGCGTAGTACGAGCGGTGAACACGTGCTCCCTCGTTTGTAAATAGCGAGATATCGGCCGATTGTTGCAGTGATTAATGGGGGCGCGTAATGACTCGGCGGCGAGCCGGGCCACTCAGGCTTGCTCGCCGCCCGCTAACGCGCCGCTCGCTAATATACTCATTCATTGCTTCGACACTAATATTATTTGCTGGTTGGAGATGGTTTTGTTCCGACAATCGATGCGACGACATTAGGGCGGTCAATGTCAAGGCTGCACTTGCTATGCGCCGCCCGCCGCATGCTCAATGCTAATTGTCTACGAGCTGGACCGACCCCGTTATGTCAATTTACAAAAGTGAATTGTTACAATGCTAACTCGTGCACTAACTAAGGATGTATATGCCTGTTAATAGTCATTAAAGAGTAAAAGAACCGAGTCAACTCTAGGACATAAGATCACTAATAAATTAAACCTTATTATTTATTATCGTAAACCTGAATTAACTAGCTTTTGTTTTACGTATACGGTCATTTTTCTGTTATTCCCTGAACATAACATTAATGGTTTTAACCTTTTAAGTATAGGGTTGAAGCGCTCGTGGCCCCGCGGTCTCAGTGTTCTGTAAACGATCACTGAGTTACGCAACTTTCACTATGGCTGGTCCTCGGATGGGTGACCACTTTGTGGCATTTACATTTGCGAGCGTTTCCGTGCTTCGGAAGGCACGTTAAGCCGTTGGTCCCGGTTACCAGTAAAATGGCAGTCGTTAAGCCTGGTTGAATGCCTTATGGGCGGCTTGAAAAATTTCAACAGCAGGTAGCCACAACCTGCGTCTGTCCATTTTCAACACGGCAATGGGCTCACCACCTATTACGTGGGACAAGACACACGGTGAAAAGTGGGCATATAATATGCCTCTGCCACCCCTTCGGGGATAAGGCGTGATGGATATTTATTTATTTATTTTAAGTATAGGGTCAACATTTTAAAGTTTTGACTATTATCCGGGGTCTTTGTACAGAAGTTTCATCTATTCATGGTATAAAAGAAACACATTTTACGACTCTAAATAACTTTGATCGTAACTTATATTACCTGTAACTTAGTTTTAGGTTGCTAAAAGATGTACTAAGTTAGCGGTCATTAGGTTTTTATTACTTAGCTCATTTCCTTCAGTTGGTGCTTATTGTACTGCGTTTCAGGAATTACCTAGGTACAAAGGGTGATAACTTTATAATTTTAAGTGAACTTACTTTTACCAAAGATTTTAACAGAAAACTATTGAGTTACTTTTGTCACTACAGTTAGATATTTAGGTTCAAATCTAACTACGTTATATAGAACTATACCTACCTACTCTTATGTAAGCATATACAAATCAATGTTTTATCTATAATAACACAATAGAATTGGAAATGTCAAGAACGTTGTATTGTATACAGGTGCAAGGGAGCACCTCGGAGAGAAATATATGCAATGTGATCGACAAACAGGCGATAAGGGCGAGGTCACGGTTATCAATGAAGACATCTCCATACGCGCACGTGGCGACCGGCCACGACATCTCGCGCCCATTCACTATGAAGACGCCCCCGCCCTCCGCGACCGCGGTTCCACTCCCCGCGCAACCCCCTCACCTCCCCTAACCCTCCGCGGTGCATCCATGCAACAAGTTAGGGCAAAGGTTTTGTCTTGTAAGGAGTTCCGCAAGGCTGAGTTGTCCTCCGGGCGAGCTTCTCTACGATTGAGAACTGTCGCTTTAAGTTTCATAAGAACATTAAACTTTGAAGTTATGAAAAGTTTCGAAATATCACAGGTATGTTCATACATACTTATGTCCCACGGTTGTTCTCGGTTATGTACTTTATATTCTATTAAAGTATATTTTTATGAATCACTTTAGAAATCATACTTAATGTAAATAGAGTTTCTTTAAAAGAAGTCTCAATTCCTCGAAAAAAGATTCCAGACTATTTTCTAACAGTTTGGCTGTCCAAATCCGCTATTTAATTAAATGTAAGTAGGTACCCTACACCAAGTTTACCAAAATATTTGCGAAAATCCACGCCATTTTACATTATGTAACGCAATTCAAATAAAGTTCCAGTAAAACATCGAGGTTCAAACACATTTTCCAGCTTCGTGATGCCCAATTAAATATGGATGTGATTGAAAAACGCGTGTCCGGTAACGAGCGTGTACATAATTGTTGGGCGGAGGGGTTGGCCCGGTGTGACCCAGTTGCCGTTGCCCGGCGACCCGGGGCTGGCCCAACTCCCCGTCCCACCTTACGCCCGACTCATGCCACCTCCGCACTAAATAACCTGCCCGAAACCGACACCTTAGTAAAGGTCGTTCAACCGTCACTGAGGCGGTTGATCTTGCGATTTTTAATCTACACATGCATGCATATTAGGCAGTGGACAGGACAGTACAACCCCTGATACATTTAGGCAATCCACCGGTGAAAAAATTAAGCATTGATTCATTATTTCTATACTGTGTTCTAAATATTTCTTACTAATATTTCTATTGAAGCGACTTTTCAGTAAAAAAATCTATTTCATAGAGACTTATAAACTCTTATCTGTAATTTCAATAACGAGCCTTACACATAATATATCTTTACAATATTAACTGTACAATAATTTGTTCTAAGATCTAAGAACAAATTATAGTACAGTTGAATACTAGGCTTGCAATAGATGCTCTAAAATTCTCCGATCACTAATTGGTAAACTTTTGATTAAGATTCGAAACGACCGATACAAACTGTACGTGTTATTTTCTCTCACGATCGCCACGCGTATTATTTGTAGAGCCGAATAGAAAAACCTGCAAGCGAATAAACTTAATTGTTATAAGCCGCGTTTGCCGACTACCTCCCTCCCGTGTCTTGGGAGGCGAGGAGTTGGGAGCACAGTTGTATTTCGCCGAACTTGTGCTAAATTTCACTTTCTCTGAAGACGTTATGCGTAGATGAACCACCCACTGAGTTATACCATCTCAACGTAAACTTTACTACAATTTCAGCAACATCGAATCTCTATTTTCTTGTACAAAAGTTTCGAATAACGCGTTAACTTTATAGTAGCCTATACGATTTCCAATTATGTTTAGATGACATTGTATAAAGAGTGTCCCATACAATCTCTCATTAAACATTAATAGTATCAAACGTGGAATAATGTATCTATTTTCTACGAGCGCACTCTCCACCCTCTACGAGATGTCGTTATCTTGGCAAACCCTAACAAAGTAAAACATAAAAAAATGTTAGTCAAAAAAGTCCTTTCACTCACAAAAACTCAGCCACCTCCTCGCCCTCCAAAGTTATAAAATACTGAAGGCGAGGCGAATGGGGTGAGGAGTTTACGACCCTATCTGCTCGACTTAGAGTCGAGACCCGTTCGTGCGGATTGAACACACCAGTAAAGCGCCAGAAAGGCGAGCACACGAGCGTAGAAGCTTTAGCAAAATGAAAGCCGACTCGCTCTTAATTCACCAGCACATAGAAGAGGCGTACGGACGTCGATAGAGCCCCCCGAGCCGCCCTCCGTTCGCCCGCCTCCATGCGCCGGGCATAAATAAGGGAGGCAAACTCGGGTTAACAAGAGAGTGAGCACCCTCCCTCGCGGCAATGCTAGCAGGGAGAATTAAGGGGGCTGCGGCGAAGGACGAATTGAGGAGATGAGAGAGCACACGCTCTCTAGACGAGTCAACTCCAGTCAGGGAATTATAAGATAGCTCTTGTCATTGTTTTGCTCACACACCAAGTAGTTATTTTTTTTTTGCTTTATTTACCTTTAATGTAAAATAAATACATGTAGCTAAAATAAAAATGAAGGGATTTTGAAGGGAACAACAAAGTATTCCATTTCGATTTTGTTGTACATACAGGCTTTGTAACTGCTTTTGATGCAGAGGGTAGTCTTTAAAAATATGAACTAAGACATATCTAGAATTGTATCACCCTCCAGCCGCGTGACGTCACTGCTGCGTTTTCAAAGCACGTGAGCCACTTCATCACATAAATTACAAACTATATCCCACAGGAGTTAAGGTTTGTTTTCGACGAAATTGCTGGTGCTCCTTTGTCTTGCTGGTTTGGAATATTCGAAAATGGTCCCTATTTGTACACAGTAAGATTCATTTCAGTCGAGTCGTGTCGTAATGATCTTGGTAAGAGGGTGGGTATAAATTTTGTATGGGGGCAGACGGGGCGACGTCGCGCGAGGGCGCCGCTGAGTCACGACGGCGGCGGTGCCGGCGTCGGCGGGGCACGACGCTGGCGGGAGCGGACGAGGGAGCGAAAATACCCAAAGTATCTACCACTCACATGTCACAAAAGTTTTCTCCACATCGGGAAACTTTGTTAACGTCAACGGAGCACGTGGCCTTGTCGATATTATATACATAATTGCTCAACTCAACATGTGACAACTTATATTCTTCGACACTTTTCCTAAAGGTGAGAAACACGTGTTACCAATATCGTTACGATGATGTAAATGAATAAAACCTTTAGTAAGTTTACGATTATCGTGACTCATTACGAACTAGTGTACAGTAAAAATAGTGTTATTGAACTTGTTATAGATTGCAAGCGCGTTGCTTGCGCATCGACGAGTTGAGATAGGAGGTTCCTAATTTCTAGTGCAAATTGGCTGTGCGTCGATATCACTATCATAGAGAATACGAGTATTTGAAACGTTAGAGGAGCGATTGAAACTCAATAATTTGTTAGTTATATCTTGAAAGTCGCGCAATCGGCTGCGTTACATCGGCTCGTCACCTTGAAGCCTGATAACATGGCTGGCGGCGTGATAAGAAGCGATAGCACGAACCCGACACACACAATCTTATATTTATACTTTAACGCTTATTGTATTTCCATTTGTCAACAGTGATTTCATAATAAGTATAATGTAAGTTACGTCCAATCAGTCGTAACCAAAAGCATTTTATTATTTAATGATATAAAACGCATGTCAGTAATTAATCTCAACGTCAGATATCAATATAAACAATAATAAATATTTATTTTCAATTCTTAATGACATTGAACGTTTTCTTCTAATCCGTTTATCATAATGACAACAAAAACAGTAAACATTAGTCCTTAATAGGTAATTAATTGTTGCAATTTCGTAATTACGTATGTGTAGACCATTTTCACCATAATGGCTCCAAACACCACTGCTTTCCAACAAGCTTTATGAATTCATTTATGTCTTTGTTTTCATGTCTTAATCCCTACATAAATAGCTAAGCGCTTTAGTTTTTTTCTATCAGTTTTCTACGTCGCTACATGCGAGTCGTGGTGCGGCAGCGCTCGAGCGAGAGCCCACAATGCTCAGCTTGAAGATCCGCCGCTGTTGCCAATTACATTATGTACAAGGAGGGGCGCCCGGGCGGCGGAGGCGACTGACTTATATAAAGCCCCCCTCCCAACAACGGCTTGGAAACTCATAGGTTATAAAGCGCGGGAATGAGTTTTCCCGCGCAAACTTTATCGCGAAAACTCTCTGAAGCTTTTTCACAAGCTTAGTTTAGTTCAATGACATATTCATGATTAAGAATAAAATTATAATAATTACGTAATTAATGATTTATTTTGTTAATAAACGTAGCGTATAGTACATGTAATGCTATGTTTTATTTATACTTTTACAAATTCTTGTTAACTTTTCAGGTCTGTTTTAATTGTATTACTTTCAATGTTTTGAAACAGTTCTATGAGAGAGAAACAAAAAGTTACGGGTGTCCCTTCCCAGGCGACCTCGCTTAGGGTGCGCACAAAGACAACCTCTCCCGAGTTCTGTAACGCGCTCCGAGACCGTTACGCCATTGCCAATTCACAGATTAGGGGTCCGCACAACTTTCCCATGTTACGATCCCTAATAAAAGGCACTTTGTACTGCGTCATCAGGTAAATGAAACTGTGAGATGTTATTTCGGTTTGGTACGATGACTGCGTCAGTTGAGTTGGCGGTGGTGGGTCGGGTCGATAAATCAATATTTAGGTAAGGTCAATATTGGTGGGCAGCAGGTTACTGACGGGTAGCGGCCAGGAGTGCGTGTCGCAGCAGCAGCTCGTGCCAGTATCGCTGCTGTTTTGCATAAGTAATGACCACCGCCGCCTTCCCTCCGCGCAAGCCCCGGCTCGCCCGAAGCCCGTAGGCCTATCGATTGCGGCGGCGCGGGGAGCGCCGCATCGCCGTAATTGTCACACTGAGCGAGCTGAATTTCACTCCACCCTCGCGTTATCGACCTTACTACCCCCGCATAAAACCCACTCTCGGTCGACAATAATTGCTGATTGAATACCAAATGCGTTATAGTCCGCTCTAAGTTTGGAGGCGACTCGTAATTGAGCCTTCGAAGAGTCTATGACAGAGCTTAATTAGACAGGCGTGCGATGGCAACCAATGGATTTTACTTGTTCGATATTTTAGAATGAACTAAAGTGGAGCTGAATTTAAGTGCTTAAAATTTGTGAACTGTACCGCTGAAGTTTATTTAGCGGCGCAACCTTCATAGCGAGCGAGCGTGAGTGCTCAGTTGGCGTACATACTGTTTACGTGGCTTATTAGCGACTGCTCATAGAAGGCGACAGGCAACCGAAACGCTGGTGTACAATCGCGTGAATCAAGATTTCGTTGGAAAACTGCTGTCAGTTGCGTTCTGATCTAATGCGTATTGTTTTTGTACGTGATGCAACCGCAATTGAGGATCTCCAACAGACAGTGGACTATCACGTATGGTATTTACACACAGAAAACAATGATTCCGTGTAGTTTCGCGACAGTGCGTGCTACGTCGAGTCGCATCGTATGTATTATTACTCGTCGTCTATGCAAGCTCGAGTTTTTTAGCGCACCAGCAACGACGAAAGTATGGAGAAAGTGGCGCGTTGACGTCACACACACACGCGCACCACACGCGTGCCTTACGCTCCGCGGTGGAAGACAACGTGACAAGCGCTCTCTGTGCTCGATACAGCGACGTCTTGCTACATGCCGACGAAGTTGCAACATCACTCTGTATGTAAGAGTAACAAGCCGTCGAAGCCGCCGTCGCTGCGGCAGCCCGGCCGATACGCAGTGGCCCCACTCGACACGTTCACTTGCTCAACCGAAATGAGTTTAAAAAAATACGTCCGCATTGAGCTCACATCGAAATAACGTTGGTTAATCACCAGACCAGTCGAGTCCAAGGCTCGTGAGCGTTCCCCAATCTTTTATAATTACATTGGATCTTATACGGGCGCTGCGCTGTGTCATTGTATGCGGGTCTCTATCACTTGTTTGAGGTCACCCTGTTTTCGACTTTGACGTCCAGTGAATGCAGAATAATGGCTCATAAAACGGGCACCTGTTTCGGTAGAAGTGCGTGGATAACCTAACAAAGGACCGGTCGGCTCACAAACACGATTATTTACTGTGTCCCATTGCAGTTGTCATTGTTGATTGGTTACGAGCGAAAATCGCCATTGTTAGCGGTACATGACATAACACGGCTCGTGCCCACGCGATCACAACATCTCAAACCATAATATTGAGAAAACAAATAAAGAAAGGTGAAGTACCATCGAAAAGTGAGAAGTAATTGTCGTGCGCGAGTATCTGTCATCAGTGACTTGTATTCAGACGTCGATTAATTTGAGATTAACGTGGTTCATTCATAATCTGATCACAACATCGTTATACGTAGTACTTAAGTTTTTAGTTATAGAAGCTTTAGTTTAGCGGTTTCTCAGCTCATCCGTGGGACGGGCGACCGCCTGCGGCGTACAATTAATTAAATAAAGTGCAAGATGAAAAGGAAACTGAGCGAGCCGATCAGCTGATCTGTGATTGATGCGTATATCACAGCATCCCGCTGCACGCACATAACCGGTTTAGGACCGTTAATATTTACAAAAAACAACATTGTTTATTTACGATACCATGGTAATTATATCGTGTACCAATTAGGGTTCGCATCGTTGGTGAATGAGGTCTTAATTAGATTCTTTTGATAGTTTTTCTAAGGTTTACCTACAAATACTTCTAATATTTTTAGTTTTATTACAAAATAGGGTTGATAGAACGAAAATAGAGGCTTCACGTTGCAAGTAGGTATAACAAAATTGTTGATTGTTGATCAGTTTTCTTTTTGCCAAAAAGAGGTATAAGTAGTGACGTCACCAGGCAAGCTCGGTAGGGCTAGAGGAGATTAGGACGGGTGGAGTTCGAACGAGGGTGAACCCTCACCGCACTGCTAACAACTAATGAAACTCGAATTGGATTCGAATCGAAGTAGATTGTTAGGAAATTGTTTCTACTTGGAATTCATACCAAGTACTAAAATTTTCTAGTAATCAACTATGGAAAAATATGACGTATTCGTTTTGTTGATGATAAAAGGTGTGTTAAATTTTATGGACAACTTAATAAACAATAAAGTTCTCTATAAAATTTTAAACGACCATTATTCCTCACCACTCGCCATCAAGCATTGACATGTTGAGAGTTATACAGGTATTCAGCTATTATGTTATATCAGCTAGTATGTAAAAGTATGAATATAAAAAGAAACTCTAGACTTCGAGAAACGTCGAATCAGACTATTCGAGTTAGAGAACAAATGGTACAGGACTTCAAAGGGACGTGGCCGGGTAGGGGGTATCCTCCCATCTCCCGAAGTGGGGAAATATGCTGAAATATACACACTCGCTACTACATTACTGTAATTATTCAATTACTAAAAAAATGTGACTATGCAATGGATGATATTGAAAACTTTGTCACTTAGAAGTTTAGTAGGGGAGTTATTATCAATACTAATATTATAAAGTTGAAGAGTTTGTTTGTTTGGCTGAACGAGATACTACTGGTCGGATTTGAAAATTTATTTTTGTGTTAGATAGCCCATTTATCGAGGAAGGTGTCATAACGGTATCATAACGCTACTACACTGGGAAGCAGAGCAGTAGTCATAAGTGTCGACCAATCGGGCAATTTTTTTTATACCACTTAGTTGGCGGACAAGCATACACCTGTAATCTTTAATGCGTCATTGTAGAACTTATAAGTGACGGGATTAAATTGGTGCGACGGGAGGTCGAAATATTCCACGGGCGAAGCTGTGGGGGTCATCTAGTTGATGATAATATGATATAGGCTTATGGGTCCAGTAGGTATTTTTGTGAGCCAGTTGAGAGGTTCAAAAAGATGCAATGTTTAGAGATATGGGTACGTCAAATAACTTGTATTCTGAGTCATCTAGGTCTAACTTAATAAAAGCTTGTAAAAAATCGTTATCAAATATTTTGATCATATCATAGATCTAAACATTTGATAACGTTTTTTTTTAAATAGAACATGTCATTACTCTAAGATTTTTCCTAAGCAGGTATCCTCCAGTTTAGCAGTCAGTGTCAGTTACACTAACCGTTGCAGAATGAAATTAGTACACATTGAATAGTGATGTGTAGTAGTGTCTATGGTTTATCTACTTATAGATATCAATAGGAACGAGATGGTTTACGCCTACCGATATTAAAGTACAACATCTTATAGTAATATGGAAAAGAGTTGTGAAAAAGTTTTTCAGTATTATAACTAATAAATAGAAGATAAAAAGAATATGTACTGTACGTGGTCGGACCCATAGTAGAACCTCCCCTCTGCGGCTGATTGCGACACTCGGTACCGCAGCCTAGAGCCTCCGAGAGAATGAAATAAAGATGATTTTTTAATGAGCCACCATCCCCACGACACGCTTCTTCCAACAGTACGCACTTAGGAGATTAGTCCCGGGAGCGTTCACTTCGCCGTAACAACCATCAACACTAATCTAAAAGTAATAAGTAACAAGTAAATATCGTATTTCCATATTATCCGCTCAATCTAACACGTGCTCAATCCATTTATGAATAAAGAAACAAGACTCGGTTTCTGCAGTAAACATCGTTTACATTTTAATATCCTATACAGCTGACAGTGACGTAATTGTCAATACGTCTAACTGTTACGAGAGACAGGTAGCCCATAAACTTAAACGAGCCATAAAGCAATAAATGATAAGACGACGACCCCACAAAACAATAACAATGTAAATAAGTACTGTTTTATAGTGTAAACAAAAAGAATAATAAATATGTTACGTAGGCTGTTCGGATGGAGCTACGAGTAACGTCAGGGAGGCGGCGGGACGTCACGGGTGCGACGTCATGAGCGGAAGTCCGCACTAGATATATTTATTGTAGGCGTGCAGCGAACAGTCGGGACGGGTTCAATGTCGAGTCGCGTCTATCTATCGGCCATCAATCACCGGCGGCGTGCGCCCCGAACACCCGCTACTAAAGGACGCGACCGCGATATACTTCCTCGATTCGAACTCGTTCGCTCTTAATCGTTCCTAAGAGACGAAAGCGATGCTCCGCGATAACATCGTGTACATTCCACGCGTGATAATAGTTTGTTATTATAGTCTTAATAATAGTAATCCACCTGTCTTCGATCCGCAGATATGAATCGAATCGATTGTCACGGTCGGTCGGGTGGTACATTATCATTTTCATTCATGGATTGATAGATGTATGTAACTCGATATTGGAGCGAGTTGTTACAGATTGTGCGTGACCGGCGACTGTAGAGCCGAGCGGTGCAGCCGCAATCCGGGACCAAGGCCGTCCCTGTTTACAAACCTCCGTCACTATACACAAGCACTTGTCACTCGCCGACACCGTTCCTCGGCCAACACACACGTGTGTCTACGCAAATAATAGCGAGCCCTCACAGTTGACATTGTCCTACTTCAGCTGACTGCACGCCCGTCTACAGTCTTGAGATACGATCGCCGAGTTCCCCGACTGTACTCTGTATTGCTAATATCTTGCATTGCTACGAATTTATTGCTATACGAACTATATATCTATTTTTGATGCTAAACGATGATCTACAACGTTTTAGAAGATAGTATTCTTAAATTTAGAATACATGCACCCTTGTGTAACTAGTGCCCTACGCGGTGTGAGAACGAGGGGTGAATGCAATAGGGTGGCTCGCCCTCCTCAGGCCAGTACCCCCGGTGCACTGAAGGCGCGTAGTAACTGCAATAACGGAGCAGTGAAAGTGTCGCGGGGCGCTTCAACCGTCAATGGGTGAAGACTTTACTCCCTTCGCCCCTCTGTCTTGTGCTCAAACTTGTGGATAGTACGAGCTTCACTGAGTCTATCACCGCACACACATGTTAGACTTCATCTTTTATCAAGTTCTAAGTAAGGAAAAGATGTAAGTGCACTAGAATGCAACGACAATGGTGACAGATCAAGTTAGTTTGTAAAAGTGTAAATGAGAGTACACCGGACGATAAGCCAAAGCAAACAAACGAGCGGAACGAATACGTCGTCATTATCTCGAGTCATGAATGAAACGGAACGTAAATTGAAATGTATCGCGTGCCATAATCCCCGCGCATTAATCTCACTCAAACGTCGATCGTTGTATAATAGTGTGCACAACACAACAAACAACTCAAGTTCATTGATCCACTTAATGCCTACGCTAAATGTGTCGTTGAATGTCAAAACATTGTGTTACATAATTATCCGCGTATGCGTGAGGTGCGCGTGCGCCTATGTCCAAGCGGCGATGATACCGGAGGCAAATACTTCCGATTCGCGCTTGACGATGATCATTTTGATCATCTGCGATACGTCACACTATTTATTTACGAGCTTATGATTATAAAATGACGTTTACAACATTCTGAAATCGTTGACCGGTTGCCGTATAATAATAACATTCATTCATTCATAAGTAGTGATTAATGGTTACTACCTACAAAATAGATTTGTAGTATAAAGCTATTATCATAATTATAAACAAGATTTTACGCTACTTGCGGGCCGTAGTAAAATGTTATTTACAAACATTCGAAACAAATCAAAATTACACTGGCACGCGTTGTGTGTAGCGTTTCGTTTTATTCTAATGTAGGTACCTAGGTACTAAACCTTTTTATTTCTCGTTGACTGTAAATTTTGGAAGGTAACTCCACGATCAGAACTATGATTTCCAACAAATAATTTGGAAGACTGTTCCAAATTTAAAGAAGTGTGTGTTTGTGTACTTATGTACACGCGTTAGAAGTATACTTCTTTGGCATAACAAGATAAATATTAAAAAAAAAATATCTTTCGCCTTATCATATGTTTGTAGAAACAACTAAAATGTTGACTACAGCTAACTTCAGGGCGTTCAAACTACTTTGAATGTAGTTATAAGTTGTCATGGAAACACTTATCACCTAACTTCAGGGTGTCGGTTTCTCGTGACGGCGCTCGCATCGTAAAAAAATACTCTAATAATTTTTCCCTGTCGCGCCAAAAGAAGTATAACTTAAAAAAAAAAAAAGAATTTAGACCTTCTAAACTTATTTCAAAGACATTGTCGATAACATAAAAAAGCGCTCTATAAAATTTGAAAATGATCTAAAATAACCACATCAAAACCGTTCCAGTAACTATGCATTCATAGACCATACGAAATACCGTATCCAAAATCGAATCAACGATAAACAAGGAATCGTCTTTTGTATTCCGTGAACTGGATGAAGAACCTATCATGCCTATCAATATGATTTGAATTCATTGATACACTACAAGGTCAATGTAGTAAAGACCCACGTGTTGTAAAAAATATAGAGCAAAAGTAATCACAATTCATATCTTTGAATAATAAATTATGAATGTTATAAATAATTACCTACAAGATTTATTTATAAAACTGAATATATCCTACAAAATTATACCTATAGACGTTAATTTTAAACGTGTCTTCGCACACGTGCCGTAATTTTAAAAGGTAATTGAAGACACTTGTTCAACTTTCGCGGCAAAGCGAACTTGACCGTCAAAACAAGATTGTAATGAAAGATCACACTCGTACAATGACGTGAATTTACATAAATTATTGGCGGTGTCGCGTGTCTGAACCGTCGGCACTCGTTCGTACTGCCGCCGTTTACCCAGATGCAATGTTTACATTATCCATCGGAACTCGGTACGGGACCAAATGGGAGGGTTCAACGACTCATATATTGTTTTATTGCCTGACGTAATTGGGTCGTGGTACGACATTGAGGGCATAGAAATTTTATTTAGAGCGTGGAGGAATCCCGCTGCGAGACATCATCTTCTTTTTTAATTTCGCTGCAATATTCGTCTACCGACTTTGATTTGTGGATATATTTTAGTATTGTTGTTGCATCGATCATTAGCAGAAAGATAAATGTATCGAGCATATTTTAATAAGATTAGATTACAGCTATGGTTCGCAATTTTATCTGATAAATATCAGGCGATTGGACAATCAAAATATAATTTCCAATAATTATTGCTTATCTTGAATTGTGGATTGTATAATTAAAGTACAAATGTAACTATTAGTGTAAGTACGTCGTAAGCTCGTATTATAATTGTATTAAGAAAAAAGTTGCTGTAACGGACAACTCCCAAGACCAACTCCTTAAATAATAAATAAAAAACAACAAACGCTACTTACTGCTTCTTACAACAAAACCTTCGTACTATTACAAAAAAAAAACATTACAGAAAGTTATTGAATGGGCAAAAAAACGATAATTGTCTGATCGCTAAGCAAAAAAAATTGTTATCAAACAAATCTCAGTAAACAAAGTTGTAACTGTCGGGCCGCCAATAAGTAATAGTAACAAACAAACAGTACGCATTCAATTCGGTGCACCTGACATTCGCATACATTTTTTCACTAAACAGGTGTTCCGCCGTGCGTTGTCAATCAACAGGCGCGTGTCGAGTCGATGCCCCATATTATTTATTGTGTCTTTCAAGTTCATTGAGTCACACAATGGGCTTATAATTGGTCGTTACCGTATGTCAAAACACGTCGCTGGAACTCATAACGCTTTACATAATTAGGATCGTTTGCATAAGCGATTATTATGCGTGTCTTTACCGATGACGTCGGCCCCGCTATGGCTAATTCATTCATTTGTTTATGAGTTTACTATTACTTTTACTCCACGTGGTTCAATGTTTACAATGCGAGCGTGAATTTAACGGCAAATGTGTAATAAAAGTTGTTGATGTGATTAAGAAGCTCATTGTGACGTTGATTTGCGCGGTGATACCGACTTTGTTTACATGCTGCTAACAAGTGGATGTTTATTTTACGTGTCGAATGTCAATTTATGATAAAATAATTATGTTTTATGCAAAAAATATGTCATATAATAGACGGTACTAAATAATATTTGGAGTTGAATCATATATAACTTTGTTGCTATTTCAACTTTATAGAATTAGAACTGAACGTGGTTTGTCTGTATTTTCATTTCCAGTGTGCCTTAATTTCTACTAAATCCAGTCTTATGACCTATTCATCAAATGTCAATCAATTTCTTATAAGAATCATAATATATCTAGGTATGTATGATTTACTTATTTGTACTTCTAATCTAGGCTTCTGCTTATCAATTATTTTAAGCACTTAGTCATTCTTCTGATAGCTTCATTTTATATACTCTATTAAATTTTTCAAAGTGGCTAACTTTAATTAAACATAAATTAAATCCTACCAAAATCCTATCTCAAGAGTCTTAAGATAAAATTATATTTAATTAAGATTTAAGTGCCGTATAATTCGTTTTTCAACTTAGCAGATCAATATCATCTTTCTTTTATATAGTTACTAATATATAGACTTTAACATGCATCTAAATAACGGAAACGTTTAAAGATAACTATAACTTGTCCGCTGCTAAAGAAAGCAGCGCTCTTCAAATACCTCTGAAGATACGCCACCACACCACAAACAGTCGCAATGAGATCAGAACTGTTCAATCATTCTTTATTATGAATACCTGCACCTAGCGATCCATTGTGATATAAAACTAATGTTTGAAACGATTATAATGGATCGATGACAAATAGCCGACGGTAGGTGGGCTTAAGGCTTAGGTACAACAGACTTGTAGGATTTCGACGAAATGCTTATGTATACTTCAGAACATGTTCATGAATATAACAATGTAAGTGACCATTTAGGAATAGTTACAACTATTCCTAAATGGTAGTTATGGAATGTAGTTTCTTGCCTATCGTATTTCGATTATACAAGTACCTATCCTACTAAACAACAAAGGATGTTAAATGAATCCATAGTGTCTAAGTCTTCCATAATATAACCTAAAAAATACTGTATGTAAAATTGCTTGCACTCGAATTGGGGGTAAGAAAAAAGGAAATTGTGTAAATCTAAAGCCAAATGTAAACCTCTCTGAAATTACTTTACAATCTAGTTTTTATAAATAAAAAAATATAAAAGCTAGATTGCTTTTATAAAATTTTATCCTCATATAGTCCTGGACATAAACGAATAGTGAAGGGGATATTATCATTCATTCAAAAAGGGAAAGACAATGATCATGCTAAATTTATCATTTGTTGTCATTAAACAATTATGGAATACATAGTAGTTCACGTTATCATTGAAAATATAATCAGCATTCCGAGAACAACGAAGCGCTAGTCCCAGGGGCCGAGTATGCTACTGCAATCGTGTCGTTCAAAAATCGAAATTGTCGCTCAATAGAAAGTCAACGGTACAATTTTGACAGTTTTTCGTAGTCTACTATTACAATCGTACTCCAATAGACTTCTATCGATCGGCAGATAGAATTCTACTAACAAGTACCGCGCCAGTGGCCGCTAGTCAGTTGCATTTTTGATAGTCTACTCACATTTTGGCTGCTAAAAACAGCGATTCTGATTCTATTCTAGGGCTTGTCAATAGTATACTCGGCCACCCGGTCATATGCAAAGTCAAAAATAGATTCCGTATCAACAATCTTACCACAGCAATTATTCCTATAAGTTTAGTTAACAGTTTTTCAATGAAAATGGATATTGTTATTTTCAGGCTTTTAAGCTTAAATTGACTGTTAAGACCTTCATTACAAGTTCAAACCCTTTTTCACTATTGTTTGGCGACGCAGTGTCATGCTGACTCGCGACTTTTCGTGACTTTTAATCATCTATCGTTTTTATGAAGCACTAAGTAGATGGTGAATCGTTCAGTCAGCGCCCGAGGTTAATAACACTATAAAACTACAAAGCGGACTATTTATTATGGTAATTTATGTTTTGTATACAACCTGACATATTTTTTAGGATATCTGCGAAGCAATTAGTTTTAATTTTATAAGGCAACGGGATAATCAAAATTGTTAATGCGGTTTTAGTCCTTATGGTTATGTCCGTCGGTCTGTTAGGATGTTTTCATTCCACAGCTTAAAACTTTTAGTATTTGAAATTTATTAGGGTACCCTACAGTTTAGTATTGTCTACATTTATCAATTGAAATAAGAAAATGATAATCTAAGTGATTCCTGCAATGGTAATGCCAACTAGACTGAGTGTAGTATCTCTCGAATTTTTCGGATTCTTTGTACCTACACGAAATAGTCCGAAAAATTCAAACTGTATCAATTTTGTGTACACATACAAATTAAAATCATTATTCTTAAAAATAATACACACATCATTATAATTTGAAAGAATAATGATTTTTGAATGAAAAACTTTTTACAGCGGAGCCTTATAAGTAAAAAGATGTACGTTTCTTTAGACAAGATATTAACTTATCATTGCTAATAATATGAGGAATATGTCATTGTGATACATTTTACATTTTTCTTTAATGACAATATTTTGTTCATCAATAATTTATAAATAATTTCTAAATTTCAACAGCAGGTAGCCACAACCTACGTCTGTCTATTTCGACACGGCAATGGGCGCACCACCTATTACGTGGGACAGGAATACAGATGGTGAAAAGTGGACATATAATATGACTCTGCCACCCCGTCGGGGATAGGGCGGGATAGACAGATATATAAATATTTTTTTTACTCGCGAGCAAAATGTATATTAATACCAAAACTTAGTAAAGTGGAAAACGCAGCTGATACTGACGTAGCTGCGGTCGCCAAACTTACAATGAATTTAAGTTTGAACTTTACTACTGAGTAAAAAAAAGTCAAATTCGCTTGCAGTTCCGTAAAAACGTCGTAAGTACATAAGGGTAGTTTGTGCATAGTTTCTTATTGCACGTGACTGCAACAAGTCGCATTCCGGGCGTAGTTTTTATTATATATAATATTTCGTCGTAAGCTACGTATTTTATCGTTATATACATATCCTAGCATATTCTAATATTTATTGAATTTTCGTAATAAGGAACTTTACAAATAATGAGGGATTCGGAGTTTTAGTTAAATTATAGATTTTAGAATACTATTCTAAGTTTGTAATGAGAAATTCTACGCCGTGGTGCAGCATATTTTTATTAAGTAAATACGTCAGTGATGACGTTTTACTGACTGACACTGACGTTAAAGTTCGACATTTATGTGATTTTTGAAATTTTGTGTGATCCCTCAAACTATTATTTATTGTCCCCGAAGGGGTGGCAGAGGGATATTATATGAACACTTTTCACCATGCGTATTCCTGTCCCACGTAATAGGTGGTGGGTGAGCCCATTGCAGTGTTGAAATAGACAGACGCAGGTTGTGACTGATGAAATTTTTAAAGCCGTCGATAAGGCCTTCTACTTAACGACTGCCATGTTACTGGCAACCGGGACCAACGGCTTAACGTGCGTACCGAAGCACGGAAATTAAATGTTTGTTTATATCAATGGCAGGAAAAATGAAAAGTTTTATATATAGCAATAGGATGTTCATTTTTTATACAAGTATACAATTCCGCGTTAGACTCCGTTAGGTTCGTAGAAGGCCAATATTAAAATTCCTAGCTAGGTACCAAGGCTTTACAACCAGTTAGAAATTCGTTGAAAAACGGTCGAACTTCAAAGCTCAATACTCTGAAGGATGTAGGTAGGTACAAACGTATAATCATAAATGCATGATTACCAGAGAGCAGTACAAGTCTTTTAGTACGTATCTGTACAAAAAGACGAAGAAGGTTTTCAGGCCAGGAATAGACTCGCCAATGGCGACTCCAGTCTCGGAGTAAATCTCAATAAGTGTAGTGGAGGAGACGCTCGGGCCCGGTCCTGGGCGGGGCGCCTCAGCTGTTGCCATGACAACGCGCCCCTAACCAGTACCGTGTCGCTTATTTGGGAATCTCAATGAAGAACTAAGCCTTCATACCAACTTTCGTTTCAAACTGAACGTTAATACTCTTCTACATCTATTTTGACTTATGAACCACATTTTGTATCTAAATAAAAAATAAAGGCATTCTGTAGGTAGGTATTAACTATAACTAATGCCAAGTAGGTACCTAACAGGTTTTGGGTATTTTTTACAGTGCGAAGTTTAAAGAATCGTATCTGACCCATGCATTTATTCATTTCAATTTAGTAAAAACTTCAACGCGTTGTCCAATAGTCCCAGTAATATCGCAGCAATATAGAAAGTAAAGTGCGTTAACGTTGGCAGGCACTGGCGAGCAACTCGGCGATAATTAATGTGGAGTCAGTCGAGTCGAGCGAGCGGGCGCCTCGCCGCGCACACAAAAAACCCGCTCCGACACAAAAACACCCGTCGCCAGAGCGGGAAAGCGCACTGCGAATGAGCAAGACAGCTGCAACTACGTATTTCTATGACGAGTTTTCGTTCGCCTCGAGTGTCGTGCAGTTATCGAGATTCGAGTTGAATACCGCGCTTTGATTTATAACTTTACCGAATGCCCTTTTATCTATCACATGGCGTTTGACAGGTCGCCGGAAATGCGCTGGGCTGTCAGATTTGAAAAAAGGCGCGTCGATTTTAATAATATTTTTAATGAATATTAGGTAAAGTTAGCAACTATGAGATAAGACAATGGAGGTAACATAATGAAGTTAAGATTGCTGTGTTGCACAATGTTGTTCATGGTCTCAGTGGAGTTGAAACGATAAAAGCAGGTAGAAAGAGAATTAAGCTGCAATATAAAGCAAGCCTAGTTGCGAACAAAGAAATGCTAAAAATCTATGAGACAAGATACTAAATTCACTATAGTCTAAACTTATCACTACAGCCTTCAGTCAAATATAAAAATTAAACATTAAAAATATAAAACGGTCAACGACAGTAGCCTAAGTAACTACTTACACCAAGTTGACGCCTAATATATATAACTTAAAGTTAGTCTAAACTTCACTTAAGTCTATGTAAACAAAACTTTTAAAAGTTGAATAAACCCATGAATTGACTATATTTCGAGTTATAACTACAATTCTAACTTATAACAAAACTGTATGAAGACAATACAAAAAGTGAGACTGGGAATACAAGTTGAACTCGAAACAATTATGAAATCTTTTAAACCGTGTCACACATAATATCATTAGAAGTATAAAGTATGTGAGCTTACCTGGAAATCACTCCACATTTTCATTGGGATACACCATAGTTCCAATATGAAAACATCACACGATCACGATAACAAACTGTCAAACAAAATGTGTCACAGCACGGCGTCACAGTCACTAGCGAACAGGTTGGAGGCCGAATGCAGACTGAGGTTGGCGCGCGGCGGTCGCTGTCGGCGGCGGATACGTCGTTTTTACTCGGGCGCGAGTTCGGCCGTGTTCGGCTTTCCTCGGGCCTTGCCGTACCGCCCACCTGCGACACGCCGTCAGCACTCGATTCCACGAACAACAAAACCGTATGAGCTCGCTGCCCACAATACCTTCATACTATCCACAACACTATACTAAATGCTGACCAATGCATACATTTTGTTTTTCATCATACATTTATAACTACTCTGTACTACGAGGACTGATTAAGTATATTGCACTCGAATGAATTTGAAAAACATGATGGTTTAACTTTTACAAACTCAATTTCTCTGAGTATTACCTTTGAAACAACAGACATAATATTGGAATGTAACGGAATTTATATTACACAATCAACGATAAGACGTTTCTGAGAGAAAAATACACTTGAGTTTGAGACACAGATAACCCAGTGAATTGAAATCTGAACGCTTAAACTCAAACATAAAGAGCTTAACTTTTTCAGCTAACTGATAACAAAAAGTGACAAATAAAAAAGCTTTCTGAACAAAGTTTTGTTACTGCGCGCTACGGATGGCGTAGCAGGAAGTTCGTAGCAGTAAAACTTCGTAACGCTCTCGTAGCGTGAAAGTTTTGATTTCAACGATTTGCGTTGCGGCGAAGAGGGCCACGAGGCCGTACTAGATGCGACCCTGTGCCCAATACTACCAGTCACCTTCAGTCTCGAAAATTAATGGCAATATAAAATTTGTAGCATACATTGCTGTAAGTATTATCTATCCACTTGGTCAGTTAAGTCGAAAAGCAGCAATGTACACAGAATTTTACAACGTTCCGAAATTGATGGAAAAGTTTAGATTTATCTGTTCGTTTATCTCTCACGAGAGTGCGCCACTTGGTTGTTGAGCGACTACGCCTTTACCGTGTTTAGAGGTACAGTTTGCAAATTACCACATGACATAAGAACCTTCAGTTTATCGCGTTCCATTCCGTGTGCAGTTAAGGTGGCGCGCGGTATTGCGGTTAGCACACCGGCAATGGGGCGGGTGTCGATCGATAATATTGCTAGTGATACAACGCCGAGCAATGGGAAAAATCGTACGGTGGTAATTGTGAGTTTTCATTTGAGCTATAATTCGGTCTTGATGTTAAGAAACTCATGATTTGACTGGACTGCCTCGGTAGCGTAAATGGTAGTGAATACGACTGTCGCTCTGACGTTCCATTCCCGGGTCGAAGTAAATATTAGTGTTGTACGCAAAGTTTGTTTCGGAGTTTAGGTATTTCCTATGTATAATATGTATATATTTAAAAATATATATATGTTTATCAGTTGTCTAGATCTCATACCAAAAACATTATATTGCCTTACTTTGAGATAGATGGCGTCATATAAATAAGACTCCGACATTTCAGACAAGAAAGATATAGCCTAATATGTCTCAACATTTTGTCACGTTGGTCAATTATGTTGAGTAATATTTTTTAATCGTGTAATATAACAATAAAACTGAAGCAGCTCAGACAGCTTAAAGATTGTATATGCCAGTTATGCAACACTTGCATATAACACTAGATGATTCTCACAGCTTCGCCCGTGGAATATTTCGACCTCCTGTCGCACATATTGAATCCCGTCGCTTATAAATTCTACAATTATGCATAAAAATTTGCCCGATTTGTCGACATTTATGACTACTGCTCTGCTCTCCAGTGTTGTAGCGTAATGATATATAGCCTATAGCCTTCCTCGATAAATGTACTATCTAACACAAAAAGAATTTTTCAAATCCGACCAGTAGTTCCTGAGATTAGCGCGTTCAACCAAACAAACAAACAAACTCTTCAGCTTTTCAATATTAAGTAAAGATATAAAATAATGAACCTAAATAGGTAGAAATAATTAATCCCCAATTTTCATGACGCAATGGAAACGGAAGAAGAACGAATAAAGCCCTTATTTTTACGCCAATATAAATCTTTGGAATCTGCTCAGTATACTATTACCTACTCTCATAAGTCTGGTACGTACCTATTGTACAGTGAGTAATTGAGAGTGTACACTTTACAATGGATTTCGGCAAAGATACGCAATCAGCAACATAAAACTTTAGCAACCTGCTCAAAAATTTAAACCTATTCAATTGAATTTAATTCAAATAAATACAACTCAAATCAATTTAATTTATTTACGGAACATAGGTTACAGACGTGGTTAAAGTTTTCTTCAAATCTATGTTACCTATAATAATAATAAATATCGTTGGGACAACTCACACAACGCCATCTGATTCCAAACTAAGCAAAGCTTGTACTATGGTAACAGCCGTATCATCTGCGTAAGAAAAGATTTGTCCATTTTCAAGTTTCATAGTGCAGAGGTTGTTGATACCAAGGACAATGTCGTGCTCAGCACGCCGCCCTGTGGTACACCAAAGCTTACAGGAGTTTCACAACTAAGATAGTCATCCACTTTTACGCACTGTTTTCGACCTTGAAGGTAGTAAACAATTTCAACGGGGTTCCTCTTATGCCAATATTCTGAAGGCGCTGCACAAGGATAGGAACAGAGACGGTATCGAAAGCCTTCTTTAAATTAAGGAATACACCTTTTTCCCCTGTCTACTTGGCTGACAATGTGAGAGGATAATGCTGTTACTGCATTCTCGGTTGATAATCCCTGTCTGAAGCCATATTGTAAGAGAGCTATGACGCTGTATTTATTTAAGTATTTTACCATCTGATTGTTAATTAGTTTCTCTTAATTTTTTGAAGTAGCTGGTAAAACTGATATTGGCCTGTAGTTACTCACATCGTCTCTACCACCACTGCTAGCACCGATAGCTGATAAACATACTTATATATTTCTAAACACAAACATATTATACCAAACATAACAGACCACGTGAGCAAATTGCTCAAAAACGGAAAGGTCAAAAGTACTCGGATACCCAGACGTGCGTGTATGAAGCGATTGATGAATCTCGAAGAAGCGAAAGAAGTATGCATGGATCGCGAAGCCTGGCGATCTGTCCTCTCTGACTACCCCGTCAGGGATACATCGTGAAGATAGTTAGTTAAACATATTAAAGATAAATAACACCCAGACACAGAATAAACCATCGTGCTCATCACATAAAGTTTTATCCTGGGTGGGCATCGAACCCACAACCTCTTGCGTAGCAGTCGGATACACTCCCACCGCGCCACAGAGGCAGTCTAATGACGTAGGTAAAACAAAAAAGGCCTGTTGTTGACTGTACTCGTACTGAAGCCTAGCCAATCTCATCCTCAATTAGTGGAAATGTCTTGGCAGAGACGAAATATTGTGGGACTTTTCATGATATACACCACATATATATATGATTTTCGGAAATCGAATCCGAGTGAGGCACTTAGTTGGCTATTTATGTTAATTAATAATAAGATACCGGCGTACTTTGTAAATTTTTCAAATAATATTCTTTTCAAAACAATACTTCGTAAAATCAGGAATCCACACGGTGAAAAGTGGGCATATAATATGCCTCTGCCACCCCTTCTGGGATAAGGCGTGATGGATATTTATTTATTTATTTACTTCGTAAAATATAATTACTAAAATAGATTATTTCTTTTCTAAAAGGTTAGCAAGAGAGCAGGGTGCCGATTCGAATCTGCTATTTAAATAGTGTCGAAATCGTCGCTCAACAGAAAGCCACTGGTACAATTTTGACAGTTTTTCGTGGTCTACTATTACAATCGTACTACAATAGACTTCTATCGGTCGGCCGATATAATTCTACTATATAACACTTACCGCGCCAGTGGCTGCTTGTCAGTTGCATTTTTGATAGTCTATAGTCTACTAACATTTGACAACTAAAAACAGCGATTCTGGTTTTATTCTACGGCTTGTCAATAGTAGACTCGGCCCCCAGTACATTAAGCGCAAGGTGTGCGAAACCGCGCATGCGTCAACGTATTGACATGCGCACTGTGCACCGTGCGCATGCGACGCCAAACCTGCAATTTCGCTACATGAGCATGTTTGAAAACACAAGCTGACTCGTCATTTGGTATCGTTTTACTGTCATACTTTAGTATATACTAATAATTCTGTAACTATGTGAGATATATGTTTTACGCTTTTAAGTTATGGAGGAAAATAAATAGGCATTCTAAACACATAAATTGTCTTATCAAAAAAGGTGGATTACATAAATTTTACTTCTGATTTCGGTCAGGATATTTTCATATATTATATCAAAAAATACATACATACATACTTATTGTCAAGCCTCTCTCCCCGAAGGGGTAGGCAGAGGCATATTAAATGCCCACATTTCACCGTATGCATTTTTGTCCCACGTAACAGGTGGTGGAACCCATTGCCGTGTTGAAAAAAAAAAATCAAAAATATATATATTACTAGCTGACCCCGCCAACTTCGTACCGCAGATACTTACAACTTGTCTTTATATAGTACTATGTACCCGCAGAGTTTCCGTTCCCGTGGGAATATGGGAATAAAAAATAGATGTTGACCGATTCTCTGACCTACCCGATATGCACACCAAATTTCATGAGAATTGGTCAAGCCGTTTCGGAGGAGTACGGTAACTAACTAAATTAAATTTTATATATTAGAAGATATTAAAAAAATTGCTAGTGCGACATTTTGTTCTAGTCAAATTGCAGCTTCCTAATTCGTGAAGTGTCAGGTGGATAATAATTTGGTTTACCCCCATTTCAAGCATAACACATGGTTGGGTTGTCATCCCTAATGAACGCAATGTGTCTATGTGTGTGCATTAAAAAGTAAGGTTAAGAACTAAGACTTCATTTGTTATGCACCCTTTACTTTAAATATAGATCAAAAGATAATCACTGCGTAATGTCACGCATTCAAATTTACGTCTGTGAATCAGACCATGCTTTCTTTCCTTTTCCTAACATACCACAGACCACCTGGTGGTAAGCGATTACCGTAACTATCACATGCCAGCCTTGCAACTTAAGATATAGACCAACCGTACCGTGGAACGCGCGCACTCGTATAAACCGATCATTTTAAGTTGGTTTTGTTCGGCCACAGTTGCTTCTTAAACTATTATCTATTTAATTAAGTTACTTATTTATATTAAGACTGTTACTAGGCAAACAGAATATGTAATGCCCCGAGTACTCCTGAGGGCTCGAGAAACTTCTGAAACAATCTTCACGCTGTCTCTCTGACAGGTAAGTCAGAAAGGTCAGATTACCAGATTTCGCCATCCATACATATTTCTGCAGCGATCTTTTCCTTGTCAATGTTTGGTTGTGGTTCCGAGCTTCATTTCAGGATTCATTTTTGAGCCTGGTGTATATTTTATAGATGTTGTCGCGTATATTATCTTCATAATATTATAAATGCGAAAGTTTGTATAGATGTTTGTTA
Organism: Thumatha senex; assembly: GCA_948477245.1. Taxonomy (NCBI): domain Eukaryota; kingdom Metazoa; phylum Arthropoda; class Insecta; order Lepidoptera; family Erebidae; genus Thumatha; species Thumatha senex. Next base: position 12,998,920 of record OX419743.1, read on the forward strand.
CTCTTTCACGTAAAAACTAATGAATAGATTTTAATGAAACTTTACAATAATATAGCTTATACATCAGAATAACACATAGGCTACTTTTATCCCGGGTACAAGTACCTGTGGGAAACGGGAACGAGAAATCTACTATACGCGGTAGAAGCTAGCTAGCTAACTAGTTGACGCCCGGGTCAACTAGTTTAATATAAATGTTATATGTCGTTTTATTCATATAAGTAGGTTTTTTCAGTTGTCTACTTATATGGTCGCTTTAAATATTTTAAATAGTGTATGACATTTTGTAAGCGCCGTTAAAATGGTCTATGCAAAATAAAGATATTTTTATTTTATTTTATTAGTTTAATATGATGGAGATGGCGCTATGTAAAAAAGTGTCCCATAATATTTATTTATTTACTTAGCATAGATTAAGTTATCATTCGATGTATTTAAGGGTGCCGCGGTTAGATAATAGTTAAGTAAATCTAGATGAATGATATTTACCAGTTGAAGTAATCAAATGCCTTAACGATAAAGTTGAAAATCCTTCCAAATTCCCATAATAAAGCCGTTGACTCACCATGAGCAATGTATGACAGGAAAACCACGCATTAATTATAACTGAGTGACTATATGGACTTATTTAAATCATTATTCATGGTTTCATATATTTATTAAAATTAGATATATCTAATTATTAAATACCTACTATTGAATTTCCTCTGCTCGAAGAAATTCTTCTTCTTTTATAGAAATAAGCAATAACTTTGTACTTTTCTTTTGAATATTTGTAGGTACTTAATTTATTTGTCTAAGCTATATGTATAAGTACATAATTGTTAAATAAATAAATGAAATATTTAAGAAATCGAATACTCCACAATTTAATTTATTGATCCACTATCAGTATTTATTTAATAATTGTGACAAAGTTGTAAACTTAAATTATATTTTATCAAAAAGTAATATGTTTTTATTTTGTTTGTTTTTTTTTTTATTTGTAATTACTAAAACATAGAAAAATTCAGCATAATAAAAATACAAAATTGAGAATATAGGTGTCGTAGAATTCCTATTATTCAATTTCAGATTCAAT